>OY740795.1:7518371-8033371 GCA_963514005.1 Raja brachyura
GTTGATTCAGACTAAGTAGACTGTCTGTAGTATTAAGCCGCTATATTGAGCAGGGTGATGGGACAGGCTCTGGATAAGAGCGATGGGAGCGCTCCGGTACAGCATATGTGTTATTTGGATCCGGGGAAACATACAGATTACTGACAATTGTCTGCTTCATTGACTAAATGATTAGGAATTGGAGCCTGGCCAGCGGGGGAACTTGGAATGTGGAAACTATTAAAACTGCAGAACAATTGATATGGAAACAAGAGGCACGTAAAAAGTGGAAGAAAAGGATTAGGGAATGGAGGGATGAAGCACAGAAAAAGTGGGATGCGTCACGGCATAAGAGTTGGATGGATGATGCGAGTAAGAGAGGGATTGGGCTGCGTGAGAAAGATGGACAAATTAAAGACTGGGAGACATTACAATTAGAATGCCAGTGGTTTGATAACCAAGGAAAGAAATCTGAAATGGAAAACTTTAACGCTGAGAGAAGTAATAAAGAATGGGTTATTAAAAACAACTGGTTAATGAAAATATCTCCGGAGATCCCCTGTCTGGCATTGCAACCCTGTTCATAGACAAGGAAGAGGACCACCCTGAATGGTGTGGACCACCTCGACCTATATCTCCACCTCCACAACCCCCACCTTACGCCCCTATATACCCACCCCTGACTAAACGATTCCAGAAAGCAACCGCACCCCCAAGGGAAAAATCAGATATAGAAGACGAAGCTGAAAGGGGTGGGGATGACCAGGCAAAGGGGGGAGTAACCAAGACAGTCGGTGAAAGAGTTAAGATAAACAAGTGAGAGACTGGGAAGGGGAATCACAATGAGTTATGCCTATGAGGGCAATGATGAAGCCGCTGGCAGGACAGGCGAACCAACCACAAACTCTGAGAGTATATATAACCTGGAATCCCCAAGAAATTATGGTGATTAGAAAAGAAAGATAGGACTAAAGACCCACCGGGATTTGAGAACTATATCAGGTCAACGGTCTGATTTTATGATGCGTCGGCATGAGGCGTGTTCTCCCTAACCAAAGCCTTATTAAATCCAACCGAGGTAGAACGATGGAAGAAGGAAATGTACTTAAATACATGGGAGGCTTTGCAAGCCGTATATAATGAACCACCCAATGCAGAAACTGTAAGACTAAACCACATACTCCATGCCCTGACTCTGTGCCTGAAAAGACCACTAGATATGTGAAAGGTCCTAGAGTGCAAGCCCCTACCCAAGGAGGGAGCCCGTGAATCCTGGGAGAGATTTACAACAGCCTATCGTATCTATGCTGGTGATGAAGTATATAATCAGGGTGGCAAATCACCACAGTTTAATGCAATCCTAATGAACTGCCTACCCCCGAAGGTGGTATCACAAATAAAGACCAACCTAGACTGGGCAGATAATGAGGAAGCTCAGGAAAAAAGGGCTGTGTTTGCATTCTGGAACGCAGGCAAGGAATCTGAGCCCTCAGTTATGCCTAAAATAAAGCATGAATATTACATCCAAGCCGGAGAGGTTGCTGAGGTAGTGCCTCGCCGTACTATGTCCATTCGCCAGAACAAGCCGCGAGAACAGTGGGAATATAATCCTAGACAGCGGGAGAGTTGGGGAGAACCGGGAAGAAGGGAAGGTCGGATAACCCACCCGACCAGAGGGGGAAAAGATGTTTTAGATTCGGGAGACTGGGACACTGGGTGCGATACTGCCCAACCCGCAGGTGTGGCGAACGGAGCGGCAATCAACGCTACAGCCCATACAGTACCAACAATCCCTTTCAACAATGACTCGAGCTGGCACCTATGGGTCGCATGTTCCCCCTAGTGGCGGGACCAGGGGACGAACCTATTGTATATATGATGAGAAGAGAAAACACGTATCCCCTTTTTGATTGACACCGGGGCGGCCCTCTCTACCCTGAATCAGGAGCTGGTGGAATATATGAGATTCCCATTATCCAATGGAAAGTCCCAGTTGTCCGGTTTGGATGGATGCACCCGACAATACCCCATGACAGAACCTCTCATTGTAAAGTATGAATCTGCCCACCCCACCTTATCCTTCTCTGTGATCTCCAATCTCGGGTGCAACCTCGCAGGACGAGACTTATTAATGGGCTTAGGGGCAGGAATCAGCTGCTCCACTCAAGGCATCTACCTTCAAACGGAACCCATACACCGAAAGATGGCACACTTTCTAACTCCTCAGTGGTGGGCTATTGACCTCCCACCATCTCCCCTATATCCAGGTATCCCAGACCCCCATGTGACTCTATTCTATGACCCTATGGGGTGCGACGAGACTGCGGAAGAATTTTACAAACCAGTGTTACACTCTGGTAGGGCAGGTTACAGGCCCGCAGGGGACAGCATTAGTGGCAGAGATACAAAATGGACTATGGAGACAGAGAGGATTAGTATCTCCCCATGTCACTACCTCAGTGGCCACAGCACACTCAGCCAAGGAGCTGGGGTATCTGGTATACATACTGAAGCAGCAGGCAAGAAGAAATTGTTATGTAACCCAGCATTTTTCACAAGGGACCATTGAATATTGGGCAAACCAGCAGACCCAGCAGGGCCTCATCCGACGGCATTACCCGACGACTACTACTGATATAACGGATCGTATTTGGTCGGCATCACCTCATGAGGTAGGACTAACAACCTGTGCACCAATCCAGGTAACCCTAAAGCCCAACGTCCGCTTACCAGCTATACACCAATACCCGCTAAAACCAGAGGCTGTGGCGGAATACGGCAGCTGGTAAGCTTCCTGCAACACCAGGGCATCTTAGTCCCATGCCAATCACCATGCAACACCCCGATATTCCCAGTCCCGAAACCAGGACGCACACAATGGCGTCTGGTCCATGATCTCCGTGCCATCAACGAGATTGTCACTTCCATGCACGCGCTGGTACCTAAAGGGCCTGTCCCACTTTCACGACCTAATTCACGACCTCTGCCGAGTTTGCCCTTGACGTCACGAGGTCGTAGGAGGTCGTATGTAGGTCGTAGGTAGGCCGTGATGCTAGTTGTAGGTACTCGTGGCATCAAGTAGTCGGGGCATTTTTTCTAGCATGATGTAAAATGTCGACGAGTAAAAAATGGTCCTGAATTAGGTCATGAAAGTGGGACAGGCCCTTAACCCTGCAACAATCCTGGGCCAGCTACCCGCAGCCGCTACCATCTTTACGGTAGTGGATTTGCAACATGCTTTCTTTTCAATACCATTGCATAAAGACAGTCAATATCTTTTTGCTTTTACCTATGAAGGACAACAGTGTACCTGGACTCGCCTACCGCAAGGCTACATTCACTCGCCTACGATATTTTCCCAGGTGTTGGGACAACAATTAAAAACTTTAACCTTGAGCCACGGATCAACGATAATACAGTATGTTGATGATCTTTTACTTACAAGAACCGAACCCACGTAAAATGCTGACGATACAGAGGAACATTTAACAGCATTGCATGGCTGGGGCTACATAATACCCAAGGAGAAGGTTACCCGAAAACAGGCCAAGGTAGGAATTTTGGGAATAATACTCAGCGCCACGGACCGAGCTTTAACCCCAGCCCGCGTGGATCCTATAATCAACCACACCACCCCAGCTAACACAAAACAGATGAGAGATTTTCTGGGGTTGGTTATCTTCTGCAGGCAATGGATTCTGGATGTTACCCTATACACAAAGCAACTTTCCCCCTTGGCATCCGTGAATGCTCCCCGAGAATTTGCTCTAACCCCCACACAAGAGGAAACATTTACAAAATTGAAGGCTGCCCGATATTGGCCGCCCGCTCTATGACCGACCTTTCTAGCTATATGTCACTATTATTCAAGATTGTGCTTCAGCTGTACTTGCCCAACACCATGGTGATGTTGGACGCCCTGTACCTTACTTCTCGATCTGCCTAGATGCTGTTGACCAGGGTTACCCTCCATGTACACAGATTCTACCGGGACTACATGCAGCCGTAACTGTGGATTCTAATATCACTCTGCACCAGCCGGTGGCAGTATCCTCGGGCCCGTCAAGGTCACTATGAAGTTACCCTCCTGAGCAACCAATACCTGACCTTCCATCAATGCACCACCATCAATCCATCAGCATTTCTTACAGAACCGCCCAAACATCGCGACCAACCACGACATGATTGTGCATTGGCAAATGAACTATTGACTACAGTCCAACAGGACCTACAGGATGCTCCTCTATAGCAAGCAGACTACACTTGGTTTGTGGATGGATCTTCTCTGCTCCCCGACAATGGACACTGAACTTCTGGCTATGCGGTAATCGTCAACGATGGGGCAATGGTTGAAGAAGGTCGGTTCCAAAATGCTCTTTCCTCCCAACAGGCAGAACTTTACGCTCTGACCAGGGCATGCATTCTGGGCCAACAAAAGACACTTAACATCTATACAGACTCTCAATATGCTTTCGGCGTTGCCCACGACTTTGGCGCCGTCTGGCAGCATAGGGGCTTTTTGACATCATCAGGCACTCCAATTAAAGATGCTCTTTATGTAACTCATGTATTACAAGCCCTAACTCTCCCACACCGATTAGCCATTATTAAATGCAGTGCACACACGGGGGAGTCAGATAAGGCTTCTAAAGGAAATGCCTTGGCCGACACCAGTGCTTGTGTGTCGGCCTGCCACTCCCTTAATATTGTCCCAACAGAACAAAGAGTTATTGCAAACAGAACGGCAATGCCAAACATGGATGAAGTTAAGTTAATGCAGGGGACGCCTCGGCTGCGCAAAAAGATCTTTGGAAACAAAAGGGCCGTGCCATTGATACCCTGACAGGCCTTTGGCTTACCCCTTTTGGACAAGTTTGTGTACCGGATGTATTCTTACCTATACTGTTAATCTACATACACTTGCTTTAGGGGCGCTGCATTGAAGGCGCCTCTGCCTACAGTCTGTCCGTTTTTTCCCCTCTTCTTTAAATTTTAGTTTGTCTAAACAGTTTTGTTTTGGAGATTCTGTCGTTTTTCTATGTGGGGGAGGGGCGTAGGGTAAGGGGGGAACTGTTTCCCTGTTGCTTCCTGTCCTCGCCCCCCTCCCCTCCTCGTGGCCTACCACTGGATCGGAGCGGCCTTTCCTACCGGACCAGAGCTTCGGCAGCGGTGGTGCGGCGCTGGATTCACCGCGGAGCGGGCGATACCTACCTGGATCGCCGTTTGGAGCTCCGGAGCGCTGGGCCCGCTGTTCCAACATCGTGGGGCTGTGGTACGCGGAGCTCCCAGCACGGGTGGTGCAGACCGACACCGCGGAGTCCCTGGGGCCCTTTGCCGAGAGCCGCCATTGTGAATCTCCGCCTGGCGCGGCATGGGGACGTCGGGAGCTATGGACTCCGGTGGGCCGATTTGGAGGTCCAAGCCGCTGAGGTGGGCCACACGTAGCGGCGACTGCGGAGGACTCGGGTGAACATCAGAGGAAGATGATTGACTTTGGTGCCTTCCCTCACAGTGGGAAACTTTTGATTCTGCTGTGTGGGGATGTTTTATGTTGAACTCTATCGTGTGTTGTGTTCTTTATTTTATTGTATGGCTGTATGGTGATCACATTTCACTGTGCCAACTGGCACATGTGACAAATAAATGTATCTTGTATCTTGTACTCCCTTACTCATGTTGGAAAAGAAGGAATGATAACGATGACTAAAGAAACATGGTGGCACCCAAATATTCGGCAAGAGGCACTCAAGCTGGCCTCTGAATGTGGGATATGCCAACGGAACAATCCTGGCAAAGCGGTAAAAGGTCCAAAGGGAGTCATTCCAATGCCATCCCATCCTTTTGAATGCATACAGATAGATTTTATTGAAATGCCGCATGCAAATTGTTATAAATATTGTTTAGTAAATGTTGATTAATTCAGTAGATGGATTGAAGCTTTGCCCACTACAAATAACACAGCATAGACGACAGTGACGTTGATACTGAAAGAAATTATACCCCGCTTTGGATTGCCAACCATTATCAGCTCTGACAACGGTCCTCACTTTATAGCCTTTATTAATAAAGAAATATGCTGACATTTTAACATCGAACAACAATTTCACTCTGTTCACCATCCCCAGGCTTCTGGTGTAGTTGAGCGGGCAAATGAGACACGAAAGACCAAACTGACTAAGTTGGTGGAAGAGATGGGGCAGAGCTGGATTAAGGTTCTTCCCCTCACTCTTTTTGAACTGAGAATCACCCCACACAGCTAGTACTAAACTGACACCTGCTGAGATGATATATGGGCGACCATTGCGTACTCCTTGGGGTGCATCTATTAGAACGAAAGCTAGTCTTGGTTTCCATGCCCTCAGTGATGAATTAATCATGTAAGCACAGCAATTAACCCGAACTTTGTCAGTCTTACATTCACAGGTATTGGAGACGCAGAAACCGCTACCGGCTGATCATAACGACGAATACATACAACCAGGAGAATACGTGCGGATAAGAAATTGGGATCGAAAGAAACTTGGACCACGGTGGAAGGGGCCTTTCCAAGTACTACTGACTACACCTACAGCAGTGAAGGTCGAAGATCATCCTCGTTGGTTACACCTAACCGATTGCAAAAGAAGAACAATGAGACTAATAACTCTCCTCAGCATCCTGGCAATGACCCAGGTGACCTGGACTAATACCTTTTTGACCATGAGCTATGAGTTTGCCCGAAGGGGGAATGGTAGTAACTGCTGGGTGTGCACCGACATTCCCCACAACAGCGGGGGAGGCGTACCATTGGTACCAATACCCCTAAACCAGACTGAAGTCATGGCCGTATACTGCTTTCACAATGGAACTTCTGCTAGCAGGTGCAGAGAGAACACAAGAAGGACAAATGGTGGGAAAATTGTGTATAACGACTTTAAAGGATGGTGCACTCCCCCATTTGAATCAGGTTGGAAGAAAGATGAGACCAAATGTTGGAAAATTCCCTGACTGAAACTAGCAAGCAATCCCCGTATCTCTGTAAATGTCAAGTCAGGTTTATTCGTCACATACACATACGGGATGTGCAGTGAAATGAAAAGTGGCAATGCTTGCAAACTTTGTGCAAAAAACAAACAAACTACAAACAGAATGGAACAGAATCACATATTTTTTTACATATTCAATATTGTGGGCGGAAGGAAAAAGGGGAAAAAAACAAAACCGCAATTAAAAAAAAAAGAATAGAATGGTCCAATAAAGTTAGTCCCTGGTGAGATAGGAGTTTACAGTCCCAATGGCCTCTGGGAAGAAACTCCTTCTGAGCCTCTCCGTTCTCACAGCATGGCAACGGTGGCATTTGCCTGACCGTAGCAGCTGGAACAGTCCGCTGCAGGGGTGGAAGGGGTCTCCCATGATCTTATTGGCTCTGGAGTTGCACTTCCTGATGTATAGTTCCTGCAGAGGGGCGAGTGATGTTCCCATAGTGCGTTCGGCCGAACGCACTACTCTCTGCAGAGCCTTTTTGTCCTGGGCAGAGCAATTCCCAAACCAGATTGTGATATTTCCAAACAAAATGCTTTCCACAGCCGCTGAGTAGAAGCACTGGAGGATCCTCGGAGACACTCTGAATTTCCTCAATGCCTGAGGTGGTAAAGGCGCTGCATTGCCTTATTCACGAGTGTTGCAGCGTGTGATGTCCATGTCATATCCTCAGATGTGGACTCCCAGGTATTTAAAACAGCTCACCCTATCCACAGTATCCCCATTTATCCTCAATGGTGTGTATGTGCTCGGATGATGTGCCCTCTTAAAATCCACGATCAGCTCCTTAGTTTTTTTGATGTTCAAGAGGAGGCTGTTGTCCTGACACCAGAGTGCCAGATCAGCCACCCCCCCCCTGGTAGCCTTCTCATCATTGTCTGAGATCAGGCCCACCACCACAGTGTCATCAGCAAACTTGATTATCGAGTTGGAGCTGAACCTAGTCTCACAGTCATGTGTGTACAGGGAGCACAATAGGAGGCTGAGGACGGAACCCTGGAGGGAATCCTGTGCTCAGGGTGAGGGACTTCAATGTATTCCCTCCCATCTTGACTACCTGGGGCCTGGCGGTGAGAAAGTCCAGGGCCCAGGTACACGGGGAGGTGTTGAGCCCTAATTCCAGTAGCTTCTCGGCCAGTCTGGTGGGGACTATCGTATTGAAGGCTGAACTGAAGTCTATGAACAGCTTCCTCACGTAGCCCCCCCCTTCTGGCTGTCAAGATGACAGAGAGCAGTGTGCAAAATCTGGGAGACCGCATCGTCCGTGGATCTGTTCGGACGGTATGCGAATTGTAATGGGTCCATGTTGCGAGGGAGGAAGGCGCAGATGTGTTTCTTGACCAGCCTCTCAAATCATTTCATGCCCACCGAGGTGAGGGCCACCGGACGGGCTGGGGAGGCATTTTTAGGTACTGGTACAATGATGGATTTTTTGAACCAGGCAGGGACCACGGACTTGTCCAGGGAGAGGTTGAATATTGTAGTGGCACCTGTCATTGTAACGACAAAGGAAAAGGAGTGTATTTGGGAAACAGTTCTTGCACTTCATACCTCCTATTCTCTATTATGAGACCACCACATTCAGTAAATGGAACAACTTTGAATGTGGATCGTGGGCAAACCCTTGACTGCCAGGGATGCCACCAGGAGGCAACTCCACTTTTGACATGAGCTTGGGTAAGAACAACAACTGGAGAGGATGCTGCGATCTGGCTTATGTCGTTCCCCACATGCGTATGGTGTAACAACTAAAGTTGTCCCTTCCCTTAAGAACAAGATGGGGCATGTCAGAATCAGAACGGTTTTGGATGATTGCCTTCCCATTCTGGGGGACTGCTCGTCCCTCTCGACAATTGATCAATATGGCCTCCGCCATGGAGACGTTGGCAAATGCAACCGCTACTGGCTTAACAGATGTAAATAAGGCCATGGCGCCTATTACAGCAGAAATGTTTGCCATCTGCAATATGGCCTTACAAAATCGCATGGCATTGGACTTTATCTAGGCAAAAAAAGGAGGCACCTGTGCTATCATAAACCGTGAGCATTGCACTGATATCCCCGATGAGACGACCAATATCACCGACCTTGCTGCCCACATTTCCCAAGAAATTGAGAAAATCCATAATGTTGGAAGTGATCTGCATGGGTATAACAAAGGGAGTGGAACCTGGTGGCCATTCAATTGGTTAGGTGGTCTTTGGGGTACTATATTACACTATGGCTCTTTCATTTTATTAATCATTGCTCTAATTTTTATTGTTAATTGCTTGCGACCATTATGTACCTACCGGGGATTGTGAATGTTATCATAAACTGTTAAAGAGGAAGGAATGTAGAAGTTAACAATGATTTAAACTCACAAAATGGATTCTTCTGAAACTAAGGCAGGCTTTCACCACCTTCTATTAAATTGCAAAGCTAGGAAAAGCACTAACCCTTGCTGTCAGTGCATTAACAAGGTCAGCAGACTGTCGATGATCCTCTTTCCAATAACATAAGCGAGATAACACGAATGTCTCCTCTATAACATAAACATAGGAGAGAATTCAGACTAACCCTTGTTCCACACGATTATGATGTGCGTCATACGTAGAAAAAAAACAAATGCTTGTTCTGCAGAAATATAACCTTCTCATATAACCATATATGGCTAACCTTTCCTCTGTCAGAAGAACCTGTCAATCTTAAGAAGCTGTCAATCTTAAGGATTTGTCAATCTTAAGCAAGAGGCTGTACTATGCTTTGTAGATAACGTATTGTTGAATCGTCGATTAGTGGGGTATATATCACGTACTGAGATCATTGTCCCTTTGTGTGGGACTTCTCTGTATAGTCTGTGATCAGCATACTGCAAAGAGTTTTTACCACACCCACTTGGCGTAATAATGATTTTACTGCTTATACAGATTTTATTTGCGTTTCTGTCCGTTTAAGAGTATTTGGACCACGACAGGTGAAAGCTTGGTGATAATCTTTCAAAACTGTTTAGATTCTGGAGTAGTTCCTGAGGATTGGCGGGTAGCAAACGTAACCCCTCTTTTTAAGAAGGGGGGAGAGAGAAAACGGGGAATTACAGACCAGTTAGTCTAACATCGGCAGTGGGGAAACTGCTAGAGTCAGTTATTAAAGATGGGATAGCAGCACATTTGGAAAGTGGTGAAATCATTGGACAAAGTCAGCATGGATTTACGAAAGGTAAATCATGTCTGACGAATCTTGCGGAATTTTTCGAGGATGTAACTAGTAGCGTGGATGGGGGAGAACCAGTGGATGTGGTGTATCTGGACTTCCAGAAGGCTTTCGACAAGGTCCCACATAAGAGATTAGTATATAAACTTAAAGCATACGGCATTGGGTGTTCAGTATTGATGTGGATAGAGAACTGGCTGGCAAACAGGAAGCAAAGAGTAGGAGTAAACGGGTCGTTTTCACAATGGCAGGCAGTGACTAGTGGGTTACCGCATGGCTCAGTGCTGGGACCCCAGCTATTTACAATATACATAAATGATCTGGATGAGGGAATTGAAGGCAATATCTCCAAGTTTGCGGATGACACTAAGCTGGGGGGCAGTGTTAGCTGTGAGGAGGATGCTAGGAGACTGCAAGGTGACTTGGATAGGCTGGGTGAGTGGGAAAATGTTTGGCAGATGCAGTATAATGTGGATAAATGCGAGGTTATCCACTTTGGTGGCAAAAATAGGAAAACAGACTATTATCTAAATGGAGGCCGATTAGGAAAAGGGGAGATGCAGCGCGACCTGTGTGTCATGGTACACCAGTCATTGAAAGTAGGCATGCAGGTACAGCAGGCAGTGAAGAAAGCGAATGGTATGTTAGCTTTCATAGCAAAAGGATTTGAGTACAGGAGCAGGGAGGTTCTACTTCAGTTGTATAGGGTCTTGGTGAGGCCACACCTGGAGTATTGCGTACAGTTCTGGTCTCCAAATCTGAGGAAGGACATTATTGCCATAGAGGGAGTGCAGCGAAGGTTCACCAGACTGATTCCTGGGATGTCAGGACTGTCTTATGAACAAAGACTGCATAGACTCGGTTTATACTCTCTTGAATTTAGGAGATTGAGAGGGGATCTTATAGAAACGTACAAAATTCTTAAGGGGTTGGACAGGCTAGATGTAGGAAGATTGTTCCCGATGTTGGGGAGGTCCAGGACAAGGGGTCACAGCTTAAGGATAAGGGGGAAATCCTTTAGGACCGAGATGAGAAGGAATTTTTTCACACAGAGAGTGGTGGGTCTCTGGAACTCTCTGCCACAGAGGGTAGTTGAGGCCAGTTCATTGGCTATATTTAAGAGGGAGTTAGATGTGGCCCTTGTGGCTAAGGGGATCAGAGGGTATGGAGAGAAGGCAGATACGGGATACTGAGTTGGATGATCAGCCATGATCATATTGAATGGCGGTGCAGGCTCGAAGGGCCGAATGGCCTACTCCTGCACCTAATTTCTATGTTTCTATGTGACTCAGCAGTCTCGGCACTTGCAGGTGTCCTTCCTTTCTTTCGAGCGAGCTTCCTTTCTTACAGCACGATCTTGCCACGGAACAAGCTGTCCATCTGGCATAATTTACCGGACTTTGCTGGTGTTCTCAGGCTGACGAGGAACGATTCAAAGTTTTCACCTGCTTCTTGTCTTTTGTTGAAAAGAAATCGCTCATAAGTCTCATTCTTCTCCCCAATGGCTTAGCTCTCGAGCGCGCGAATGATCTCGGCCAGTTCATGGCTCTCCTCGTTGTTGGCGAACACCAAACTGTCGTAAATCTCCAGTCCTGACGAGCCAATTGTATGGAGCAACAATGCCGTCTGGTAGGCTGAAGTTTGCCCGTGTGGCTGTGCGATCACGCTGTAGTTTGTCCACATCTGCCGCCATGTTTCCCAACCCTCAATCAGTCCGCGATTGGTGGTCCCCGTCCCCTCGCCCCTAGCACTCGGCCCAGCTTGCTGCTGACCGGTCGTCGCCCCTCCCTTCACCTGGTTTTGCAGCTGGAATTATTCTTTCTTTGCCTTGAATCCTGCTCGCACACCTATCCTTCGGCGCCTGACAATTGCTCTAGTCCTGAGCTGCCAACTGTCCTAGCCGGGACTTTCAGGTTGCGGCAGAAAAAACAATTTTCTAAGGCACCGCTGCTGCCGCCATGTTTGGAGACATGTTCCCAGAGTGAAACCCCACGCACATGTGCGGACTTTATTAAGTCGTTCAACCTCTCGTAGCATACAGTACATGCATATGCTACAGTATATCATAACATTACCTTTCTCCTGTGCAGACTAGTGCAGACTTTCCCCTGAAACAGAAAAACCTTGGTTCAAATCCAAAACCAGTGATGATAGATTTACAGACAAGTGAGGGCAAACATTAATTTGCACGTGTAAGGGCTCCTTACACGTGCAAATTTTAACCACGTCTCAAGTGTTAAGATTAGGATTAATAATACCAATAATAATGACAATGATGTCTAGGACCAGAGGGCACAGACTCAGAATAAAAGGACGTACCTTTAGAAAGGAGATGAGGAGGAATTTTGTTAGCAAGAGGGTGGTGAATCTGAATTAATTGCCACAGACGGTTGTGGAGTCCAAGCCAATGGATATTTTTAAGGCAGAGAGAGATAAATTCTTGATTAGTACGAGTGTCAGGGGTTATGGGGAGAAGGCAGGACAATGGGATTGAGAGAGAAAGAGAGATGAGCCATGATCAAATGGTGGCGTAATCTTAATGGGCCGAATGGCCAAATTTTGATCCTATAACACGAACATCAATTCATAATGGCTGCAAAGGCCATGTTTTGGGGTCTTTAACGTGGGGGTTAACAGATACTTGATTAGTAAGGGTGTGAGGGGTTATGGAGAGAAGGCAGGAGAACGGAGAAAGGGAGGGAAAGAGAGATCAGCCATGATTGAATGGTGGAGTAGAGACTCCCCTAGTGGCAACATGCTGTAAGGCTGCAAATTCATTTGTTCCCTTAACTTTTGCTTACCACTCTTTCAATGTTACTTGTTATTACTTGATTTCAAGGCACGGTCTAACATTTCTTAAAGTGTTGATAACACTTTTATACGCTTTAATTGTGTAAAGGATGGAGACAAGAGGGAAAGGAGCTTCTCCAAGGAAGGAGCGTGGGAGAGGCACAGCTTCTGACTCTGGTATCTGGAAGCAATATCGAAAATGAATGATGAACTGAAAAATGAAATGAAAACAAGATTTTATAGTTTGGAAGAAATGGTGAAAGGAGTTTTGAGCAAATTAAAGGAAGTTCAAGACAAGCTGATTATGTTACAAGATGAATCTCGTGAACAGAAGGAACAAATTGATAACTTGCAAACCCTGGGCCAGGAGAGAGATTTGAAGATTGAAAAACTGGAACGGAGAATGAATGAAAATACTCGGGCACTCCAGCAATACAAGATTAAAAAAATATGGATTTGGAAAACAGAAGCTGTCGACTGAATTTGCGAGTTGTTGGTTTGCCGGAAGGTCAAGAAGGAGATAATGTTATGAAATATGCTTCTAAAATCATAAAGGAGACTTTCAACATCGAGCACTATGAAAATCTTACATTTTTGGATAACGCACACAGGATTGGGAAAAACTCTCATCCCCAAGATAAACCGAGAGATTTGATTGTTCGGTTTCACTTCTTGCAGATGAAGGAGAATATTTTCCAGGCAGCAAAAAGTTGGGCATGGTTGAATATGAAGGATGCAAGTTTCGGTTTGTTCCTAATTATAGTTATGAGCTTTTAGAATTAAGAAAGTCTTTCCATAATGTAATGTCTGAGTTGTTTAAGAAAAAGTTGCGCCCAGCCTTACTTTATCCAGCTAGACTGCGTTTACGACTCTTTAATGGTAACATTCGATTTTTTAATGAAGTCGCGACTGGGAGCAATTGATAGCTGATTAAGATGATTGGAGATTTACTGTTCCTACTTTGACAATATATCGTTTTGTAATGATTAAGAATTTAATTGGATGAGTTGTTTTTTTTTAATTTACTTTTTTAGAAATTTAATATGATGGTATCAAACAACAACTTTTACCTACTCTAAGATACTGTTAATTTAATGTAATGGTATTTTATCTATCTATCTATATACTTTTATAACTCTGTGTTAGTGTGTGTGTCGGCGGTGTGTGTTTGTGGGTGTATGTCAGATTTGCCCTTTGATTTCATGGTTCGCCAAAACCACACACTGAAACTCCGAGAAATTTTCCATTTTGCTAGCCATTACACTTTTACATTCACAGCTTCACTCCTCATTACATTTAGACATTTTTATCTCCACTTTTTAAAATAAAATCCCCCCCCCACACACTCACTCATTATGTGTCCTCCTGCTGGCCACCCACCATAACGGCAGCTGCTGCAGCCCGTTTTTCTTCCAAAAAAGCCGCAATTCCGCTGGTGATTTTCGTTGCTGCCGCCCGGCATAATTTGCTGCCGACTTTACTTCTTCCACTCCCCCCCGCTCCCGGCCCGGCTCGGTTCTATCATGCTGCATCAAGCCAAACATCACCTCTTCCACCGCTGCTTTTTGCCGTACAGCGGGGGAACAGAAGATCTTTGCCTTGAGCCGGCACATCAACGGCCTGTCAGCCACAGGCAAGGCAGGGACAACTTCCAATCCAGCAGCAGAGTGGCTCCATTAATGGATTCATTTCACAGTGAGTTCAGTTCGTTAACAACCCCCCCCTCCTCCCCCCCCCTTCCACCCCCCCCTTCCCCCCCTTCCCCCTCCCCCCCATCCCCCCCTTTCCCCAACGATTTTTCAAGTTTTGAAGAGCACAGCAGTTTCATTCAAATTCACAGGCTAAGCTGAAAGGAGTCTCTATTTTTATTGACTCCTCAATTCTGTTTGTTTATTATGAAACAATTTCTGATCCATATGGTAGATTTTTGGTGATTACTGGTGTTCTTCATAACCAAAAAGTTGCTGTGGTGAATGTTTATGCACCAAATATTGATCACCAATGTGTGAATCCCTCGATGGACAGATCTGCATCTGATCATGTGCTTCCAAATAAATCAGCTAGTTTTATCAATTCTTTTTTACTTGACTCTGTAATGTTAGAAGTCTGGAGATTCTTACACCCAAATGACAAAGAATTTTCTTTTTTCTCTCATGTATATCATTAGGATTGACTACTTTATAATAGATTATTGGCTAGTTTCATCGGCCACTGCATGTGAGTATGATACAATTGCTATTTCTGATCATGCACCATTGAAACTATCAATCAAACTACCTGATTCCAAGTTTAGTGCTAAACAATGGCGATTTAATGCTACTTTGCTTCAAGATCTAAATTTTGTTAATTTTATTCAAGATCAGATTGCTTTTTTCTTCTTAACAAATTCTACTGAAGAGATATCCAATGGTGTAGTCCGGGATGCTTTTAAGGCATATGTTCGTGGACAAATTATTTTATACTCCACGGAAAAAAAATCAAATTCAAAATGAAATATGTATATTGGCTGATGAGATTAAAGAAATTGATAAAAAATATTCAAAAGCTCCTAGTTTAGAGCTCTATAAGAATAGAGTTGATCTTCAATTAAGACATGATTTGTTATTAGTATCACGGATTGAAAATCAGCTTCTTAAAACCAAAAGTCAATTTTATATACACGGGCGAAAAAGCTGGTAAATAAAATATCTGGAAAGCTGTGACGGCCAAACGTCAGATTACTAAAGTGAGTTAACGGGATGGTACACTGACTGTAGACCATGATTAAATTAATTAATCCTTTCAGTAATTTTATACTTCCCTATACCAATCAGAATTTCTTACTGATTCGAATATAATGCTTGAGTTTTTAAAGAAACTGAACTTGCCAAATTTATCACATAATGAGTCTCTGTTGTTAGACGAACACATCACGTATGAATAAATACAGAAAGCAATCCTCTCGATGAATTCTGGTAAAGCTCCCGGTTTAGATGGGTTTATAGTAGAATTTTTAAAGTATTTCTCAAGTTTACTCTCCCTGTCTATGCAAGGTTTTTAAAGAAGCTTTTTTTAATCAAAAGATTACCACAATCCTTTCATGAAGCATCTATTTCTTTAATTCTTAAAAAAGATAAAGACCCTACTGAAGTGACATCAAATAGACCTATATCACTGTTAAATGTAGATTCCAAAATTCTTTCCAAAATATTAGCTATGAGATTGGAAAATATTTTACTGCAAATTATTTCTGAAGGTCAAACAGGTTTTATTAAAAATTGTTACTCATACTTTAACATTAGGAGATTAATGAATATCGTATATACAGCGTCAAATAAAACTCCAGAATGTGTCATTTCATTTGATGCCAAGAAGGCATTTGATAGAGTAGGATGGGAATACGTATTCAATACACTTGAAAAATTTAAGATTGGTCCAAAATCTATTTCTTGGATCAAGCTGATATATCATATACCTCAGGCTTCTGTACTTACCAATAATCAGAGATCCCCTTTTTTCAGGCTCTTTCAAGGTACTTGACAGGGCTGTCCTTTAAGTCCTTTACTGTTTGATATCGCTTTGTAACCTTTGGCCACCGCTATTAGGGAATCCCCTAATATTTAGAAACATAGAAACATAGAAATTAGGTGCAGGAGTAGGCCATTCGGCCCTTCGAGCCTGCACCGCCATTCAATATGATCATGGCTGATCATCCAACTCAGTATCCCGTACCTGCCTTCTCTCCATACCTTCTGATCCCCTTAGCCACAAGGGCCACATCTAACTCCCTCTTAAATATAGCCAATGAATTGGCCTCAACTACCCTCTGTGGCAGAGAGTTCCAGAGACCCACCACTCTCTGTGTGAAAAAATTCCTTCTCATCTCGGTCCTAAAGGATTTCCCCCTTATTCTTAAGCTGTGACCCCTTGTCCTGGACCTCCCCAACATCGGGAACAATCTTCCTGGTTTTGGTATTTTTGGTATTGTCCGCAGGAATAAGCCACATAAGCTACCTCTTTATGCAGATGATCTGTTATTATTCATTTCTAACCCTGAGAACTCTATTCCGGCAATAGTAGCACTACTTAATCAATTTAGTAGTTTTTCTTGTTATAAACTAAATCTTAGTAAGAGTGAGCTTTTTCCATTAAACAATCTAGTTTCAATTATGGACAGTTTCCATTTAAATTGACTGCCGAATGTTTTACTTGTTTATGTATTAAGATTACCTAGAAACACAAGGATTTATTTAAAGCTAATTTTACGCCTCTAATTAACCATATCAAACAACAGTTTACTAAATGGTCACCAATGTCCTTATCTTTAATCGGCCGAATCAATGCTATTAAAATGTTTATCTTACCTAAATTTTTGTATTTATTTCAGACGATACCAAATTTTATTGCAAAATCTTTCTTTGATGTTATTGACTCCAAAATGGTTTCATATATATGGCAGAATAAAAATTCCAGACTAAGTAAAAAATACTTACAGAAATCAAAAAAGACCGTGGTTTGGCACTGCCGAACCTTAGATTCTACTATTGGGCAGTTAATTGTAAGATTAAACGAGAACTTACCAGTTCGAAGGTTGATCTTTATTTCATGAGGAGTTGCGATGAGGGATTTCGTGAAGAACCCGCCAGCACGCATGCGCAACATTCTTCAAAGTAGCGGTGTGGAATCACAGAAAACAACAACAGAAATGACTTGGCATAGTAAGATTGAAGAGACTCTAATTACCAGTTGATTATGATCGAGGGTTGGGAGCGGAGGGCACGAAATCCCTCATTGCAACTCCTCATGAAATAAAGATCAACCTTCGAACTGGTAAGTTCTCGTTTAATCTTACTATTTCATTTCGGAGTCACGTGAGTGACTTCGTGAAGACTTCAAAGCTTCTGTGATTCCATGCCCTGGACCACGTCCATGCTGTCACACACCACTTATGAGGATGGATAGGAGTAATCAACTTTCCAGACTGCTTGTACTGAAAAACAAGAGCAACATTTGTTAACAACAAAAGAAAACCCCTCATTCGGGGACATCTCCACGTTCTTGACCTGCATTCAGCACGGCCTCCGCGAACTGTAGAGGAGCGGCAACAGCTGTATTGTAGAACCGCTGGAAGGTAGCTTCGTTCGCCATCCTACTGTGGCAAGAATATGGTCCATGGGCACCTCCATGACCCTTGCCGCCGACGTTGATGCATGCCCTGGTGGAATGGGATTTGAAGATATTAGTGTCAACACGTGACTTACCCAAGACGATCCTGAGCCACCTGGATATCGTCTGGACCGTCACTCTATGGTGAGGTTTCTCCATTCCTTCAGTTTTCTCGTCACTTTCACATAGTGACGGATATGGGCGGCTAAACATAGCCTTGCATCAGCGGGGTATGCCAGGAACTTCAGCTGCAGCCCTGTGCACCCAGGTCTATGCTGCTTGAGTAGCCCGTCTATGACGAAGACTACTTCTGCAGGGGTAGAGATCATCCTGTCGATCCGGATTTTGTGGAGTGTCTGTACCCTCTGCGCTGAAGTCAGTGCCAGTAACATCACCAGCTTCAGGGTGAGTTTGTCCAGCTCCAGCCCCTCCATGGGCGACCACGTCCTGAGCAGGGTGAGTATTTCCCCGATATCCCAGGTGATATTATAGCGTGGTCTGGGCGGATTCGAATTGAATATTCCCCGCATGAGTCTGGACACCAGCCTGTTGGATCCCACCTTAATATTGAGGTAGAATGACAGCGCACTCGAGGCGCTGTTGATGGCACTGTAGCTCAGGTGTTCATTATGATGCAACCCCGCCAGAATTCCAATACGTCGGTTATGGTTACAGCGTCGTATGCAATATGGGAGCGGCCGCAGTAGGTTTCCCATTTCCGGATGTGAGAGAGGTATTGCCGCCTGGTGAACTCCCAGCATGACGCTCCGATGGTATCCATGGTTCTAGATGATAGGCCATACCGCAGGAATGGCCTGTGCAGAACCTCCAAGCCAACAAGTTTAGATGACTGTGGCAGGGATGTGGTCCCCCTGACACAGGGTTTGTATCAATTATGGGTAATCCTCTAAGAGGACCCAAGGTTGACTGATCATATCAAGGACCACCGGATACCATGGCTGCGTAGGCCAGTCGGGTATGATAAGAATGCCCTTAGCAGCATCTGTCTGGATTTTCCGCAACACCCGACTGATGAGGCAAAATGGAGGAAATGCATAGAAACCCATTTCCCCCAGTCCAGCGAGACGCATCCATCGCCATTGCCCCAGGATCGGGTTCCCACGAACGTATGTTGGTACTTGATGGTTCAACCGTGACGCAAAGAGGTCGATATCCGGTTCACCAAATTTGGCAGTAATTTAGCGGATATTTGGGGATTCATCATCCACTCGATGTTGTCATTGAATTTGTGTGACCTGGTGTCCGCCACTGTATAGAGCTCCCCTGGGAAACAGGTAGCTGAAATCCAAATATTCCGTCAAACACACCAGAGCCAAATTGTATTTGCCAATTCATCACATGAAAGTGACCTGGTACCGCCCATATGGTTTAGATATGCCACCGCAGTGGTATTATATATTTGGAGACGGACATGAGCATCAGTAAGGCTAGAACAATAAGCTCGAAGTCCGTGAAATGCTCCCAGCATCTCCAAATAGTTTATCCCTTGTGACAACAACAGGGTAGATTCAAGGGTGTCCCATCTGCCCTCATAACTGGAGCAGTTGTCCGTAGCTCCCCAGACATGGGAGCTTGCGTCTGTTTGTAAGTATACCATCGGATTGGCCAAAATGATGGGTTTAAGTGAGACATAAATATTGTCAATCCTCCATTGTAACTCAATCTGTGCCTTGAAAGGCAGCTGCATTGGTCTATCGAAATGTCTAGCGTTCAGTTTTAACGCTGAGACCTTGGCTCTCTGCAAATTTTGATAATGCAATGGCCCATATTGGGCAGCTGGAAAAAAGCTACAATCTTGCCAATCACCTTAGTAGTTTGTCTAATTGATGGTATACTGGCCCAGACTAGACCCTTGCATAGTTGGGTGACATCGCCAACCTAGTTAGTTGGTATGGTGGCCCTCACGTGATTGGAATCCACCGTAACCCCAGATACCCTTAACCTGTGAAGGGCAGGACTTTGATTTATCTGGATGGATAATGAACCCCATTTCCTGAAAAACTTCCACGGTGGCTGAAACTGCCAGTTCGGCTGATTCCCAATAATTAGGATATCACCTAGATAGGCCAACACTATGTGATTTTGTCTCATAGTGTAGCCAGTATTGATTGGAGCAATTTAGAAATAATCTAGGGTTGTGTAAGCCCATTTGGCAAAGCTCTGTATAGCCAGAGCTGATCCATCCAGATAAATTGCAAGAACTTCCTGTGGTATTTCTGAATGGATACTGAATAGCATGCATCTTTTAAGCAGTGCATGCCACAAAGCAGCCCCCAGAACCCAATAACTTGGCTGTCTGGAACGTTTCCATTTTGAAATGGGTATATTCTACAAAAGTATTCAAATGGGTCAAATCAAAAATAACCCGACATCCTCCATCCCTCCTTGTAACTTTAAATTTTTCAGCATAGCCTACTGCCGCTCTTTGCTGGACAGTGTAATTTTCCGATCTGCATATGCTGGGATGGAGGGATTTCACCATTGATGAATTCAATCTCATGGCCTTGAATACTTTGTAAGATAAACTCATCAGAAGTGATGGTACCGCATGCCCCCGGAAAGAGCCGTAGTCTCCCACCAACATGTGAAGTTAACATGCATGTGCATGAAATCCAGACCACCTTACCTTCATGGTTATCGGCGGCCCTTGATATATATGGCCGGATGTGGAGGTGCTGGATTGAGCTAATAATGCGGCGCCCGCGTATTCCATGCTGGCCGCTGGGGCCCTAGCCCTGAAAGGCCTAGGTTGATGAGGCTGCTGAAATTGAGGCGGAGCTGGAGCGTAGGTCCTTGCTGGCCTAAAAATTAGCACTCCCTGGCCTGCTGCCTGGTCGAGATATGTGACCGCATGAGTCCCACCGTCTTAGCGTGGTCATCCAGCTCCTTGACCCTCTTCGGGAGGTCTTCCCCGAACAACTGTCTGGGTGGCGGAGCAGGAGGTGTTTAGCATAACCCCGCAAATTATGGGTACAGCGATGGGTTTGATGACGCTCTTCTTGAAAGCGTTTATCTCATACTGTGTGGTACACAATAGAGCCAGAGCATCCTCCTGCTTGGTGCTCAGATCCTCCCCGTCCACCGACCGTGCAAACGCGGTAATCCCAGCAGTGAGCAGCTTCAGGATCCGCTGGAGCTTCATCTCCTCGGTCCTGATCCTTGGGCTGATGTTGCCCCAGATTGGCGTATTGACTATGGGCTAGTTGAAGGGAGTAGCAGTTCGCTGGGCTTTGTGCCTGTTTTATGGCCTCCGATAGGACCTCCTCCTGGAACTGATGGTTGGTCAGGAAGTCCATGGTGGCGGCCAGTTTGGGGTTGAGGGGTAGTCCCGATGTCTCTGACAATCCTCTGGCTGCCTCAGGCTCCTGCTGACGACGGTGAAACCTCCCTGTGCCCACTGGAGCTGGATGCTTCCTCCCGTTGATTCTGTTGCAGGAGGAGCTCCAACATCCGATCCATCCTGGCCAATACGCCCCTCGCCCTTAGAACTCGGGCGGACGGAGTCCTCATGTTCTGCTGAACTGCTGAGGCTCCGTTCATCGGCCCGCACCTCGTCGAGGTGAACCCGGTGCCGGAAGTTGTCGCTGCCAGCCGCCGCAGCAAAGCTGAGCGATTCCCGCGCGGAAGGTACGCTCAAACGCCTCCTCGGCGGAGCTTGATCCCGCTGCCACGGAGGGCAAACGCGGTGGAGAGTCGGAACCCAATGCCTCAGCACGGTGACCCGACGCCCGCGCGGGCTTGCCGGCTGCCCACATCATGGACCTTGCCGACGCATGGTCTCGTCCTCCCATCCATGGGGGACCCGGCGATCGTGGCGGGACTCCTCCCAAGTGACCCGTCCCGGCCTCGGTGGTTGGGGAGTCCACTGGTCCTGACAGGTCTCCCAGTGGACTTGAGCCCCGCCATGACACCAGTCCGCAGTTTAACGGCAGGTGACGCCTTTGCCCTTAAAGGGTTAGGCTTCCGGGCTCCATCCCTCCCTCTTCTCCGAGGGCTCAGGGAGAAGGGCCATGCAGCAGCACGCGAGCCCTAGCCCAGGTCGACCAACGAGCCCGTTGGCGACCCCGATACGGAGACAGGGTCTACCTGCTCCTTGAACCAGCACTGGAGCTCCTGCTCCTCGAACCAGCACTGGAGCTCCTGCTCCTCGAACCAGCACTGGAGCTCCGGTGTATCGGCGGGTCGGGCCCTGTACCAACAGGGCTCCCCGACTTCCACGCCTATTTCCCGGCCCGACTCGCAGGTGCAGCCGTTGAGGAGGGCTCCGGGATAAGTGGCCGGCGACTCCTGCAGATGTCCTGGCCCTTACGGTTTCCACGTTCCTGTAGGGAGAGAACACACTCCCCCCAACAGGAACACCAACTCTAGGGGGCTTAGCCTTACCTGAGTCGGCCCTCTGAAGGGCTGGTGGGGAGCCGTGCTCCCGTCGGCAGCAATGCGTGACTCCGAAATGAAATGCTCATTATTTAACGTTTTGGACACAAGATTTAGAAGATACCCAATGCCCAGGATGGATAAATCTTGAACGTGATTCTATGTAAGGGCTATCATTGGCTTCTATTCCAGGGGCCTCGTTACCTTTTACAATTACAAGATTTAATAAATATACGACTAATCCAATAATAAGACATACATTTTGAATATGGTTTCAATTTGGTACGTTTTTTGAATTGAATGATTTTATCTTATTGAGTCCTATCATATCTATTTTTTTATTCCAACCTTCTAATACTGATCAAGCCTTTCTGTTATGGAAGAGGAAGGGAATTGTAGCTTTTCGTGATTTGTTTTTGGATGGTTGTTTTATGTATTTTGAACAACTCTCCAATAAATATAATTTACTTAACTCACACTTTTTTAGATATTTACAAATTAGACATTATTTGAAGGCTACTCTATCCTTTTTTCCATTACCACATCAAACCGAAATCTTGGAATTTTGTTTACATTTGAACCCTTATCAGAAAGGCTTAATAACGACTATTTATGAGTTGATTTTAAAATTACAAATAGATACATTTGATAAAATTAAGAATGACTGGGAAAGAGAACTCCAAATATGTCTATCTATAGAGAAATGGGGGAGGATTCTTCAATTAGTTAATACTTCCTCAATGTGTGCAAGACACGATTTGATACAACTCAAGGTGGTTCACAGAGTTCATATGTCAAAAGATAAGTTAGCCCGTTTTTATGGTCATATAAATCTTACCTATGACAGATGTGACTCTGAAGTGGCCACACTGATTCATATGTTTTGGTCCTGCCCACTTTTGAACGCTGTAAACGGTGTTCCAGCGGCGGGCCCTGTGGCGGTGTTCCAGCGGCGGGCCCTGTGGCGGTGTTCCAGCGGCGGGCCCTGTGGCGGTGTTCCAGCGGCGGGCCCTGTGGCGGTGTTCCAGCGGCGGGCCCTGTGGCGGTGTTCCAGCGGCGGGCCCTGGGGCGGTGTTCCAGCGGCGGGCCCTGTGGCGGTGTTCCAGCGGCGGGCCCTGTGGCGGTGTTCCAGCGGCGGGCCTGTGGCGGTGTTCTGGCGTCAGCGGTGGCGGAGGCCTGGATCTCCTCAGCGCAGAGGGAGAATAAGGAGGGGAGAAAGACAGTGACCCTAAGACTTTTGCCTTCCACCACAGTGAGGAGGTTTGGTGAACTCACTGTGGTGGATGTTAATTTTGTGTTTATTGTACGGTATTGTTATTTTTATATATGTATGACTGCAGGCACGTAATTTCGTTCAGACCGAAAGGTCTGAATGACAATAAAGGAATTCAATTCAATCAATCAATCAATTTTGGAAAAATATTGGAAATAAATCTTTGATACTGTTTCTGTAGTTTTAGGTATTGATTTACAACCTCATCCTATTACTGCAATTTCTGGGCTACCAATGTTAGATTCTATCCATCTGTCCCATTCCGCCCATCGGCTGATTGCTTTTACCACATTAATTGCCAGAAGATCTATTTTATTTAAATGGAAAGACTGTAACCCTCCGACCAAACTCCATTGGTACTCTGAAACGATATCATGTTTAAATTTAGAAAAAATTAGGAGTGACATTGTTGAACCCTTGGTTAAATTTTTCTCTTTTTTTTCTTTTTACCTTTTTGTTTTTTTTTATATATAAGTTTTCTTTTAAACACTTAACTATATTTACATAGCGACCGGGAGATCTATATTCAATGTGTATTTTGACACTGGACTCATATCTAGGTTATACCTGTTATTAATGTAATCCTGATACCTATGTATGAATATCATTGTTATGTTTATCATTTTGTTGTTGTTGTTGTTGTTGTTGTTTTGTCTTTATTTTTGAAAAAACCCAAATAAAAAGATTTTAAAAGAAAGAATGGTGGATAGACTCGATGGGCCGAATGGCCTAATGCTGCTCTTATGACTTGTGAACCTTATGTAAATCGTAGAAGAACTGGAGATTTCCTGTCTTCCAGTCAAGGTTCATAAATCATAGGAGCACCATTAGGCCATTCGGCCCATCGCGTCTGCTCTACCACTCGATCATGGATGATCTATTTTTATCTCTCAAACCCATGCTCCTCCCACGCTGCACTCCCTCAATTTATCAATACTGCTTAACCAAGGAGCGTTTCGAATATGGGAGGAGATGAGGTGGTGGAAAAGGGAAATAGTTAGGGTGCAGATTCCTCTCTCGGGCGGCACGGTGGCGCAGCGGGTAGAGCTGCTGCCTCACTGCACCAGACACCTGGGTTCGATCCGGACTATGGGGGCTGTCTGTGCGGAGTTCGCATGTTCTCCCAGTGACCGCATGAGTTTTCTCCCGGTGCTCCGGTTTCCTCCCACATGCCAAAGACGTGACAATAAAGAACCGTTGAACCATTGAAGAAGGGCCAACTTTATTAACAGCGGTGCAAGGCTGGTGTGCAAGTTTTAGATTTTAGATTGAGAGACACGATGCGGAAACAGGCCCTTCAGCGATCAGTGATCCCTGCACACTAGGGAATATTTTACAACTTACCAAAGCCAAATAACCTACAACCCTTTACATCTTTGGAGCGTGGGAGGAAACTGGAGCACCCGGTTAAAACCCTCGCGGTCACAGGGTGAACGTACAAACTACGTACAGACAACACCCGTAGTCAGGATCGAACCTGTAAGGCAGCAACACTACTGCTGCACCACCGTGCCGCCCTTGGAATGCCCTGGAGCTGATACTGTTCACCTTAGTGTGGACCAAGAAAACTACTTAGGCTGCACCGTTGACGCGTAATGATGCACTAGAATTGTCGCATTTTATGAGTGATTTATTAATTATTTTAATGCACAAACTCTGATATTACAGTATGTTAAACAATATTGATCATGAAACGTCCCCCAATGTTCATAAAGCTACATAAAAATTGCAAATGTTAAAACGCTTTATATCCTAGAAACTAAATTAGATTGCACATCATCGATGGTGCTTCTCACACAAAAATCAGTTCTAACTCCCTCTTTTATAGTTCTGCACTCTGTATCTCCACTTTAGTCTATCTATTGCTCTTGAGTTTGACAGTTGTATTTATGTATAATATTATAGTCATGCAGTCATACGGTGGGGAAACAGGCTTTTCGGCCCAACCGAACAACACACCCCATCTAATCTAGCCCCACCTGCCTGCGTTTGGCCGACATTCCTCTAAACATACCCATCAACGTTGCGATAGTATCTGCCTCAACTACCTGTTCCGGCAGCTCGTTCCATACACCCACCACACTTGGTGTAAGAAATGGAACCCTCCACCTCACCTTAAGCCTCTGATATATTTAGATAGCATGCAACACAAAGCTCTGCATTGTACCCCGGTATACGTGACAATAATGAACATAAGCCTTAAGGGCCTGTCCCACCAGCATGCAACTCTATGCGATTAGCGCGACCTAACGTGGTCGCTTGATCCGTCCGGCGTCGCGGGGCCGGTCCCACTTCGATCGCCGGAGCCGCGCGGAATTGTGCGGAGTGCGTCCCGAGTTCGTCCCGAGACCGCGCGGGGCTCCGAAAAACCGACTATGTCCAAAAATCCCGCGCGGCAACGGCTTGTCGGCTCGCAGCCGCCTCGACATTTACACACCGCCCGGACATCGTGCCTCCGTGAACCTATTTGTAAGTACCTCCGTGACCCTCTATGTGTGTGGCTCCGTGGCCCTGTATGTGTGTGTGTCTCGGTGCCCCTCTCTGTGTGCCCCTCTAAGTCCTGGCGAACTTACCTTGGACTTGCTTCAAGTTCGCCTCGCTTTGCGCCGCGTTGCGCCACTCCGTGCGGCCCTCGCTGCCGGTTTAGTTGCGCTTGCCGCATGCAGGCGCATGCTGGTGGGAACGGCCCTGTACAGGGGATCACCCGACCTCCGCGCGGCCCCCGCTGCCGGTTTGATCGCGTTCATCGCATAGAGTTCCATGCTGGTGGGACAGGCCCTTTAATCCTAAACCTTTAACAGTACACATGACCATGAACTAAACTGAACTAATCTCCCCTTGCAGCAACATTTCTTCCACTGTGGACGGCATGATTATAATCATGTATTGTCTTTCCGCTGACTGGTTAGCACGCAACAAAAGCTTTTCACTGCACCTCGGTACACGTGACAATAAACTAACTGAACTAATCTCCCCTTTGCTCTATCTATTGTACTTGAGTTTAACGGCTGTACTTATGCACAGTATTCTCTGATCTGTTTGGATAGGAAGCAAAACAAAGCTTTTCAGTGTATCTTAGTACACATGACAACAATAAACTTAATCCTAAACTTTTAACTCCAGAATTTAATGGACAAACAATTAACGTCGAGGTGAATTTGTGACCATTGAGTAACGGGCTGGGAAATCACTGCCGGTGCCTCTATTCTAACCATCGCATCGGACGCACGTGAAATAGCGTCACATCCTCCACAACGCAGCTCTGATCCACCTCTGGTTGAATGTGAAGGTTTGTTGAGAGATGGGATCACTGTAGATCAGTCAGAGAAACGGGCACCAAACCTGCAGAAGATCATCAACAAAATGTCAATTCAAATGTCTCCATTAAGACATCGCACACAAGCTTGGTCAGACTCTGTAATAATCATGGCATCCATCTCCACAACGCCCTGAAAGTGGCCGCACAAGTAGATCGAGTGGTGAAGAAGGCGTACGGTAAGCTGAGGAAGGAAAGTGCAGATGCTGGTTTACACCGAGGATAGACACAAAAAGCTGGGGTGACTCAGCGGGTCAGGCAGCTTCGCTGGAGAGAAGGAATAGGTGACGTTTCGGGTCTGAAGAAGGGTCTTTACCCGAAAAGTCACCTATTCCTTTTCTCCAGAGATGCTGCCTGACCCGCTGAGTTATTCCAGCTATTTGTGTCTGTCACCATATACTATGCTTGCCTTCATAGGACCAAGCATTGAGTATAAGAGTCATCGAGTGATACAGTGTAGGAACAGGCCCTTCAGCCCAACTTGCCCATACTGACCAACAATGTCCCAGCTACACTAGTCCCACTTGCCTGCACTTGGTCCATATCCCTCCAACCTGTCCTATCCATGTACCTGTTCAACTGTTTCTGAGTCCCAGCTGCAATTACCTCATCTGGCAGCTTGTTCCATACACCCACCACCCTTTGTGTGAAAAAGATCCCCCTCAGATTCCTATCAAATCTTTTCCCCTTCTCGTGAAACCCATGTCCTCTGCTCCTCGATTCCCCTACTCTGGGCAAGAGATTGTGCATCTACCCGATCTATTCCTCGCATGATTTTGTACATCTCTTTGATCACCCCTCATCCTCCTGCGCTCCATGGAATAGAGACCCAGCCTGCTGAACCTTTCCCGATAGCTCACGCCCTCTAGGCCTCGTAAATCTTTTCTGAACCCTTTCAAGCTTAATAACATCTTTCCTGTAACATGGTGCTCAGAACTGAACACAATACTCTAAATGCAGTCTCACCAACGTCTTATACAACTGCAACATGACCTCCCAACTTCTATACTCAATACCCTGACTGATGAAGGCCAAAGTGCCAAATGCCTTTTTGACCACCTTATCTACCTGCGACTCGACCTTCTAGGAACCATGCACCTGTACTTCTAGATCCCTCTGCTCACATCACTACCCAGAGGCCTACCATTTACTGTGTTGGTCCTGCCCTTGTTCGACGTCCCAAAATACAACACCTCACACTTCTCTGTATTAAATTCCATCAACCCTTCCTCCGCCCGCCTGGCCAATCGATCCCGATCCTGCTGCAATCTTTCACAACCATCTTCACTATCTGCAAAACCACTAACCTTTGTATCATTCAGGGAGTCATGATGCAGCTTTATCGGACTTTGGTTATTTACAGTAAGTGGGTGAGTGGGGGCATCGGTGCCGCCTCCGGAGCCGCGGGGATGAATCTCGGGCTAAGGCTCCGCTCCGATGCCCGACCCCAGGATCACTGAACCTCACCTCCCTCGGACCCCAGCTGGACACAGAGCACCTGGGCCGGCCCGCATTCCTGGGGGGGGAAGAGGGACATTGCCAAGTCTCAGAATTTCCGCTCACTCCGGGTGTTGTCGCTGCTTCAACGACACACACCCTTACACACACCCTGGCACACACACCCTCACAAACTCTCTCACACACATCCTCAGTCACATCCTTACACACGCAATCTCACACACATTCTCACACACCCTCACACATACAGACCCACACCCTCACACACATCCTCACAAACACTCACACTCTCACACACACTGACACACACCCTCACACGCACTGCCACACACTCTTACACATACTCTCACACGCACTGACACACACTCTCATACATACTGATACACACTATCACACACACCTCCACAAAAACTGATACGCACTCACACACACTGACACACACTCTCTCTCACACTCACACACACACTCTCACACACTGTCTCACACACCCTCACACACACTGACACGCACTCTCACACACACTCACTCTCACTCTCTCACTCACCCTCACACACACTGACACACACTCTCACATACACTCCCACACACACTGACACACACTCTCTAACCTCTCACACACACCCTCACACATTCGCACATCTTCACACACACCCTCACTTCAATAGAAATTAGAGTCTATCTTCATCTAAATTTGGGATGAAGGGCCTCGACACATTGTAGAATGGGTGCAATTGCCCTGGAGAGGATCCAGGGGCAAACTATGAAGATCTTGGCAGGGCTGGAATTTTTTTTTCACTTTGAAGAAAGATTTGATAACTGGGATTGTATGCTCTGCAGCAACGGACGTGAAGAAAATACTTAGTTGTGATGAATAATATTATGAAAATAGGACCTGTTTTTGCTTCACAAAGTGTGAAGGAAGGAACTGCAGATGCTGGTTTAAACTGAAGATAGACACAAAAGCTGGACTACCTCAGCGGGACAGGCAGCATCTCTGGAGGGAAAGAATGGGTGATGTTTCGGGGCGAGACCTTCAGACTGAAGAGGTTGAAAACCAGCCATATAGATGTAAAACACAATGACTGGAGATGTGTGTTATCCAACTAAGGGCAGAAATGAGAATCATGTGTTCATCTTTATTGATGTGACACCAATATAAATATTACAGAAACAATAAGTTAGTGGGGTGGCACGGTGGCGCAGCGGTAGAGTTGCTGCCTTACAGCACCACAGACCCAGATTTGATCCTGACTACGGGTGCTATCTGTACAGAATTTGTACATTCTCCCTATGACCGCATGTCGTATATATTTTACGTATATATCTTAATTTAATTGAACCATATACTTGGTTTAATATGTGACATTATTTTTGTCATGTTTCTATAGTCAAAGGATTAATTTATTTGTGCAGAACAGTGATGGAAGTCTGACTCTTCTTGCCTTGTTTCTGTTTTTTCCCCCTATATATATATATGCATAACAGCATGAATTATAGTCTGATTTCCATACATGAATATACTAAGGTCATTCATGTGCTGCACCTGTTGATCAGAGCCTGGCTCTACTGTGGAATGTAATTAGGAATGTAATTCAGCTTAACCTTATTCATATCTAATCCAATTTAAAGCATAAATGTTGCATTCAAGTGTAAGTTAAATGTTGCATTCAAGTGTAAGGTGTCCTCCCCTCCTCAGTCCCTGCACTCCCTCGGGCTTGATCATTGCACTCCCTCGCAATTCTAACTCCCAACTATCACCCAATGTTGTCAGCCCTGCATTATTATCATTATTATTATTATTATTAATCCTAATCTTAACTCTTGAGACGTGGTTATAATTTGTACGGGTAAGGATTAAAAATTGAAGTTTGTCCGCACTTGTCTGTAAATCTAACATCACCGGTTTGGAATTTGAACCAAGCTTTTTCAGTTTCACAACTAGGCTGCACAGAGAAAAGGTAAGACTTGATTGTTTCAGTTTCCAGTTTCAGTTTCATTTGCACTGTCAGGGATGAACCATCTGGACTCAGCCCACCCAGTGGACTATAAAAACACCGCACACTATCTCTGGTCCAGCCAGTTCTCGGAAGGAAGACGGAATCCTGAACAGCAGCATGAGGTAAGGGACATCTTCACTTTGCACAGTGATATCGGAGATCAGGACCTTCTCAGGCACTGACGCCGACATTAGGTGGATGAGTACAGAAGCTTAGTTTTCAATCTTTAGAGATACAGAGCGGAAACAGCACCTCCGGCTCACTGAGTCCGCCCCGAGCAGCGACCCCCGCACAAAAACAATATTCTGCATTCACTGCGGACGATTTACGTTGATACCAAGCCAATTAACCAACAAACCTGTACGTCTTTGGGGTGTGAGAGGAAACCGAAGATATCGGAGGAAACCCACGCAGGTCACGGGGAGAACCTACAGACAAGCACCCTTAGTCAGGATCGAACCTGGGTCTCTGGTGCTGAAAGGCAATAGCTCTACCGCTGCGCCACCCCGCCGCCCGTTCGGAGTTGAGAGGTCATGTTGCACTTATATAAGACATTGGTCAGACCACATTTAGAGTATCGTGTTCAATTTTGGGCACCGTGTTATAGGAAAGATGTTGCCAAGCTGAAAGGGTGCAGAGAAAGGTCGCGAGGACTCGAGCATCTGAGCTATAGGGAGAGGTTGATCAGGCTGGGACTTTATTCCTTGGAGTGCAGGAGGATGTGAGGTGATCTTCTAGAGGTGTTTAAAATCATGAGAGGAATTGATCTGGTAAACACAGCAAGGGTAACGGAATCGAGAACCAGAGGACATTTGTTTAATGTGACGGGGAGGGAACAGGTTTAATAGGATCCTGAGGGGGGACTTTTTTACACAAAGTGTGGTCGGTAAATGGAATGAGGCACTTGAGGCAGGTAATATCACAATGTTTAAAAATCATTTCTGTATTAAAAATAATAAAAAATATAGAAGTACAAATAAGAATGACTATAAACTTTAAAAATATTAAGAATGTATGTGATGATTAGTATATTCTTTTGGTTTTTTTTCTCACATTTTAAATTGTCTTAATATGTATTTACTTCTAATAAAAAATATTAACAAAAAAAAAAATAATAAAAAAAAATAAAATACAAATCATTTGGACAGGTACCTGGATTATATAGGTTTAGAGGGATATGGGCCAAACAAGGGCAGGTGGGACTAATGTAGATGGGGCATGTTGGCTGGCGTGGGCAAGTTGGGCTGAGGGGCCTGTTTCCACGCTGTATGATTCTATGACGATGATTGCTGGATCGGTCACATTAAATGTATCTGAATCGGTGAGCATTTTTGGGAAGGATGATCATGTGGGGTCAGGGTTTCTAATCCTTTCCATCAGTAATTATTCAGGAGAAGGGACCATGGTCTGGCAATGGATCTGCGAGTGGAACATATTTTAGGACTTTATTCCATGGAGCACATGAGGGGTAATCTTATACTGGTGTATAAGATCATGAGAGGAATAGTCTTTTACCCAGAGTAGGGGACTGGAACTAAAGTTAGACTTAGAACTAGAGGCCATAGAGGGGGGATTTAATAGGGACCTGAGGGGAAACGTTTTTACAGAAAGGGTGGTGTGTGTATGGAACAAGCTGCCGGAGGAGGAAGTTGAGGTACTATCACGGCATTTAAAAAACATTTGCACAGGTACATAAACAGGACAGGTTTTGAGGGTTTATGGGGAAAAGGCAGGAGAATGGCACTGAGGGGGAAAGATAGATCAGACATGATTGAATGGTGGAGTAAACTTAATGGGCGAAATGGCCTAATTCTGCATTATGATCTATGAACTTACAATTAATTCTAGATTAGTTTAGTTTAGAGATGCAGCGCGGAAACACCGGGTCCACGGCGACCAGCGATCACCCCGTCCACTCACACTATCCGACGCAACCCAGGGACAATTTACAATATTTACCGACGTGCAATCAAACTACAAACCTGTACGTCTTTGGAGTGTGGGAGGGGAAACCGGAGCACCCAGGGAAAAAACCATGTAGTCACGGGGAGAATGTACAAACTCCTGAGCGGATGATCTACGTGACAAACAGAAGCTGAACCATAACGACAAGGTGGAGTGGGGCGGTGATCACGGGTGCATATGTGTTAATCTCTGGTCAAAGTACATCGGGAGCTCTGTTGTGAGTTCTGGTCACCGTGCCAAAGACAGGACTTGAGTCAGAGGGTGCGGTCACAGGAAGCAGTAACGTGTGATGAAAGATTACAGAAACTGGACTGATATTGGGTTGAGTGCAGGAGTTGAAAGACCCTCCTCACCTCCCACCTGACTCTCCTGTCTGAAGAAGGATCTCGACCCGAAACTTAGAAAATCGGTGCAGGAGTAGGCCATTCGGCCCTTCGAGGCAGCACCGCCATTCAATATAGTCATGGCTGATCGTCCAAAATCATTACCCCGTTCCCCCTTTTTCCCCATATCCCTTGATTCCGTTAGCCCTAAGAGCTAAATCTAACTCTCTCTTGAAAACATCCAGTGAATTGGCCTCCACTGCCTTCTGTCAGATTCACAACTCTCTGTGTGAAAAGGTTTTTCCTCATTTTAGTCTTAAATGGCCTACCCCTTATTCTTAAACTGTGACCCCTGGTTCTGGACTCCCCAACATCAACAAAACATTTTTCCTGCATCTAGCCTGTCCAATCCTTTAAGAATTGTATATTTCTCTAAGATCTCCTCTCATCCTTCTAAATTCCAGTGAATACAAGCCCAGTTGACCCTTTCTTTCATCATATGTCATTCCCGCCATTCCTAGGATTAACCTGGTGAACCTACACTGCACTCCCTCAAAAGCAAGAATGTCCTTCCTCAAATTTGGAGACCAAAATTGCACACAATACACAAGCTGTGGCCTCCAACTGGCCAACAGACCATTTGCTTTATTCACTGCCTGCTGTACCTGATGTACAAGGCCACCCAGGTCTCGTTGCACCTTCAAATTCTCCTAATCTGACACCATTCAGATAATAGACACAAAATGCTGGAGTAACTCAGCAGGACAGGCAGCATCTCTGGGGAGAAGGAATGGGTGATGTTTCGGGTCGAGACCCATCTTCAGACTGATGTCAGGGGAGTGGGCGGTACAGAGATAGAATGCAGTCAGAGACAGTAAGACAGGTGGGCGAACTGGGAAGGGGGAAGGGATAGAGAGAGAGAGAGAGAAAGCAAGGGCTATTTGAAGTGAGAGAAGACCATGTTCATACTGCTGGTGTGTAAGCTACCCAAGCAAAGTATGAGCCGCTGTTCCTCCAATTTGCACTGGGCCTCACTCTGACAATGGAGGAGGCCCCGGACAGAAAGGTCAGATTGGGAATGGGAGGGGAAGTTAAAGTTCCGAGCAACCGGGAGATCAGGTAGGTTAAGGCAGACTGAGTGGAGTGTTCAGCAAAACGATTGTCGAGCCTGAGCTTGGTCTCGCCGATGTACAGATGTTGGCACCTGGAACAGCGGATACAGTAGATGAGGTTGGAGGAGGTGCAAGTGAACCTCTGCCTCACCTGAAAAGACTGTTGTGGTCCGTGGATGGAGTCGAGGGGGGAGGTAAAAGGACAGGTGTTGCATTTCCTGCGGTTGCAGGGGAATGTACCTGGGGAGGGGGTGGTTTGGGTGGGGGGAGATGAGTTAACCAGGGAGTTGTGGAGATAACGGTCTCTGCGGAAAGCAGAAATGGGTGGAGATGGGAAGATGTGGCCGGTAGTGGGATCCCAGTCTCGCCAATGTACAGAAGTTGACAGGTCTTGCCAATGTCTGCCTTCTTGTTCTTGCCACCAAAGTGGATAACCTCACATTTATCCACATTATACTGCATCTGCCCACTCACCCAATCTATCCAAGTCACCTCATAGCATCCTCCTCGCAGCTCACACTGCCACCCAGCTTTGTGTCATCCGCAAATTTAGTGTGTGTAGGATAGTGTTAGTGTGCGGGGATCACTGGTCGGTGCAGACTCATTGTATCCATAAACTAAATTAAACTAAACTATCAGCCTACAAATACAAGCCTGCAAGTCTTTGGAGTGTGGGCGGAAACCAGAGATCTCGCAGTGAACCTACGCAGGTCATGGGGAGAACATACAAACTCCGTACAGACAAGCAGGGCCGGATTTAGATGAAGAGAGGCCTTAGGCTGTTCCACTTGTGAGGCCTCTCCCAATCCCCCACCCCCACGACTAGAGGAATTTGGTCCATCAGATTGACACCGATTTGCAGCCGAGCGTGGCCAATGAGATGAGGGGCTGGAAAGCGGCTTTATTTATTTATTTATTTATTTATTTATTTATTTATTTATTGCCAGTGCTAGTATCGAGTTATCAGCTTAAAACACTATTATTTTGAAATGGAGGGCAAGGAAAATTACTGAAGGGTTGTTTAGAGACTACAGTGTGTTGTGACAGCAATGGTAGGAAAGGCCTATGACAGTGTCAAAAATATTATACCGCAGGGCTCTCACTTAATTTTTTTCTCTTTTGTCAGCCGGGCAACCTTGGCAGCTTTTTAAGTTGCCAAATGACAGTTTAGGTGGTCATTTAAGACGGCGTGCATGACGCGTGTGATAATGTGCTCGGACGAAATGCGTAGTGACCTGTCGGAATTATGCTCAATGAAGCATTCACATATTATTTCTGCTTCAAATAAAGTCACAAACTAAACATATTCACCAACCAAGACATGATATATCCCACAATGACATGTAACAACATTATAATACACTATCCCAACTCTTTTTACACGTTGCAATGAATGCAAAATCTATTATTTCTTTCCACTTCCAAGCAAAAATGTGGTTGGGTTATTCAGCGTATGATCAACCTCGGTGAGACCAAGCGCAGGCTTGGCGATCGCTTCACACAACACCTCCACTCAGTTCGCAATAACCAATCTGATCTCCCGGTGGCTCAACATTTCAACTCCCCCTTCCATTCCGAATCCGACCTTTCTGTCCTGGGCCTCCTCCATGGCCAGAGTGAGGCCCACTGCATATTGGAGGAGCAGCACCTCATATTCGCTTGGGGCGTTTACACCCCAGCGGTATGAACATTGGCTTCTCTAATTTCAGGTAATCCTTGCTTTCTCCCTCCTTCCCCTCCCATTCCCAGCTCTCCCACAGCCTACTGTCTCCGCCTTTTCCTTTCTTTTTCGTGTCCCTTCCCTGACATCAATCTGAAGAATGGTCTCGACCCGAAACGTCGCCTATTTCCTTCGCTCCATAGATGCTGCATCACCCGCTGAGTTTCTCCAGCATTTTTGTCTCCCCATTCACACAAGTTCTGTTATCCCACTTTCCTCACTCACTCACTGCACATTAGGGGCAATTTTACAGAGACAAATTAACCTACAAAGCCAATGCGTCTTCGGGATGTGGGAGGAAACACACACGCTTGCAGGGAGAATGCGCAAATTCAACACAGACATTGCCCGAGGACAGGATCAAACACAGATCTCTGGCGTGTGAGGCAGCAAGTCTACCAGCTGTGCCACTATATTTTGTTTTCCAACACACAAAAACTTATACGTTGATAACTTTGGTTACTAAAAAAATGAAAATATCAATTTCAGTCTTAAATCTCCAAGTGACGCTATGTTGCCCTTTACAGCTACTGTATGTTTTAATTCAGTTCAAGACTATGGGGCAGTACATTGGCCATAAAGTTGCTGCCTAAACATGCCAGAGACCCGGAATTGATCCTGGATATGGGTGCTGTCTGTATGGAGTTTGCTCCTTTTCCTTTTGATCGCATGGGTTTTCTCTGGGTGCTCTTGTTTCCTTCCAGAGGTGTGCAGGAACCTATTTGATACCCAACCCAAAACATAATATTTTCCTTTAGTCCAGAGATTCAGTCCGACCTGTTCAGTTACTCCAGCTTTTTGTGTCTATCCGCAGTTTAAACCAGCATCTGCAGTTCCTTCCTACATACACGATACTATAGGATAGAACTTTATTAATCCCAGGAGGGAAATTGTGTGTGTGGGTAGATATATTACACACACACACACACACACACACACACACACACACACACACACACACACACACACACACACACACACACACACACATATATATATATTTATATAGTTATATATTCATATATAAATATACGCCATTTTGTTTTCTCGTTTATAACATTGTTTACAGAGTACTATGTTTACATATTCTGTTGTGCTGCTGCAAGTAAGGATTTCATTGTTCTAACTGGGACGTGAGAGAATAAAACACTCTTGACTCACGTCGCTAATGTGTGGGATAGAACTAGTGTACGGGTGATCGGTGGTCGGCGCGGACTCAAAGGGCCGAAGGGCCTATTTCCACGCTGTATCTTTAAACTAGAAACACTAAAACCAGAGGGAGTCTAAAGAATGGTCTCTACCCGAAACGTCATCCAGTTTCTTCTATCCAGAGTTGCTGGCTGCTCCATGGAGTTCCCCCACACAACTAAAGCATGGAATAGTCTTCACCCTACCATAGTTACCCAACCAGACTCAACTAAATTTAAGGTAGCTCTTTTTTCCCCCAAGAACCCTTTTTTGCTTAAATCCAAGTCAAGAGTCAAGAGTTTTATTGTCATGTGTCCCTGATAGGACAATGAAATTCTTGCTTGCTGCAGCACAACAGAATATGTAAACATAACACAGAACAGGAGATAAAAGTTCAGTGTGTTTATCTACCATAGACCATATATATACACAATAAATAAACAGATAAAATGCAATAGGCTGTTATTGTTCAGAGTTTGGTGTTTGGTAATGGACCCTCCACCACCTCCAGTTTAAATTCCATTTAGAATATTTTTGGAGGACCAGGAAACCAGAAGCAAGAGTTACTCCAGCAAGTTACTCCAGCTCCAGGGAGTGATTCTGTGTTGGTTTTCAGCAGTCGCGGCGAGTAGGCGACCGGACAGCAATGGCGGCCATATCTCCCACAATTCAAAGTGAGGGTGAAAGTGCCCAGCGCTGACCAGTTGCCGTGGCAGTGCGCGTGTGCAGGGCGGCCGATGATGTGCTGGCCGTAGTTGTGCGCATGTGCAGGGGAAGGATTTGCTGGCCGTGGTTGTGCGCATGTGCAAGGCGGCCGGCCGTGCCGGTGGATGAGGAGCGAGCGGAGAGCGGGGACCCGGCGGAGACGGAGAGTGAGAGATAGAGAGGGGGGCCCATTCAGAGTTGAACGGCAGAGTTTTCATTCTTATCCACGGCGCACCTAACCACCCCCCTCGCGGCAATCAGTACTCACAGAAGGCCCCAGTGCTTACGTGGATCTTGGACAAGCAGAAATCAAAGAGAAGCAGAGAGAAGAGCTTATTGGCTGAAACCCGTGGGAAAGGTGAGTAAGTCACAGGGGAAAAAAAGTTTAAAATGGAGGAATTTGGTTTGTAAATTGGTAAATTAGGCAATTTATCAGTCAATATAAGCAAGGCTGCTCTAGGGGAGCCTTGTGAGGGAAGTGGCTTGTGAGGGAAATGGCTTGTGAGTAAATTGTGAGTATTTGGCTCGAGACACTTCGGCGAGGAGGCTACGTAGGAGAGGACGGGACGCGGTGAACACGTGACAGGACAGATGAGACAGTGTGAGGCTTGCAGAATGTGGGAGCCCAGGGACACGGATGGAGCCTCTGGCTGCTACAACTGTGGCGACTGGGCCCAGCTTCAGCTCCTGAAGGCTGTGTTGGGGCACTGGAGAAGCAGCTGGATGACCTCAGGGCCATCCGGGAAAACGAGAGTTTCCTGGACAGGACCTGCAGTGAGGTTGTCACACCGAGGGAAGAACAAAGGTGTTTGACTGAGAGAAATGGAGGTAATCGTGGAGTGCAGGAGACCTAGATGGCTGTGCCTAACTAAAAAACAGGTACGCCCTCTTGGGAACTGTCGGGGGGAGATGATGCTTCCAGTCCGAGTGGCGGACACGTCAGTGGCTCCAATCCTAGAGATGGGACTCGACCGGTGTCGGGCAGAGCCCTAGTGGTGGGTGACTCCATTGTCTGAGGAGCGGACAGCAGATTCTGTGGCGGCAGATGAGACGCGAGGATGGTCTGTTGCCTCCCTGGTGCCAGGGTTCAGGATGTCACAAGCCAAATTCAGAACATCCTCGAGAGAGAAGGTGAATGGCCGGCAGTAGTTGTGCACGTGGGCACAAACAACATCGGGAAGAAGAGGAAGGAGGTTCTCCAACGTGAGTTCAGAGAGTTAGGAAGAAGACTGAAAAGCAGGACTTCTAGGGTGGTTATCTCTGGATTGCTTCCAGTACCTCGTGCTAGCGAGGACAGGAACAGAGAGATGGGGGATCTGAATGTGTGGCTTATGGGCTGGTGCAGGGAGCAAGGGTTTAGATTTATAGACCACTGGGATCTCTTCTGGGGTAGGGGTGACCTGTACAAAAGGGACGGGTTACACCTTAACTGGAGGGGGACCGACATTTTGACAGGCAGATTTGCTAGGGCTACACGTGTGGGTTTAAACTAAATAGTTGGGGGTAGGGATTGACAAATTGGGAGTATAAAGATGGAATTGAAGGGGAAGTGAGTACAGGAAAAATTACAAAAGGTTCTCGAATTAGTGGGAAGGAAAGTTAGAGATGGGGTAAAAGGGTAAGGTCAGGGCCAATTGCGAGTGGTGATGTGAATACGGAGGTCAAAGTTTTGTATATGAATAAGCAAAGTATAAACAGGACAGGCAAGTATAAACTTGGCAGGACAAATCAAAATAGGACGTACATGGTAAACGGTAGGGAATTGAAGAATACAATTGAACAGAGGGATCTGGGAATAGCCGTGCATAGTTCCTTGAAGGTGGAATCTCATATAGATAGGGTGGTAAAGAAAGCTTTTGGTATGCTAGCCTTTATAATTCAGAGCATTGAGTATAGAAGCTGGGATGTAATGTTAAAATTGTACAAGGCGTTGGTGAGACCAAATCTGGAGTATGGTGTACAGTTTTGGTCGCCCAATTATAGGAAGAATGTCAACAAAATAGAGAGGGTACAGAGGAGATTTACTAGAATGTTGCCTGGGTTTCAACAGCTAAGTTACAGAGATAGGTTAAATAAGTTAGGTCTTTATTCTCTGGAGCGTAGAAGGTTAGGGGGGACTTGATAGAGGTCTTTAAAATGATGAGAGGGATAGACAGAGTTAATGTGGACAAGCTTTTCCCTTTGAGAATAGGGAGGATTCAAACACGAGGACATGACTTTAGAATTAAGGGACAGAGGTTTAGGGGTAACATGAGGGGGAACTTCTTTACTCAGAGAGTGGTAGCGGTGTGGAATGAGCTTCCAGTGGAAGTGGTGGCGGCAGGTTCGTTGGTATCATTTAAAAATAAATTGGATAGGCATATGGATGAGAAGGGTATGGAGGGTTATGGTATGAGTGCAGGCAGGTGGGACTAAGGGATAAAAGTTGTTCGGCACGGACTTGAAGGGCCGAGATGGCCTGTTTCCGTGCTGTAATTGTTATATGGTTATATGGTTAAACAATAAAGTGGACGAGCTTGAAGCTCAGTTAGAAATTGGCAAGTATGATGTTGTGGGAATTACAGAGACATGGCTACAAGAGGGCCAGGGCTGGGAACTGAATATCCATGGGTATACCTCCTTTTTCAAAGACAGACAGATGGGCAGAGGGGGTGGGGTTGCTCTGTTGGTGAGGAATGAAATTCCATCCCTTGCAAGGGGTGACATTGAAACAGGAGATGTGGAGTTGGTATGGATAGAACTAAGGAAGGGTAAAAAGACCCTAATGGGACTTATCTACAGGCCCCAAAACAGTAGCCTGGACATAGGGTGCAAGTTGAATCAGGAGTTAAAATAGGCATGTAGCAAAGGTAATGCTGTGGTTGTTCTGGGAGATTTCAACATGCCGGTAGACTTAAAATAAGGTTGGTACTGGAACCCAAGAAAAGGACTTTGTAGAGTGCCTTTGTGATGGATTCTTAGAGCAGCTTGTAATGGAGCCTACCAGGGAGAAGGCAATTCTGGATTTAGTGTTATGTAATGAACCAGATTTGATAAAGGACCTTGAGGTTAATGAGCCATTAGGAGGCAGTGACCATAACATGGTCAGGTTTAATCTACAATTGGAGAGGGTGAAGCGTAGATCGGAGGTGTCAGTGTTACAGTTGAAAAAAGGGGACTATGGGGCCATGGGGGAGGAGCTGGCCAAAGTTGACTGGAAAGATACACTCGCAGGGAAGACAGTGGAACAAAAATGGCAGGTGCTTCTAGGAATAATACAGAAGGTGCAGGATCAGTTCATTACTGGGAGGAAGAAAGATTCCAAGGGGAGAAAGGACGACCATTGCTGACAAGGGACGTCAGGGACAGTATAAAAATAAAAGAGAAGTACAACGTAGCAAAGATGAGTGGGAAGGAAGAGGATTGGATAATGTTTAAAGAGCAACAGAAGATAACTAAAAAGACAATGCGGGGAGAAAAGATGAGGCACGAAGGTAAGCTAGCCAAGAATATAAAGGAGGATAGTAAAAGCTTCTTTAGGTATGTGAAGAGGAAAAAATTAGTTAAGACCAAAGTTGGACCCTTGAAGACCGAAAAAGGTGAATTTATAATGGGGAACAAGGAAATTGCAGATGAGTTGAACATGTACTTTGGATCCGTCTTCACTGAGGACACAAACTATTTGTATATATGTATGTAGCCTGCTTGTGTATACTACTCTTAAAACAAATGTAAAGCACTTTGGTCAACGAGAGTTGGTTTTTAAATGTGCTTTATAAATGAATGTGACTTGACGACAAACAATCTTCCTGATATAGTAGTGGCCAGAGGATCTGGGGTGATGGAGGAACTGAAGGAAATCCACATTCAGCAGGAAATGGTGTTGGGTAGACTGATGGGACTGAAGGCTGATAAATCCCCAGGGTCTGATGGTCTGCATCCCAGGGTACTTAAGGAATTAGCTCTAGAAATCATGGATGCATTGGTCATAATTTTCCAATGTTCTATAGACTCAGGATCAGTTCCTGTGGAATGGAGGGTAGCTAATGTTATCCCACTTTTTAAGAAAGACGGGAGAGAGAAACAGGGAATTATAGACCAGTTAGCCTGACATCGGTGGTGGGGAAAATGCTGGAGTCAATTATAAAAGATGAAATAGCAGTAACAGGATCAGTCTGAGTCAGCATGGATTTATGAAGGGGAAATCATGCTTGACTAATCTTCTGGAATTTTTTAAGGATGTAACTAGGAAAATGGACATGGGGGAGCCAGTGGATGTAGTGTACCTGGACTTACAGAAAGCATTTGATAAGGTCCCACATGGGAGATTAGAGGGCAAAATTAGGGTGCATGGTATTGGGTGTAAAGTGCTGACATGGATAGAAAATTGGTTGGCAGACAGGAAGCAAAGAGCAAGGATTAACGGGTCCCTTTCAGAATGGCGGGCAGCGACTAGTATGGTACCGCAAGGCTTGTTGCTGGGACCACAGCTATTTACAATATAAATCAATGATTTGGATGAAGGGATTCAAAGTAACATTAGCAAATTTGCTGATGACACAAAGCTGGGTGGCAGTGTGAACTGTGAGGTGGATGCTATAATGCAAGGTGACTTGGACAGGTTGGGGGAGTGGGAAGATGCATGGCAGATGAAGTTTAATGTGGATAAATGTGCGGTTATCCACTTTGGAATAAAAACAGGAAGGCAGATTACCATCTAAATGGCATCAAGTTGGGAAAAGGGGAAGTACAACGGGATCTGGGGGTCCTTGTTCATCAGTCTATGAAAGTAAGCATGCAGGTACAGCAGGCAGTGATGAAAGCGAATGGCATGTTGGCCTTTATAACAAGAGGAGTTGAGTATAGGAGCAAAGAGGTCCTTCTGCAGTTGTACAGGACCTTAGTGAGACCACACCTGGAGTATTGTGTGAAATTTTTGGTCTCCTAATTTGAGGAAGGGCATTCTTGCTATTGAGGGAGTGCAAGATTACAAGATTAATTCCCGGGATGGCGGCACTGTCATATGCTGAGAGAATGGAGCGGCTGGGCTTGTATACTCTGGAGTTTAGAAGGATGAGAGGGGATCTCATTGAAACATATAAGATTGTTAAGGGTTTGGACACACTAGAGGCAGGAAACATGTTCCCAATGTTGGGGGAGTCCAGAACCAGGGGCCACAGTTTAAGAATAAGGGGTAAGCCATTTAGAACGGAGACGGGGAAACACTTTTTCTCACAGAGGTTTGTGAGTCTGTTGAATTCTCTGCCTCAGAGGGTGGTGAAGGCTGGTTCTCTGGGTACTTTCAAGAGAGAGCTAGATAGGGCTCTTAAAGTTAGCAGAATCGGGGGATATGGGGAAAAGGCAGGAACGGTTGGGGATGATCAGCCATGATCACATTGAATGGCTGTGCTGGCTCGAAGGGCCGAATGGCCTACTCCTGCACCTATTGTCTATTGTCTATTGCCTCACGAGTCCCGGTTGACATGGACGTAGACCCGGAAGAGGGGCAGACGGTTGACTCAGGCAGAACCCTCGAGTGTCCGTTGGTGGGACATGTGAGTGGCCATCTTGGCTGGATGGCCATCTTGGCCAGGGCCAGGGGCAAACCAACAAGGAGGTCTCCCTTCCTCCCACCACTGAACAACCGACCGAACCTCCTCCTTCCGTACTGGGAAACCTAACATCAGACGCGTGGGGCTGAAATGCAGCTAAAATTTGAGGAGCAGCCCCTCCACCAATTTTTTTTGCTTTGTGCTATTCAGTCAGCAGAATGACTGTACATGATTACAATCAAGCCGTCCACAGCGCACAGATCCAGGATAAAGGGAGTAACGTTTAGTCCAAGATAAAGTTCTGTATATGCCTGACCCACTGAGCTACTCCAGCTTTTTGTGTGTTGTCCCATTGATCACCTTGTGCTCTCTTGCAGCGACACACTGAGGGAGTCCTTGTTAGTGAAGCTCGGCCAGCTTCAGTGCCACTTCACGTGGGGCCCACAGATAGACGACGTCGACCTGGACGATGTGAAGCAGAAGTTGCAGGATTCGATTATCATCGGCGGGAAGCGCCAAGGCGTGCCGCACAACCAGCTGGCTTACATCAACTACCGGCAGGGCAACTGTGAAGAAGCTCTCCGTGACTTAGAGGAGGCGGAGAGACGTCTGAGGGAGATCCACGGGGATAGATTTGAGAGGAGGAGCATCGTCACCCATGGCAACCGGGCCTGGTTGCATTACCACATGGGGCAACTCAGCGAGGCCCAGTCCTACCTCGACAAGCTGGAGGTGACGTGTGGCCCCCTCCCCCAGGGCCCGCACGTCACGGCAATGGTGCCCGAGGTGTGGGGGGAGAAGGGGTGGTCTTTGCTGAGCTCCCGCTCTCAGTGCTGCGAGGAGGCGAAGGAATGTTTCGCCAGGGCTCTGGAGGAAGATCCCGACAACACGGAGTGGAACATGGGCTACGCCACCGCTCTGTACCGTCTGGAATCGATTTCCGGAATCCTGAAAAGACCCGAAGTGAGTCAGTCGGTGAGACAGCTGAGACGGGTGCTGGAGCTCGATCCGGGTGAATCTGTGGCCAGGGTGATGCTGGCCCTCAGGCTCCAAGAGTTCCAGCAAAAGGCGGAAGCGAATGTATTGGTTCAAGAAGCGTTGCGGACAAGCCCAGATTCTCCATTTGTGCTCCGCTATGCAGCAAAGTTTTACAGGATACAGCGAGATGTTGATGAAGCGATAGGGCTGTTGAAGAAAGCCTTAGAATTCACTCCACGCTCTTCCTTCTTGCACCATCAAATGGGTATCTGTTACAGGGAAAAGCTATTTGCTCTGCGTAAAAATCATGGCAGTGGAGACCCTGGCCTGGAGGCTGTGTTGATCGACAATTGCAAGCACCATTTTGGAACGGCATTTGAACTGGAGCCATCATTTATTCCTGCACAGCTGGATTTTGCCGCGATCTGCTTAATGAATGGTGAATCAGACAGGGCGGTGGAGATATACAACAACCTCCAGAGTTTAGAGAATGTTGCTTAGATTAGATTAGATTAGATTACCTTTATTGTCATTCAGACCTTCCGGTCTGAACGAAATTTCGTTGCCTGCAGTCATACAAAAATTCAAAATAACTTAAAAATAACAAAAACACACAAATTTAACATCCACCACAGTGAGTTCAGCAAACACCTCCTCACTGTGGTGAAAGGCAAAAGTCTTAGTCTTTGTCTCCTTCCCTCCTTGTACTCCCTCTGCGCTGAGGCGATCCAGGCCTCTGGTGTATTGTCCCTGCCGGGTGTTGGTACCGAATGCCGCCGCTCCAAATCGGGCCGCCGCCTCCACCGGAATGCCGCCACAGCTCCAGGCCGGTCCGCCGCTCCAGGCCGGGACGCCGCCACCGGAACGCCGCCACCGGAACGCCGGAATGCCGCCGCTCCAGGCCGGGACGCCGCTCCAAATCGGGCTGCCGCCACCGGAAACGCCAGAATGCCGCCGCTCCAGGCCGGGACGCCGCCACCGGAATGCCGCCGCCGCTCCAGGCCGGGACGCCGCTCCAAATCGGGCTGCCACCACCGGAACGCCGGAAAGCCGCCACTCCAGGCCGGTCCGCCGCCGCTCCAGGCCGGTCTGCCGCTCCAGGCTGGTCCGCCGCTCCAGGCCGGTCCGCCACAGCTCCAAGTCGGGCCGCCGCCGCCAGGCCAGGTCAGTCGAGCCACCGCCGCTGCAGCGAACGCCGCCCGAGGCCGTCAGCTCCGCCATTAGGGCCTCAGCGCAGACGGAGACAGGGGGATACAACAAGAAAAGGTTGTATCCCCCCGAAGGAAGGGACTAAGCCCTGTTTCTCCCACCCCCCCCCATACAATCTAATAAACTAACTAAACTAACATAAACTAAACAGACATAAACAAAAACAAACAAAAAAAAAAAGAAAAAACAGACGGACTGCAGGCGAGCCGCAGCTGCCAGGCAGCGCCGCCACTTAGCTCCAGATAGAAAGCAGGCAATAGAGTTACAGCTTGGATTATATGAAATGTATCACACCAAATCTGAATCAAACGCCATCCACCATTTTATGGAAGGCCTTAAAATCCGGCGCGGCACGAAAGAATGGAAAATTTGTTACACTAAGTTGGAGAAGATTGCAAGAAGGCAAATTAACAGGAACCCACACGACAGCAGAGCCTGGGGTATCCTGGGGTTTCTTCACCGAGAAGCCGGGGAGAATTCTGAAGCTGTTGAATGCTATGAAAAGGCCTTGCGGTTTGATCGTGGCAACAAAGAATATCTCAGCGCTCTTTGTGAATTGCGCCCTTCTACTTAGGCTGGAGATACCAGGACCAGGAGGTAAGGGCGAGAAAGGTCCTTCCTCAACCCTTCCTCACTAGAACATAGAACGTAACACAGTACAGCGCAGGAACAGGCCCTTCGGCCCACGGTGTCTGTGCAGAACACGATGCCAAGACCAAATCCTATCTGCCTCCATTCTCTGCATATCCATCGACCCATCCAAAATTCTCTCAAATGCCACAATCGTGCCTCAACCATCACTCACGGCAGCAAGTTCCGGGCACACACAGCCCTCTGTGTAAAAAAAACATGCCCCGCACATCTCCTGTAGCTAATGCCCTCTAGTCCAGGAACCTCCTCTTCACCCTTGCCAAAGCCTCTACATCCTTACAGCAATGGGGCGCCCTGAACTACATGTGATACTCCCAATTAACTCCAAATAAACAAAGTCCGATAAAGTTGCATCATGACTCCCTGACTGAAACAAAAGTTAGTGGTTTTACAGATAGTGAAGATGGTTGTGAAAGATTGCAGCAGGATCGGGATCGATTGGCCAGGCGGGCAGAGGAATAGTTGATGGAATTTAATGCAGAGAAGTGTGAGGTGTTGCATTTTGGGACGTCGAACAAGGGCAGGACCTACACAGTGAGTGCACAGTGAGCTATAGGGAGAGGTTGAGTAGGATGTGTCCCTGCTCCATGGAGGCAGGTGGCTGAGGAGAGATCTTATCGGGGTATACAAAATCATGAGAGGAATAGATCGGGTAGATACACAGTCTCTTGCCCAGAGTAGGGGAATCGAGGAGCAGAGGACAAAGGTTCAAGGTGAAGGGGAAAAGAGTTAATAGGAATCTGAGGGGTAACATTTTCACACAAAGTGTGGTGGGTGTATGGAACATGCTGCCAGAGGAATTAGTTGTGGCTGGGACTATCCCATTGTTTAAGAAACAGTTAGACAGATACATAGATAGGACGGGTTTGGAGGGATATGGACAGGTTTGGAGGCGCATGTAAGTGGGACTAGTGTAGCTGGGACATTGTTGAGCGGTGTGGGCAACTTAGGGCGAAGGGCCCCACACTGTATCACTCTATGACTCTATGACGTATACTCGATGCTTGGACCTATGAAGGCAAGCATAGTATATGGTGACAGACACAAAAAGCTGGAAAACTCAGCCGGTCAGGCAGCATCTCTGGAGAAAAGGAATAGGTGACATTTTGGTAAAGACCCTTCTTCAGAACTGAAACGTCACCTATTCCTTCTCTCCAGAGATGCTGCCTGACCCGCTGAGACACCCCAGCTTTTTGTGTCTATCCTCGATGTAAACCAGCATCTGCACTTTCCTTCCTCAGCTTACCGTACGCCTTCTTCACCACTCGATCTACTTGTGCGGCCACTTTCAGGGCTTGTGGAGTTGGATGCCATGATTATTACAGAGTCTGACCAAGCTTGTGTGCGGTGCCTTAATGGAGACACTTGAATTGACATTTTGTTGATGATCTTCTGCAGGTTTGGTGCCCGTTTCTCTGACTGATCTACAGTGATCCCATCTCTCAATAAACCTTCACATTCAACCAGAGGTGGATCAGAGCTGCGTTGTGGAGGATGTGACGCCATTTCACGTCCGTCTGATGCGATGGTCAGAATAGAGGCACCGACAGTGATTTCCCAGCCCGTTACTCAATGGTCACAAATTCACCTGGACGTTAATTGTTTATCCACTAAATTCTGGAGTTCAAAGTTTAGGATTAAGTTTATTGTTGTCACGTGTACTAAGATACACTGAAAAGCTTTGTTTTACTTGCTGTCCAAACAGATCAGAGAATACTGTGCATAAGTACAGCCGTTAAACTCAAGTACAATAGATAGAGCAAAGGGGAGATTAGTTCAGTTTAGTTCATGGTCACGTGTACTGTTAAAGGTTTAGGATTAAGGTTTATGTTCATTATTGTCACGTATACCGGGGTACAATGCAGAGCTTTGTGTTGCATGCTATCTAAATGTATCAGAGGCTTAAGGTGAGGTGGGGGGGAGAGTTAATGAGGACCTGAAGGGTTAACTTTCTTACACCAAGTGTGGTGGGTGTAAGGAACGAGCTGCCGGAGGAGGTAGTTAAGGCAGGTACTATCGCAACGTTAAAGAAAGATTTAGACGGATACATGGAGAGGGTATGTTTAGAGGGATGTGGGCCAAACGCAGGCAGGTGGGGCTAGTTTAGATGGGGTGTGTTGTTCGGTTGGGCCGAAAGGCCTGTTTCCCCACCATATGACTGCATGGCTATAATATTATACATAAATACAACTGTCAAACTCAAGTACAATAGATAGTCTAAAGTGGAGATACAGAGTGCAGAACTATAAAAGAGGGAGTTAGTTGTGAGAAGCACCATCGATGATGTGCAATCTGATTTAGTTTCTAGGATATAATGACTGCAATTAAGAGTTTCAACTTTTTTGTTTCAAGCTTTATGAACATTGGGGCACGTTTCATGATCAATATTGTTTAACATACTGTAATATCAGAGTTTGTGCATTAAAGTAATTAATAAATCACTCATAAAATGCGACAATTCTAGTGCATCATTACGCGTCAACGGTGCAGTCTAAGTACGTGCAGCAGCATCTAAGGAGCGAAGGAGATAGGCGACGTTTCGGGTCGTGACCCTTCTTCAGACCTGAAGAACGGTCTCGACCCGAAACGTCGCCTATCTCTTTCGCTCCTTAGATGCTGCTGCACCCGCTGAGTTTCTCCAGCTTTTTGTGTGACCCTCGATTCTCCAGCATCTGCAGTTCCTTCTTTAACACGTGCAGTCTATGTAGTTTTCATGGTCGACACTAAGGTGAACAGTATCAGCTCCAGTACATTCAAGGGGCGGCACGGTGGCGCAGCGGTAGTGTTGCTGCCTTACAGCGCCAGAGACCCGGGTTCGATCCTGACCACGGGTGCTGACTGTATGGAGTTTGTACGTCCTCCCCGTGACCGTGTGGGTTTTCTCCGGATGCTCCGGTTTCCTCCCACTCACCAAAGTCATACAGGATTTAGGTTAATTGGCTTTGGTATGTTGTAAAATTGTCCCTAGTGTGTAGGATAGTGTTAGTGTGCTAGGACTCGGTCGGCCGAAGGGCCTGATTCCACGCCATATCTCTGAAGTCTAAAATCTAAAACTTGCACTTCAGCCTTGAGCCGCTGTTAATAAAGTTTGTGCTTGTTCAATGGTTCTTTATTGTCACGTGTGCCGAGGTACAGTAAAAACATTTGCATACAGTTCAGCAAAGTATTACTATATATATATATATAAGGCCAATCCGGCATTAAGTACAAAATGTATAGAAATAGTCCACCCAGACCATAAACAAGAGGTTTTGTCGCCGTTTTCAATGTCCAAGTTGCTTTAGGTGCAGTTGGCCATGAAGGCCCGTTGTCCTGGCGACGTTGCAGGGTGGGCCTGGCCAAGGGAAGATGTACGTGTCCTCCACCGCTGCTCCACCGCTCTGTGCCGCTGTGGGCCGCCTCCGTTCCAGGCGCTCCGTCTCCTGTTGCAAAGCTGAAATTGTCATGTACCTCTTCCCAATTTAGTTCATGGCCTTTCCTGCTCACACCTCCCCTTGATCAACGAAGACCAAAGCAGCAGCTCTACTAGAAACATAGGAAATAGGTGCCGGAGTAGGCCATTCAGCCCTTCGAGCCAGCACCACCATTCAATATGATCACGGCTGATCATCTAAAATCATTACTGCTTGCTCCCGTATCCCTTGATTCCGTTAGCCCTAAGAGCTAAATCTGACTCTCTCTTGAAAACATCCAGTGAATTGGCCTCCACTGCCTTCTGTGGCAGAGAATTCCACAGATTCCCAACTCTCTGGGTGAAAGGTTTTTTCCTCATCTCAGTCCTAAATGGCCTACCCCTTATAGACCTTCAGCTCAGAGACATTAGTTAGACGAACTAGGTACCAATGTCTGACTATGGGAGTGTGCAGGGGGTCACCTGAAATGAACGTAATTGTGAGTCTGCCGGGTACCACCCGCTGTGTGTAGACCTGGGGGACCCCGCAAGGGGCCAAAAAATGGGTGCTAAATAGATGAGTGAGGTCCCACTTAAATCCACGACCATGGTGTGCTCACTGTCACCCCTATATCAACAACACAAACGGAAGACATTTTTACCGCTGCAAAAGGCCCCCCAGACCCCCCCACAAAGGGCTTAAAAAATGGGCTAGCATATAGACGAGCAAGGTACCACTCACAAATAATGCAAAATTATCAAGTTGAGTTCATAGAGTACAAAATGGGTTACGCCAGACTAATAGTCCGCTGCACTACAGGTACCAGACACCCCAAAAATGGACACCCTAGACCCCGCTGTCCAACTAGGCTAGCCTAGATATTGTGGGTACCAGTTGCAGCAAAGTTTAAATGATCTACCACACCTTGGGAAATATAAATTGACCTACGACAGAACAATTATCAGTTGCATTGGGCCTACCTGACCCCTAAATGGGCCCTTGGGCTAATCTAGGCTAGCCTAGATATTAAAGGTACCAGATATAATCACGTTTAGATGATCAATCGCAGCGTCGGAAATACAAAATGACCCATGCCTGAATGATAACCCATTATCTTGGCGTTACCAGACGCCCCCACCCTCTAATAAGTCATCGGGCTCAAGTAGGCGAGTCTAGGTAGTAAGGATATGAGCTGAACCAGGTTTATATGATCAACCACAAGTATCAAGTATCAAGTATCCTTTATTGTCATTCAAACTGTGTCCAGTTTGAATGAAATTACGTCCCCTGCAGTCATAACAAAAAAATAAAACACCAGAATACACAATGAACAGAGTTTAACATCCATCACAGTCAGTCTACCAGGCACCTCCTCACTGTGATGGAAGGCAAAATTCTTAAAGTCCTTATCTCTTCTTTCCTTGTTCTCCCTCTGCGTTGAGGCGATCCAGGCTTTCGATGTTGGCCCCCCCCCGCCGGGTGATGGTAAGTCCCGCGGCCGAATCCGAGCTCCGCGAACGGGCCGGTTCAAACTCCGCGGCCCGGGGCGGAAGAAGCTGCCACCCTCCAGTCCAGCGGACGAAGCTGTTGTTACGGGGGCTCCGGAGAATTGGTCACCAACTTGGGACCTGCGAGCTCCCGACGTTGTCATCCACTGGGCCCGCGGCCGAAGCCTCCGAGGCTCCGAAGTCGGGCCGTCGCCGCAGCGCCACCACAGCCCCGAAGTCGGTCAGCTTCGTGATGGTAAGTAAGTTCCAAGTCCTGTCTCTGCCTCAGGAGCCTCGAGGTCGGTCCCAGTTGGAGGCCGCCAGCTCCGCAAATAGGACTCAGCGCAGACGGAAACGGAGAAGGGGATACGACAAAGACAAAGTCGCATCCCCCCGAAGGAAGAGACTAAAAAAAACAAGTTTCTCCACCCCCCACCCACACATACACAACTAAAAATAAAATAAACATACATCTTTTTTGTTAATTTTTTTAATTAATTAGAAGCAACTACATAATAAAAAAGTTTGTTCGTTGTCTACATAATAAAAAGCATTTTGTTCTTTGTAGATATACATTATCAGTATTATTTATATTAACAATTGCATAATAATTGTACTTTTTTTAATTTTATTTTTTTTAATTTAGTTTTTATTGCTTTTATGTATACACAAATAAAACATAAACATAACCACGAAACATACAACATTACAGTGAAACGTACAACAGTGCAGCAGGGGGTTCAGTTTACAATTAATGATGCAGTATACAGGACTATTTTCATATTAAAACATTTTCCAATAACTGACATTATTGTCTATAAAATTATAGTGTTGATGTCTTTATTTCTATACCTAATCCATTTTTCCCATTTTCTATTAAACTCGTCTTCTTTCACTCTTAGAGAATATGTCATTTTCTCCATGACAAATATTTCCTGTACTATGTCTAACCATTGTCTAAGTCTGGGTGTGTCCGCTCCAAGCCAGTTTCTTGTCATGGGCTTTCTGCCAGCTGTGAGTAGGATTTTAACCAAGTAATGGCCTTCCTTCTGCACCACTGTATTTATATGACCCAGGTATAAAATGGAACACTTCTTGCAGACTGTATATTTTAATACCTCTGTTAATTCTGAATTCACTCTGTCCCAAAATGGTTCTATTTTTGGGCAACTCCAGAAGATATGTGCATGATTTGCATCTGTTTGACCACATTGCCTCCAGCAGGTTTGCTGCCTTAGAATTTGTTTGCTTTAGGCTTAATAAAGAAACAAATCAAATTTTTCCAATTAAATTCTCTCCAATTTCGTGAATTAGTGGATGTCTGTAGTGTTACACACATATGATGCCATTCTTCTTCTGAGATTGTGATGTTCAATTCCTTTTCCCACTTAAATTTTACATAAAATGTAGTTTTAGCTTGACATTCCATTAAACTATGATAAAGTTTAGAAATAATCCTTAATGTATTTTGATGATACGCACTAACTATCACTTCTATCACTGGATTCTTTTCTTCTAGTGCCTCCCTTTTTACCTTTTTATTGTAATAATCTCTCAGTTGGAGGTATCTAAACAAGTCTTGGTTCCGAAGTGCAAATCTATCCTTCAAATCTTGAAAACTTCTTAGGTCTCCATTTTCAATAACAGTACAAAATGCAGTCATTCCTTTCTTCATCCACTCTTTAAATGTTGAGTCATACATCCCTGGTTTAAATTCATTATCCAAAGCTATCCATCTTAAAACTTTTTGTCGTTTATTCAGTTTAAGTTGTCTGGTAAGAGTGAACCAGGTTTCTAAAGTAAATATCGTTATTGGATCGATTATACTCCTGATATGTCCAGGAAGCGCTTTTTCTCCCAAAAGTGTTTGGATGTGGATGTCAGGGATATATGTCTCAATCTCTTTCCACCTAGATATATAGCTGTCCTCACACCAATTAGTTAGTGGTCGAAGTTGGGCTGTATAGAAATATATCCAAAAATTTGGAAGTGCCATTCCACCTTTGTCCTTTGGCAACTGGAGTGTAGTGTATCGAATTCTGGCCTTCTTTCCTCCCCAAATAAATCTAGATATTAATTTATCCCATTCCGTGAATAGTTTTAATGGTACCTCTATTGGCAGAGATTGAAACAAGTACAATAGCCTTGACAAAATATTCATTTTCACCACATTTATCTTGCTACTAAAATCCATTGGGTAGGTGGACCATCTTTCTATATCCTTTCTTATGTTTTGGTTGATGTGATTATAATTGGTATATATGATTAACAACATCCCTGCCTCGTTCCTCTTCCTAACACAAATCTCTCAGTTAAGGACCCATTCACCTTTACTCTTACAGTAGGTTGCTGGTAAATTGCTTTAATAACTTGAATTGAATCTTCGGTAAAGCCAAATCTTTCTAGTGTTTGATATAAGAATTCCCAATTAACCCTATCAAAAGCCTTTTCCGCGTCTAGACCTATCAGGACACCACGTGTACTTTCCTATTGAATCTTGTGTATTATATGTAGGGTTCTTCTAATGCTGTCCTGTGTTTGTCTGCCTATTATAAAACCAGTCTGGTCTTCATCAATTAAATCTGGCATGAACTTTTCAAATCGTTTGGAGATAATTGAAGAATATAATTTATAGCCCACATTTAGAATTGATATCGGTCTGTAGTTGGTACAATTTTCCTTGTCTTTGTTCTCTTTGGGGATTAATGTTATAATTGCCTCTTTCCATGACGGGGGTGTCTAGCCCTCTTTGATAATCCAGTTAAAGGTTCTCAGAAGAAGTGGGTTCAGCTCATTCCGAAATATTTTATACCATTCTATAGGGAAACCGTCGCTGCCTGGGGCCTTGTTTGATTTCATCCTACCAATTGTCTTCTCTATCTCCTCCAGTGATATTTCTGCTGTGATTATTTTATTTTGTGTCTCTCCAATACAGGGCAGATCTATTGGATTTAAAAAAGTCCTCATTGATTCCCCATCTCCTGTAGAGGTTTGTGTATATAATTCTTTACAATATTCCTGGAAGATATATTCTATTTCTTTTGGATCACTCTTCAAATTCTGTGTACAGGGGTCCTTAATTTTGTGTATGGTGTTGTCAGCCTGTTGTTTGCGTAGCCTTCGGGCAAGTATTTTAGTGGATTTAGTGCCAAGCTCATAATGTGCCTGTTTTACAAATCTTGCTTTTTTCTCCACCTCTTGACCCAATATTCCACCCATTTGTCCCCTTAATCTTCTATTTGCTTATAAGTTCTCTGGTCCTTCTTATTTTTGTACTTCTGTTCTAAATCCTTCAGGTCCGTTATCAACTTATTATATGTTTTCATTCTGGCCTTTTTAATATGTGATGCCCTCGCTATTAACCTACCTCGTATTACAGCCTTCAATGAGTCCCATAGTATGGATGGGTCCACCTCCCCATTGTCATTTTCCTCTAGATAAATTTTGATTTCCAATTTAATATCATTAACAGTTGTTTTATCATTCAGTATTCCAACATTTAATCGCCACACTGTGTTTTTCCTTCTACTGTTCATTTGAATTGTTAAGTATATGGCATTATGGTCTGATACATCTGCCACACCGATTCTGCAATCCGTTACCCTATAACAGTCTTCTTCCTGCATTAAGAAATAGTCTATTCTGGAGTAAACTGAGTGCGGTATTGAGTAATGTGTATAGTCGCTTTCTAGAGGGTGAAAATTCCTCCAGACATCAAGAAAACCAAATTCTTCACAGGTAGTGTTTAGTAGTTTTGTTAACTGGTTCTTATTCTTCTTTTTACTTGTCGTATCAAGCCTATGATTCAGTACAACATTCAGATCACCCCCACATATACAAATTTCATTTCGGAGTCACGTGAGTGACTTCGTGAAGAGCCCGCCGGCACGCATGCGCGACATATCGTCGCAACGCATTGCTGCCGACAGCTGGCGGTGGGGCGCGCTCCTCGCCAGCCCTTCATAAGGAGCCGCTTAGGTAAGTTTAAACTAACCTTAAGTTGGTTGGCCCTTGCTGTCGGTTTTGTCTTTCAGCAAGGGTGCGGATTGGAGTATTCGGAATGTCTGGTCGAAGTCGTCGTTTGACCGGCCCGGCGCCCTCATCGTTTACACCTGGGGCCGGGAAGAAGGCGGGGAAACCGTTGGCGTCTGCTGCTGCAGGTCGGGACCCGCTGAGTCGCCACAGCTCCGAGGAGGAGTGCGTGGAGGAGGACGACGGGGTGCCTCCTGAAAGGGTGGACCCTGCCACAAGTTCGCCTTTGGCGACAACGGGGAAGGGGTCTCGTGCTGCGGCCCGACCCCCCTCCGCTAGCCCTTCATCAAAAGGCAGCAGAGGAGCCCGTAAGCCTAACCCGGTTCGGGCCAAGGCTCCACCAGCCGCCATGGGGCGGTCTGGTGCAACGGCGGGACCTGGGTCTGTAAGGTCTGCTATCCAACTCTCAACCCCCGCCGCCGGGACGGGGGGCTTGGGTACGGTCCCGCCTCGGTCGCCGAGTCCCCCATGGATGGGTGGACGAGACCATGCGTCGGCACCGTCCAAAATGTGGACAGCCGGCAAGCCCGCGCGGGCGTCGCTCCATGCTTCTGCTGGAGTCGACCCCAAGCCGTCAGGGCCCTTTGTGGCAACGGTTTCTGCTCCCGCCAAGAAGAGGCGGTTGGACACCTTGCCCGCGCTGGAATCGCACGGTTTCGCTGCGGCGGCCGAAAGCGATCCATTCCGGCACCGAGATCACTTCTCAGAGGTGCGGGCCGATGATAGGAGCCCCGGCATGTTTTCTGAGCCGGAGGACTCCGACCACCCGAGTGTTCAGGGTGGTGGGCGTATTGACCGCATCGAGCGGCTGCTGGAGCTGTTGCTCCATAATCAACAGCAGTACGCACCCATGGATATCGACAGGCACAGGGCCACCTCGCCAGCTTCTCTCATCAGCGAGCCACAAGGGGAAGAAGGGTTTGACCCTACACCAACACCGTCAGAGCCACCGACAGCTGAGCTACTGGACGTGGCGGCCAAATTTGCTGCACCAGTCACAACTGGACTTCCGCTTCAACCAAAACTGGCAGCAACAGTAGACTTTCTCACGAATCATCGGCTGCAGGAGGAAGTACTTTCGCAGGCCACTCAGCGCCACAAGCCCCCGTCCAACTGTAATGCCCTCAACGTGCCTCTGGTCAATACGCCCATATGGGGCAACATCGGCGTGGCTGTCCGCCATCAGGAGGTCAAACTCCAGCGGATCCTCAAACTCCTCACGGCCGGTATTACCGCCTTTGCGCGGTCGGTCGATGGTACTGATCTGTCATTGGACCAAGAGGATGCGTTGGCACTGTTATGTGCCACCCAGCACGAAATCAATGATTTTCGGAAAAATAGCATCCGCCCTTCTATCAACCCAAAATTTGCTGGGTTGTGTAAACCACCACCGCCACCGCCGCCCCGACAACTCTTCGGAGAAGACCTTTCGAAGAGGGTCAAGGAGCTTGACGAGGTAGCCAAAACGGTGGGTCTTATGCGATCTCAGATCGCCCCCAGACCGATGGTGCCAAAAGCTCCTCCTGCTCGACCGCGAGGTCCGGTCGCACCAGCACCAAGACCATATGCTGCTACTCAACACTACTATCAACAAGGCCAGCAGCAGCGGTCTTTTTTGGGGTCAGGCACACAGCGACCCCAGTGGAAGATGAAGCCACCTCATCGTCAGCCCAACCCAGCACCTCCTCGGCCACCCAAGTATGTCAGGGACCGCCGGTGACCATGGAGGTAAGGTGGTCTGGTTTTCTTTCTCCTGCCCCTTTAATCTCACATGTTGGAGGGCGACTCCGGTTCTTTGCTGAAGCTTGGACATCAGTTACTTCAGATAAATTTGTTTTACAAAATATTCGGGGTCATTCTATTGAATTTATTCACGGGAACATTCCTCCATCCCAGCATATGCCTAAACGGAAGTTTACGCTGTCTGCCGTTGAGCAGGCAGCAGGCACGGCTGAAATTTTTCGTTTGGAACAAAAAGGCGTGATAGAGAAAACTATTCACGAGCCCATTGAATTCGTCTCCAATATTTTTACTAGGCCAAAAAAGGATGGAGGTTGTCGGGTGATTATTGACTTGACCCAGTTGAATACTTTTGTAACATACACACATTTCAAAATGGACACCTTTGAGACAGCCAAATCACTGATTTCGCATGGTTGCTTTATGGCATGTATTGATTTGAAAGATGCATACTATTCAGTATCCATCCGGAAACATCACCGGAAATTTTTGAAATTTGTCTGGATGGATCAGCTCTGGCAATATAGGGCTTACCAAATGGGCTTACTACCACCCCTAGGCTCTTTACTAAATTACTCAAACCTATTATGGCCCAATTACGCATACAACATCATATTGTAATGGCTTATTTAGATGATATTTTGATTATTGGCAACACTCTGGAAGCAGCTGAAAGGGCTGTTTCACCTACTGTCACTATATTTCAGCAGCTAGGGTTTATAGTCCATCCAGACAAATTGAAGTTTCACCCATCCCAGGTTATGGATTATTTGGGTTTCACGGTGGACTCTATTCAAATGAGGGCCACCATTCCATTTCACAAGGTTGAGGATGTCTCCCTTGCATGTCAGGATCTCGCATCCGCCAGTATGCCATCTATTCGGAATACAGCTAAGGTGATTGGGAAAATCGTAGCTTTATTTCCGGCAGCCCGGTTGGGCCTTTGCATTATTAAAATCTGCAAAGGGCCAAGATTGCTGCGTTAAAAAAGAACGCTGGTCATTTTGACAGACCTATGGGGCTGCCTTCTGATGCTAAGGTTGAGCTACAATGGTGGGTGTCCAATATTGGTAGGGCATTCAAACCCATTGTTGTGCCCAATCCTGTGGTATATTTGCAAACTGACGCAAGCTCTCTAGGCTGGGGAGCTGCGGACAGCTCTTCTAGTTGTGGAGGCAGGTGGGATCCCCTTGAAGCTAGCATGTTGCTACTACAAGGGATTAACTATTTGGAGCTGCTTGCAGCATTTCACGGACTGCGGGCGTATTGTGCTAATCTTAATGGAACTCATGTCCGTCTCCAAATAGACAACACCACAGCGGTGGCATATTTAAACCATATGGGCGGTACCAGGTCAGTCTCTTGTGACAAATTGGCTAATACTATTTGGTTCTGGTGTATTGATCGGGATATTTGGATTTCAGCCACCTATTTGCCAGGTAGGCTTAATACTGTGGCAGACACCAGGTCACGCAAATTCAATGATAGTATTGAGTGGATGCTGCATCCTCAAATATTTGCCCAAATTATTATAGACCTTTTTGCGTCCCGGTTGAACCATCAGGTACCGACATATGTTTCATGGGAACCAGACCCTGGGGCATTAGCGATTGATGCGTTCTCGCTAGACTGGGGGAATTGGTTTTTCTATGCATTCCCCCCGTTTTGCCTCATCAGTCGGGTATTACGAAAAATCAAGATGGATTCTGCCAGAGGCATTCTTGTCATACCCGACTGGCCTACGCAGCCTTGGTATCCGGTGGTCTCTGACATGATTAGTCAACCTTGGGTCCCTCTAGAGGGTTGCCCACATTTGGTTTCTCACCCTGTTTCACGGGAGTTACACCCCTGCCATGCCTATCTAAAATTACTGGCTTGCAGGTTCTGACCAGGCCATGGATGCAGTATGGCCTCACCACCCGGACCATGAACACCATTGGAGCATCATGTCGAAAGTCAACCAGGCGGAGATATCTCTCCCACATCACCAAGTGGGAAGCCTACTGCAGTCGCTCTCACATCACCTATGATGATGTCTCCATAGCCGACGTCCTGGAATTCCTCGCGGGGTTGCACCACGATGAGCACTTGAGTTACAGTGCCATCAACAGCGCAAGGAGTGCGCTATCATTCTACCTCAACATCGAGGTAGGATCGAACAGGCTAGTGTCCAGGCTGATGCGGGGAATATTCAATCTAAATCCGCCGACACCACGCTACAACATCACCTGGGATGTCAGGGATGTACTTACCCTGCTCAGGTCGTGGTCACCCATGGAAGGGTTACAGCTGGACCAACTCACTATGAAATTGGTGATGTTACTAGCGCTGACTTCAGCACAGCGGGTTCAGACGCTCCACAAACTTCGTATTGACAGGATGACGTCCACCCCTGGAGAAGTAGTCTTTTTCATCGATGAGCTACTCAAGCAGCATAGACCTGGGTGCACAGGGCTGCAGCTGAAGTTCCCGGCATACCCTGCAGATGCTCGGCTATGTTTAGCCACTCACATCCGTTACTACATCAAGGTGACGAGGAGCATCAGAGGAATGGAGTTGTACCTGCTTGTCACTCACAAAAGACCTCACCATCGAGTGACAGTCCAGACGATATCCAGGTGGCTCCGGATCGTCCTGGATAAGGCAGGTATTGACACTAATGTGTTTAAATCTCACTCCACCAGGGCTGCATCTACGTCGGCGGCGAGGGTCATGGAGGTGCCCATGGACCATATCCTCGCCACAGCAGGATGGGCGAATGAAGCTGTGTTCCAGCGGTTCTATAATAAGCCTGTTGCTGCTCCCCTTCAGTTCGCAGAGGCCGTGCTGAACGCCGGGCGAGAACGTGGGGATGTCCCTGATTAAAAGGGCGTTATTTGTTGTGTTATTAATAAATCTTCTCTTTGTTTCAGTATAACCTCGTTTCATCAACTTGTTTACTCCAATCCATCCTTGCTAGTGGTGTGTCCGCATGGACGTTGTCCAGGGCGTGTAATCACAGAATCTTTGAAGTCTTCACGAAGTCACTCACGTGACTCCGAAATGAAATAGTAAGATTGAACGAGAACTTACCAGTTCGAAGGCTGATCTTTATTTCATGAGGCGTTGCGGTGAGGGATTTCGTGCCCTCCACTCCCAACCCTCGATCATACTCAACTGGTAATTAGAGTCTCTTTAATCGTACTATGCCAAATCATTTCTGTTGTTGTTTCTGTGATTCCACACCGCTACTTTGAAGAATGTCGTGCATGCGTGCCGGCGGGCTCTTCACGAAATCCCTCACCGCAACTCCTCATGAAATAAAGATCAACCTTCAAACTTGGTAAGTTCTCGTTCAATCTTACTATTCCTTCTGCTTCCATTGCAATAATATCAAATAGGGATTTGAAAAAATGTTTATCACTATCTGGGGGAGCATAGATATTCACCAGTGTCAGGATATTATTATCAACTTTGCCCTTTACTATGATATATCTCCCTTCTTTGTCTTTTATTTCTTTAAACATTTCGAATTTAACTGAGTTTGATATCAAGATTGCCACTCCTCTTTTATGACAACAAGTATGTGAGCTATAATATGTGATTTTATATCCAAATCTTTTCAGCTTCTCATGCTCTTGTCGCGATAAATGGGTTTCTTGTAAGTAAATAATATGCATCTTCACTTTTTTCAATTTAGTCATGACTTTAGCCCTCTTAATTGGATAGCCCAAACCATTAACATTTAGAAACATCAGCTTAAGTCCTTGACATTGCATCATTACACTTAGTGTGATTGATTTCACTGTATCCCCTCAACTCAACACCCGAACCATTCCAAACATATGAACAAACAAAGGTGTTTTACCTGGCAAAACAAAACAAAACATCAAAACATATATGGACTCCCACAAAAGGGTATTCTCTCTCCTCCATAGATCCAGAATCCCTTTGTAAATTGAGGGGGGAAACCTAACACTAAGAAAGGGCCCTCTCCTAGATAAGCGGGGTAACCCTCTATGGGTCCCTCCATTCATTCTAGATCTAATATTTCACTAATCTCCCTAACAGTCGGATTTATCTAATACAGAAAGTTGTATTAAATCAACATTAATTACACTCACATGAGGTCTGTGATGCTTGGTGATATTTTTAGAACCAGGCTTATAAACAGATTTGTCTATGAATATACATATAAGAACTCAGCATTCTAACATATTGTGGCGGAAGCCATTGTGTTATCCATGTCTGTGCGTACCTTCATAATCATATCTCAGGTCAAGCATGAGTCGTTTGTTGGAATACTTGAAGGCGCTCCCATGCCCGCCTGATTGTCTCTGATTCTCCGTGTCTCTCGACGAGCTGTCACCGCGCCGTTCGGTGGAGTTGTTCACGCAGTGGCAGCATGTCCGTGTCTCCCCGCAGCTCTTCCACTTTATAGCCTCTCTGTTGTAGCTCTTGCACGGCTTCCCTTGCGTTGTTGTAGGTTTGGTGACCGCTCTCCCAGTGAATACGTATCTTGGTAAATGGTGTCTGAAAGCGGATTCCTTCCTCTTTTAAGAAGCGTTTAACATGTTTGTATGCCTTGCGTTGTTGTACTACAGCGGTAGTATAGTCATGGTCAAAAGACAGCATTCGTTCTCCAAGTTGGATCTTCTTTTGCCATGCCTGTTTGAGGACCATCTCTGGAAGAATATGAATTTTTGGTTGGAAGAATTGGATAAACAACCAGATTGGTTAAAAATGGAAAAAGAAGATTGTTTACCTTTTGAAATTGGGTCAATTCTATTCGCTATTACTAAATTAAGCAAAAAACCTATAAAGAAAACCCTATAATAGACAGTGGAATACGCACTTGGAAACAAATAAAGAAAACACTAAAATTGGATTATTTACCACTGTCTCTTCCTATTGTAAACAATGCCGCATTTAAACCTTCATTGATGGATAAGGGTTTTTTTACAATGGAAAAATCATGGAATTACAAAGATGGGTGATCTTTATAGGAAAAACACCTTTCATTTCAGGAATTACAACAAATTTATGGGCTTCAATCAAAGGATTACTTTAAATATTTACAAATCATATGTTATATGTATATATATATATGTATATATATATGTATATGTATATGTATATGTATATGTTAAGTCAAATACAAATGAATATAGATTTAGAAAGATAGACATTTTTGATGTTTGAATAAACATCCGAACACAGAAAAATTAATATCTTATATTAGATAACGATGCTCCTAAGACGGATTTATATAGGCAATCATGGGAAAACGAATTAGGTCAAACAATTAGGCCAGAAATGTGGGATGAAAGCTTACAACATATACATCACTGTTCGTTAAATGCTAGACATTCTTTAATACAATTTAAAGTATTACATAGATTGCATTATTCAAAAAACAAACTGAATAGAATTTTTCCAAGTGTTTCCCCTATTTGTGATAAATGTCAACACTTAGAGGCTAACCTAACGCACACATTCGTAAGTTGTATAAAAATTAATAATTTTAGGATGGAAATTTTTAAGATAATCTCAGAAGTCGTCAATACCACTGGTTCCTGACTCAAAATTAATAATATTAGGAATAACAGAACAAAATCAATTCATTACTTCGAATTAAAGAACTTTTATTGATTATAGTTTAATAATTGGGAAAAAATTAATATTAAAATTTTGGAAAGGACCTATAACCCCCACAATTAAAATGTGGACCACAGAAATGACGGAGACCCTATATTTGGAAATATTAAGATTTGTCTTAATGGAGAAACAAGAACTATTTAAAATAATATGGTCTCCATTTATTGAATATTTGAAGGGGCAAACTGGTTCGGCACGAGAACCCGACCGAAACCGAAATCAAAGAATAGATGAAGTAGTACATTTCATAAAACGCGGATATATCTGCAACAATGCATAATCTGTAGAACATTCCATTCTTTCTCAACTTTTTACCCTTTTTTGTTTAACCTTTCTCTATTAATTTCTATCTTTATAAAAAATGTAAAAAATATATATATAGAAGTACAATTATTATGCAATTGTTAATATAAATAATACTGATAATGAATATCTACAAAGGACAAAATGCTTTTTATTATGTAGACAACGACCAAACTGCTTTTTATTATGTAGTTGCTTCTAATTAATAAAAACATTTAACAAAAAAAAAAATTGCAATTGTCTATAACAAATCTATAAAGAATCATCACTTTAACAACAAAAGAAAACTGAAGTCTGCACCGGTGACAATCCACGACAGCCCCAACGTCAGGAGAAGTCAAGCTACGCTCATTGGTGTCGACTGTAACCGAAAATGTTTCAATATGTTGAAAATCCAGCGGCGACCAGAAAGACGCTACAACTCTTTGGGCGACTGAGGAGACGACTCACGACCATACAGGCGACACCCCGGCGACCTTGTGGCGACAGCCTAGTCGCCGGCAGTCGCCTAAAAAATCGCCTAAGTGGGACAGGCCCATAAAGAAGCAATTTTTTCAAATTATTCAAGACTCTCAATATTTAAGGTAGGTATGTTACAAAACTTACCTTGAGCAGAGCTGCAGTTCTGCCGCTCCCCGTGTGCGTGACTTTGGCGCCTTTCAGAGTGGGGCGGGCTTAAAGTGCTGTTTTTCTACAGACTGGGCAAATCGATCCATGTCGGGCGATTTTGTTGCAGAAGAAAAATCGCTGCAACATTTCATTAATGAAGGTATTTTTAAATTACGCTAGATTATTTATTATCTAGAGTAATTTAAAAATCACCTTCAAAAGCCGTGAGCGCCGACAACGGGAAGGATTTTGCGTAGGGGAGAAAAAAGATACACAGTTTAATTTTATATTAAAAGTTGGTTTTTATGGAGGCTTTAATAATATTTTCATGTTGCGAAATGGGGTCCAAAAAAATGTATGAACAAACAGTATTTTTCCTCCCGACTTCACCGCAAACCGCAACGTTCCAATCCACCGCATTCCTCTAAAAACCCACTCGCTCGTTACAGGCATTAAACACTAAATTCCTTCCATTTGGCCCAGAAATTCATGAAAATGAGATTTAAAAATTATGTTATATGTGGATTATTGTGTGAATGTTATTTGGACACTTAGGCAATTTAAAAAAAGTTTATATTTTCTTAAGAAATGGATAGATGTTTAGATCTACTCATTGAATGTTGTAATTAGCTACAATTAGATAACTAACTAATTATATGTTTTAATTTCAGGTCATCCAAGTAAGATTGTTTCATATTTGTTTCAGAATGCATCAATCTATAATAACTGAAAATTTCATTGAGTTCTCTTAATTTTTAAGAAAGTTATGGGCTTTTAAGGGTTCTAGATCACAGCTTTTGAGTTTAGTCAATTGAAAGGCAATGGGGAACAAGGTGCTAATTTCCAAGTATGCAAATGGTCATAACTTTCTTAATACTGAAGATATGAAAGTGAATTAGGTGTCAAATTAAACTTATTTTTATGCTTTATCTGATGGGATAAATTGCAGACTTGATTTTTAAAATCTCAAAATTTTGTAACATTGCTATTTAAGGTACATCATAAAACTGTCATTGTGATTTGATGGTCTGTATGAGGTTACAAGTATGTTAGCCAAGTTTATGAAAGTTAGATAATTAAATGGAAAGGACATTTTACTTGAAAAAAAGCAAGCATATTCTACATCTGTAACTTTTTCTCATTTGGAAAAAGGGGAATTCATAAATGTTGTGATACAGCATATGCATGTAATGTGTGCTACGAGAGATTGAACGCCTCCATGCATGTGTCTGGAGATTCACTCTGGAAACATGTCCCCAAACAGTTACCTGTTGTTTACTGTTACCTGACTTGTTTATTTCATTTCCACTTTCAGTTTCATTTCCACTTTCAGGGAGTGAACTATCTGGACTCAGCCCACCCAGTGGACTATAAAAACACCGCACACTGTCTCTGGTCCAGCCAGTTCTCGGAAGGAAGACGGAATCCTGAACAGCAGCATGAGGTAAGGGACATCTTCACTTTGCACAGTGATATTGGAGATCAGGACCTTCTCAGGCACTGACGCCGACATTAGGTGGATGAGTAGAGAAGCTTAGTTTTCAGTCTTTAGAGATACAGCACGGAAACAGCACCTCCGGCTCACCAATTCCCCCCCCCCCCCCCCCCCCCGACGAACGATCCCCGCACATTAACACTCTCCTGCACACACTGGGGACAATTTACATTGATACCAAGCCAATTAACCTACAAACCTGTACATCTTTGGGATGTGGTCGGTCGAATGTACAGACAAGCAGCCGTAGTCAGGATCGAACCCGGGTTTCTGGTGCTGAAAGGCAATAGCTCTGCCGCTGCGCCACCCCGCCGACGGTAGGAGTTGAGAGGTCATATTACACATATAAGACATTGGTCAGGCCACATTTAGAGTATCGTGTTCAATTTTGGGCTCCGTGTTATAGCAAAGATGTTGTCAATCTGGAAATGGTGCAGAGAAGATCTATCAGGGTGTTGCCAGGACTCGATGGTTTCAGCTATAGGGAGAGGTTGAGCAGGCTGGGTCTTCATTCCTTGTAGTGCAGGAGGTTGAGGGGTTATCTCATAGAGGTGTTCAAAATCATGAGAGGAATATATAGGATTAATGCACAGAGTCTTTTACCCAGAGCAGGGGAAGCAAGAACCAGAGGACATGAGGGGGGGAATTTAATAGGGACCTGAGGGGCACCTTTTCTACAGAAAGGGTGGTTGGTGCATGGAACGAGCTGCCAGAGGAGGTAGATGAAGCAGGAACTATCACAACATTTAAAAAACATTTGGACAGGACAGGTTTAGAGGGTTTATGAGGAAAAGGCAGGAGAATGGCACTGAGGAGGAAAGATAGATCCGGCATGATTGAATGGCGGAGTAGACTTGATGGCCGAATTCTGTCAAATGGCCTAATTCTGCTCTATGAGTTATGAACTTACAATTAATTTTAAATTGGGTTAGCTTAGTGATACAGCGCGGAATCAAGCCCTTCCACGCCAACCAGCGACCACCCCATACACTAGCACTACCCTACACACGCTCTAGGGACAATTTACAGATCTCGGAGAAAGGTCATGGGGAGATCGTGCAAACTCCGGACAGAAGGGCGGCCAACTCTCATGCATTGAGCGTGAGACTCACAAATTTCACGAAATTCTCACGTCTCACGCTGATCACTGAATTTCTCACGGTCAAAAATATAAATTATTTAAAAAAGAATCAATAATGAAAGTCACGAACAATTCAATTCGCCCAAGATTTCCAGATCTCCTCCACACTCACCAATGAGAATAATTTTCTGTCGGCGGGTTTCCCGTAAAGAACGAGCAATTTGATTGTCTTAAGCCCATCGCACACTATTTAAAATGGTAATGGAACTGCAGTCTAATTATTCCATTTGACATTCATGGAACCAAAATCTGCAGGTGCTGGAAATTCAAAATAAAGCAGAAATTGTTTTACAGGTGAGTAAAAACCATGAGGGGAATATATAAGGTGAATGCATAGTCTATTTCCCCGAGATATGTGATTCAAGAACTAGAGGGCATCAGTTTAAAGCAGGGGTGTCAAACTACCGGCCCGTGAAGGGGTTGTCTAGTTTAGCGTCTAAACTAAACTACACATTCCCGTGCAGATGGTGTGATAGGTGAGACACGGCGGTTGTCCCAGCACCGACCCCTGAGGCACCGCTCACACCTCCCACCCTCACCTCCGGTGGCTCTGTGTCCGTCGGCCGCTCTGTCCACACCCCATGGAGTTTTAACCCCGGCCCGGAGCCAGGAGCGGACTGGGTGAGTGGGGGCTTCGGTGCCACCTCCGGAGCCGCGGGGATGAATCCCGGGCTAAGGCTCCGCTCCGATGCCCGACCCCCGGGTCACTGACGCTCACCTCCCCCGGACCCCAGCTGGACACAGAGCACCTGGGCCGGCCCGCATTCCCAGGGGGTGGGGGGGAAGAGACGGGGGGGGGGGGGGGGGTGAGAAGGAAACGCTCCCCGGACGTCGCCAAGTCTCCGAATTTCCGCTCACTCCGGGTGTAATCACCGCTTCACTCGCACACACAACCTAACACACACTGGCACACACAAGGTTTAAAGGGCTATGGGCCAAATGCGGATAAATGGGACTAGTTTAGATGGGGCATCTTGATCGGCGTGAACAAGTTGGGATGAAGGGCCTGTTTCCATGCTGTAAGACAATGACACATAGTAGAAAGGGTGCAATTGCTCTGGAGAGGATCCAGAGGTGATTTATGAAGATGTTGGCAGGGCTGGAATTTTTTTTAGGAAGATTTAATAACTGGGATTGTATTCTCTGCAACGGAGATGAAGAAATGACTAAGTTGAGGTGAATAATATCATGAGAATAGGACCTGTTTCTCTTAACAAAGAGTGTAAGAAGGAACTGCAGATGCTGGTTTAAACTGAAGATATGCACAAAAAGCTGGAGTAACTCAGCGGGACAGGCAGAGAAAGAATGGGTGAGAAAGAATCGGGTCGAGACCTTCAGACTGAAGAGTTTGAAAACCAGCCATGTGGATGTAAAACACAAAGACTGGAGATGTGTGTTATCCAACTAAGGGCAGAAATCAGAATCATGTGTTCATCTTTATTGACGTGACGCCATAATAAATATATTACAAAAAAAAAATTTAATGGTGGAGCAGCAGCAGAGTTGCTGCCTTACAGCACCACAGACCCAGATTTGATCCTGACTACGGGTGCTGTCTGTACAGAATTTGCACATTCTCCCTGTGACCACATGGGTTTTCTCCAGATATTCCGATTTCTCCCATATCTGGACGTAGTGCAAGCTTGTAGGTTAATTGGCTTCTGTTAATTTTCCCTGGCGTGTCGGATAGAACTGCCGTGTGCTAGATTGCTGGTCAGTGTGGACATGATGGGCCGAAGGGCCTGCTTCCATATATATGTTTTACATATATATCTTAATTTCATTGATTTTGTATTGTTTCTATAGTCAAAGAGTAAGGTTGATTAATTTATTTGCCACAACAGTGATGGAACGCCGATAATTCTTGCCTTGCTTCTATTTATTTCTCTATATTTTTTCATAACAGCATGAATTATAATCTCATTTCCATACATGAATATACTAAGGTCATTCATGTGCTGCACCTCTTGATCAGAGCCTGGCTCTACTGTGGAATATAATTTAGCTTAACCTTATTCATGCCTATTCCAATGTAAAGCATAAATGTTGCATTCAAATGTAAGTTGAAAGTCTCGCTACAGTGTGCACCAATTGCCTGATACCAGCTTGGAAGGAAATGTCCCTGAATCTGGAGGTGTGCGTTTTCACACTTCTGTACCTCTTGCCTGATGGGTGAGGGTAGAAGAGGGAGTGGCCAGGGTGCGACTCGTCCTTGATTATGCCTGACCCACTGAGCTACTCCAGCTTTTTGTGTGTTGTCCCATTGATCACCTTGTGTTCTCTTGCAGCGACACACTGAGGGAGTCCTTGTTGGTGAAGCTCGGCCAGCTTCAGTGCCACTTCACGTGGGGCCCACAGATGGACGACGTCGACCTGGACAAAGTGAAGCAGAAGTTGCAGGATTCGATTATCATCGGCGGGAAGCACCAAGGCGTGCCGCACAACCAGCTGGCTTACATCAACTACCGGCAGGGCAACTGTGAAGAAGCTCTCCGTGACTTAGAGGAGGCAGAGAGACGTCTGAGGGAGATCCACGGGGATGGATTTGAGAGGAGGAGCATCGTCACCCATGGCAACCGGGCCTGGTTGCATTACCACATGGGGCAACTCAGCGAGGCCCAGTCCTACCTCGACAAACTGGAGGTGACGTGTAGCTCCCTCTCCCAGGGCCCTTACATCACGGCAATGGTGCCCGAGGTGTGGGGGGAGAAAGGGTGGTCTTCGCTGAGCTCCCGCTCTCAGTGCTACGAGGAGGCGAAGGAATGTTTTGCCAGGGCTCTGGAGGAAGATCCTGACAACACGGAGTGGAACATGGGCTACGCCACAGCTCTGTACCGTCTGGAATCGATTTCTGGGATCCAGGAAAACCCCGAAGTGAGTCAGTCGGTGAGACAGCTGAGACGGGTGCTGGAGCTCGATCCGGGTGAATCTGTGGCCAGGGTGATGCTGGCCCTCAGGCTCCAAGAGTTCCAGCTACAGGCGGAAGCGAATGAATTGGTTGAAGAAGCGTTGCGGACAAGCCCAGATTCTCCATTTGTGCTCCGCTATGCAGCAAAGTTTTACAGAATGAAGCAAGATGTTGACAAAGCGATAGGGCTGTTGAAGAAAGCCTTAGAATTCACTCCACGCTCTTCCTTCTTGCACCATCAAATGGGTATCTGTTACAGGGAAAAGCTAATGGCTCTGCGTAAAAATAAAGAGAGTGGAGACCCTGGCGTGACGGCTGTGTTGATCGACCATTGCAAGCTCCATTTTGGAACCGCAATTCAACTGGAGCCATCGTTTATTCTTGCACAGCTGGATTTTGCCGGGATCTGCTTAATGAATGGTGAATCGGACAGGGCGGTGAAGATATACAACAACCTCCAGAGTTTAGAGAATGTTACTCCAGATAAAAAGCAGGCAATAGAGATACAGCTTGGAGTATATGAACTGCATCACACCAAGTCTGAATCAAACGCCATCCGCCATTTTATGGAAGGCCTTAAAATCCAGCACGGCACAAAATATTGGGAAAGGTGTTACACTAACTTGATGAGGATTGCAAGAAGGCAAATTAAAAGGAACCCGTACAACAGCAGAGCCTTGGGTATCCTGGGTTTTCTTCACCGAGAAGCCGGGGAGAATTCTGAAGCTGTTGAATGCTTTGAAAAGGCCTTGCGGTTTGATCGTGGCAACGAAGAATATCTCAGCGCTCTTCGTGAATTGCGCCCTTCTACTTAGACTGGAGATACCAGGACCAGGAGGTAAGGGCGAGAAAGGTCCTTCCTCAACCCTTCCTCACTAGGACATAGAATGCAACACAGTACAGCGCAGGAACAGGCCCTTCGGCCCACGGTGTCTGTGCAGAACACAATGCCAAGGCCAAACCCTATCTGCCTCCATTCTCTGCCTGCATATCCATCGGCCCATCCAAAAGTTACAAATGCCACAATCGTGCCTCAACCATCACTCACGGCAGCAATGTCCAGGCACACACAACCCTCTGTGTAAAAAAAATATCTCCTGTAGCTAATACCCTCTAGTCCAGACACCTCCTCTGTACCCTTTCCAAAGCCTCCACATCCTTACTGCAATGGGGCGCCCTGAACTACATGTGATACTCCCAATTAACTCCAAATAACCAAAGTCTGATAATGTTGCATCATGACTCCCTGACTGATACAAAAGTTAGTGATTTTGCAGATAGTGAAGATGGTTGTGAAAGATTGCAGCAGGATCTGGATCGATTGGCCAGGCAGGGAGAGGAATAGTTGATGGAATTTAATGCAGAGAATTGTGAGGTGTTGCATTTTGGGATGTCGATCAAGGGCAGGACCTACACAGTAAATGGTAGGCCTCTGGGTAGTGTTGTAGAGCAGAGGGATCTCAGAGTACAGGTGCATGATTCCTTGAAGGTCGGGTCGCAGGTAGATAAGGTGGTCAAAAAGGCTTTTGGCACTTTGGCCTTCATCAGTCAGAGTATTGAGTAAAGAAGTTGGGAGGTCATGTTGCAGTTGTACAAGACGTTAGTGAGACTGCATTTAGAGTATTGTGTTCAGTTCTGGGCACCAAGTTTCAGAAAAGATATTGTCAAGCTTAACGTGGGTTCAGGAAAGATTTACGAGGATGTTGCCAGGACTAGAGAGTGTGAGCTATAGGGAGAGGTTGAGTAGGCTGGATCTTTACTCCATGGAGCTCAGGAGGATGAGGGGAGATCTAATCGAGGATTTCAAAATCACGAGAGGAATAGATCAGGTAGATGCACAGAATCTTTTGGCCAGTGTAGGGGAATCGAGGAGCAGAGGACATAGGTTTAAAGTGAAGGGGAAAAGATTTAATAGCAATCTGTGGGGTAACTCTTTGACACAAAGGGTGGCGGATGTATCGAACAAGTTGCCAGAGGAGTTAATTGTGACTGGGATTATCCCATTGTTTAAGAAACCTGGATAGGACAGGTTTGGAGTGATATGGACCAAGCGCAGGCAAGTGGAACTAGTGTAGCTGGGACATTGTTGAGCGGTGTGGGCAACTTAGGCCGACACTGTATACTCAATGCTTGGACCTATCAAGGCAAACATAGTATATGGTGACAGACATATAAAGCTGGAAAACTCAGCTGGTCAGGCAGCATCTCTGGAGAAAATGAATAGGGACATTTCGGGTAAACACCCTTCTTCAGAACCAAAACGTCACCTATTCCTTCTCTCCAGAGATGCTGCCTGACCCGCCGAGTCACCCCAGCTTTTTGTGTCTATCTTCGTTGTAAACCAGCATCTGCATTTCCCTTCCTCAGCTTACCGTACGCCTTCTTCACCACTCGATCTACTTGTGCGGCCACTTTCAGGGCGTTGTGGAGTTGGATGCCATGATTATTACAGAGTCTGTCCAAGCTTGTGTGCGGTGCCTTAATGGAGACACTTGAATTGACATTTTGTTGATGATCTTCTGCAGGTTTGGTGCCCGTTTCTCTGACTGATCTACAGTGATCCCATCTCTCAACAAACCTTCACATTCAACCAGAGGTGAATCAGAGCTGCGTTGTGGAGGATGTGACGCCATTTCACGTGTGTCCGATGCGATGGTCAGAATAGAGGCACCGGCAGTGATTTCCCAGCCCGTTACACAATGGTCACAAATTCGCCTGGACGTTAATTGTTTGTCCACTAAATTCTGGAGTTAAAAGTTTAGGATTACGTTTATTGTTGTCACGTGTACTAAGATACACTGAAAAGCTTTGTTTTGCTTGCTGTCCAAACAGATCAGAGAATACTGTACATAAGTACAGCCGTTAAACTCAAGTACAATAGATAGAGCAAAGGGGAGATTAGTTCAGTTTAGTTCATGGTCACGTGTACTGTTAAAGGTTTAGGATTAAGGTTTATGTTCATTATTGTCACGTATACCGGGGTACAATGCAGAGCTTTGTGTTGCATGCTATCTAAATATATCAGAGGCTTAAGGTGAGGTGGGGGGGAGAGTTAATGAGGACCTGAAGGGTTCACTGTCTTTCACCAAGTGTGGTGGGTGTATGGAACAAGCTGCCGGAGGAGGTAGTTGAGGCAGGTACTATCGCAACGTTGAAGAAATATTTAGACAGGTACATGGAGAGGGTATGTTTAGAGGGATGCGGGTCAAACGCAGGCAGGTGGGGCTAGTTTAGATGGGGTGTGTTGTTTGGTTGGGCCGAAAGACCTGTTTCCCCACCGTATGACTGCATGACTATAATATTATACATAAATACAACTGTCAAACTCAAGTACAATAGATAGTCTAAAGTGGAGATACAGAGTGCTGAACTATAAAAGAGGGAGTTAGAACTGATTTTTGTGTGAGAAGCACCATCGATGATGTGCAATCTGATTTAGTTTCTAGGATATAATGACTGCAATTGAGAGTTTCAACTTTTTTGTTTCAAGCTTTATGAACAATGGGGCACGTTTCATGATCAATATTGTTTAACATACTGTAATATCAGAGTTTGTGCATTAAAGTAATTAATAGAGAGTTTACTCAGAATAGAATTTACTCAGAGAGTGGTAGCGGTGTGGAATGAGCTTCCAGTGGAAGTGGTGGCGGCAGGTTCCTTGGTATCATTTAAAAATAAATTGGATAGGCATATGGATGAGAAGGGTATGGAGGGTTATGGTATGAGTGCAGGCAGGTGGGACTAAGGGAAAAAAGTTGTTCGGCACGGACTTGAACGGCCGAGATGGCCTGTTTCCGTGCTGTAATTGTTATATGGTTATATGGTTATTAATAAATCGCTCATAAAATGCGACAATTCTAGTGCATCATTACGCGTCAACGGTGCAGTCTAAGTAGTTTTCTTGGTCCACACTAAGGTGAACAGTATCAGCTCCAGGGCATTCAAGGAGCGGCACGGTGGCGCAGCGGTAGTGTTCCTGCCTTACAGCGCCAGAGACCCGGGTTCGATCCTGACCACGGGTGCTGGCTGTACAGAGTTTGTACGTTCTCCCTGTGACTGGGTGGGTTTTCTCCGGGTGCTCTGGTTTCCTCCCACTTTCCAAAACCATACAGGGTTTAGGTTATTTGGCTTCAGTATGTTGTATGTTGTAAAATTGTCCCTAGTGTGTTGGATAGTGTTAGTGTGCTAGGACTCGGTCGGCCGAAGGGACTGTTTCCGCGCCGTGTCTCTGAAGTCTAAAATCTAAAATCTAAAACTTGCACTTCAGCCTTGAGCCGCTGTTAATAAAGTTTTCACTTGTTCAACGGATCTTTATTGTAACGTGTACCGAGGTACAGTAAAAACATTTGCATACAGTTCAGCAAAGTATTACTATATATATAAGGCCAATCCTGGATTAAGTACAAAGAGTACAGAAATAGTCCACTGAGACCATTTACAAGAGTCGACTGGTTTTGGCACCATTTTCAAAGTCCTAGTTGCTTTAAGAGCAGCTGGTGATAAAGGCCCGATGATAGGTATGTGTAGAAAGGAACTGCAGATGCTGGTTTACACCAAAGGTAAACACAAAGTACTGGAGTAACTCAGCGGGTCACGTAGCACATCTGGAGAAAATGGTCGTTATAGGTTAGACAATTTTCTTGTAGCTCTTCCCAATTTCGTTCACGGTCTTCCCTGCTCACACCTCCCTTTGATCAACGAAGACCAAAGCAGCAGCTCTTCTAGAAACACAGAAAATAGGTGCCGGAGTAGGCCATTCAGCCCATTCGAGCCAGCACCGCAATTCAATATGATCACGGCTGTTCATCTAAAATCATTACTGCTTGCTCCCCATATCCCTTGATTCTGTTAGCCCTAAGAGCTAAATCTGAATCTCTCTTGAAAATATCCAGTGAATTGGCCTCCACTGCCTTTTGTGGCAGAGAATTCCACAGATTCACAACTCTCTGGGCGAAACGTTTTTTCCTCATCTCAGTCCTAAATGGCCGACCCCTTATAGACCTTCAGCTCAGAGACATTAGTTAGACGAACTAGGTACCAATGTCTGACTATGGGAGTGTGTAGGGGGTCACCTGAAATGAACGGAATTGGGAGTCTGCCGGGTACCACCCGCTGTGTGTAGACCTGGGGACCCCCCACGGGGCCAAAAAATGGGTGCTAAATAGATGAGTGAGGTACCACTTAAATCCACGACCATGGTGTGCTCACTGTCACCCCTATATCAACAACACAAGCGGCAGACATTTTTCCCACTGCAAAGGTCCCGCCAGACCCCCCACAAAGGACTTAAAAAATGGGCTAGTATATAGACGGACAAGGTACCACTCAAAAATAATGCTGAATGAACAAGTTGAGTTCATAGGGTACAAAATGGGTTACGCCAGACAAATAGTCCGCTGCACTACAGGTACCAGACACCCCAAAAATGGACACCCAAGTTCCTGCTGCCCAATTAGGCTCGCCTAGATATTGTGGGTACCAGTTGAAACAAAGTTTAAATGATCTACCACACCTTGGGGAATATAAATTGACCTATGACAGAACAATTAGCTACTGCATTGGGCCTACCAGACCCCCTAAATGGGCCGTAGGTAGACAAAAGTGCTGGAGAAACTCAGCGGGTGCAGCAGCATCTATGGAGCGAAGGAAATAGGCAACGTTTCGGGCCGAATCCCTTCTTCAGACTGATGGGCCCTTGGGCCAATCTAGGCTAGCCTAGATATTAAAGGTAACAGCTAAAATCAGGTTTATATGATCAATCGAAGCCTAGGAGATACAAAATGACCCATGATAACCCATTGCCTTGACCTTACCAGACCCCACCCCCTAATACATCCTTGGCCCCAAGTAGGCTAGTCTAGGTATTAAAGATATGAGCTGAACCAAGTTTATGTGACCAACCACAACCTTCAGCTTTTGAACACAAAGTGACTCGTGTCAAAAAATTAACCACTTTATCGACCATTTCCACAACAACCCATTTCAATGAGAAAAGAGGGACAAGAGGCTAACGGTCAGTATAAACTGTTGGAGTGTCCTATTTGGCTTTCTATATATTTGGCCATTTGGCTGAATGCGGTGACAAACTCTCCTTAGCTGCAGCCAAACAATATATCAACATCGCATGGGATGGAAGTTTTTGCAATAGAGAATAGTAAGATTGAACGAGAACTTACCAGTTCGAAGGTTGATCTTTATTTTATGAGGAGTCGAAGTGAGGGATTTCGTGAAGAGCCCGCCGGCACGCATGCTCGACATACTTCAAAGTAGCGGCGTGGAATCACAGAAACCAACAAAAGAAATGACTTCGCATAGTATGATTGAATTGACTAAGATTACCAGATGAAGGTGATTGAGGGTTGGGCGAGGAGGGCACGAAATCCCTCACTTCGACTCCTCATAAAATAAAGATCAACCTTCGAACTGGTAAGTTCTCGTTCAATCTTACTATTTCATTTCGGAGTCACGTGAGTGACTTCGTGAAGACTTCAAAGCTTCTGTGATTACACGCCCTGGACCACGTCCATGCTGACACACCACTACCAGGGATGGATGGGAGGAACAAACTTGCTCAATAGTTCATACTGCAAAACAAGAGCATATTTATTAATAACAAATCAAAACCCCTCATGCGGGGACATCTCCACGTTCTTGACCTGCATTCAGCACGGCTTCTGAAAACTGTAGAGGAGCAGCAACAGGCTTGTTATAAAAACGCTGGAACACAGCTTCATTCGCCCATCCTGCTGTGGCGAGAATTTGGTCCATGGGCACCTCCATGACCCTCGCCGCTGACGTCGATGCAGCCCTGGTGGAATGAGACTTGAACACATTAATGTCGATACCTGACTTACCCAAGACGACTCGAAGCCACCTGGATATCGTCTGGACTGTCACTCGATGATGAGGTCTCTTATGAGTGACAAGCAGGTATCTCTCCATTCCTCTGATGCGTGCCGTCACTTTGACATAGTGGCGGATATGTGAGACTAAACATAGCCTAGCATCTGCGGGGTATGCCGGGAACTTCAGCTGCAGCCCTGTGCACCCAGGTCTATGCTGCTTTAGTAGCTCGTCAACGAAAAAGACTACTTCTGTAGGGGTAGCTGTCATTCTGTCGACACGCAGTTTGTGTAGTGTCTGTACCCTCTGAGCTGAAGTCAGCGCTAGTAACATCACCAGCTTCATGGTGAGTTGGTCCAGTTGGAGCCCTTCCATGGGAGACCACGTCCTGAGCAGGGTTAATACGTCCCTGACATCCCAGGTGATATTATAGCGTGGTGTAGGCGGATTCATATTGAATATACCCCGCATGAGTCTGGACACTAGCCTGTTGGATCCTACCCCAATCTTGAGGTAGAATGATAGCGCACTTCTGGCGCTGTTGATGGCACTGTAACTTAAGTGTTCATCATGGTGCAACCCCGCGAGGAATTCCAGGACGTCGGTTATTGTCACGTCATCGTACGTGATGCGAGAGCGGCTGCAGTAGGCTTCCCATTTCTTACTATGCGAGCGGTATCTTCGCCTTGTGGACTCTCGACACGACGCCCCGATGGTATCCATGGTCCGAGCCGAGAGGCCGTATTGGACTAACGGCCTGTTCAGAACCTGCAAGCCAACAAATTTAAATAGCCATGGCAGGGATGTGGCTCCCCTGACACAGGGTGAGTAACCAATTGTGGGCAACCCTTCAAAAGGACCCAAGGTTCGTTGAGCATGTCAAAGACCACCGGATACCAAGGCTGTGTGGGCCAGTCGGGTATAATAAGGATGCCCTTGGCAGCATCTGCCTGAATCTTTCGCAATACCCGACTGATGAGGCAAAACGGAGAGAAAGCATAGAAAAACCAATTCCCCCAGTCCAGCGAGAATGCATCTAGCGCTATTGCCCCAGGATCTGGTTCCCATGAAACGTAGGCTGGTACCTGATGGTTCAACCGTGACGCAAAAAGGTCAATGTCCGGTTTACCAAATTTGGCTGTGACTTTAGAAAAAATCTCAGGATGCAACATCCATTCAATGTTGTCATTAAATTTGCGTGACCTGGTGTCCGCCACAGTATTAAGCTCACCTGGCAAATAGGTAGCTGAAATCCAAATGTCTCTTTGAATACACCAGAGCCAAATTGAGTTAGCCAATTTGTCACACGAAACTGACCGGGTACCACCCATATGGTTTAAATATGCCACAGCTGTGGTGTTGTCTATTTGGAGACGGACATGTGCTCCAACAAGCTTGGAACAATATGCACGAAGTCCGTGGAATGCTGCCAGCAGCTCCAAATAGTTAATCCCTTGAGTCAACAACATCGATGCCTCAAGGGTGTCCCATCTACCCCCACAACTAGAGCAATTATCAGTAGCTCCCCAGCCATTGGAGCTTGCATCAGTCTGTAAATATACCACCGGATTAGCCTCCCTGACAGGCTTAAATGAGTTGCTAATGTGACACACCCACCATTGCAACTCAGTTATCGCTTCGGACGGCAGCTGCATAGATCGATCGTAATGACCAGCGTTCCGTTTTAACGCAGTAATTTTAGCTCTTTGCAAATTCTGATAATGCAAAGGTCCATATCGTGCTGCCGGAAACAAAGCCACTAACTTGCCAATTACTGTGGCTGTATGCCGAATCGATGGTATATTGGTGCCAATTAAATCTCTGCACACCTTAGTGACTTCCTCAATTTTGTTAATTGGTATAGTTATCCTCATGCTCATTGAGTTCACCGTGAACCCTAGGTAATTAATTACCTGGGCAGGGCAGAACTTCGATTTCTCTGGATGGACAATGAATCCTGATTGTTGAAATATATTGACAGCAGCTGCAACACCCTGTTCAGCCAATTGCAGGGTGTGGCCCACAATAAAGACATCATCTAAATAGGCCATAACTATATGATGTCGTTGTCTCAAATAAGCCATGATTGGCTTCACCAATTTAGTGAACAATCTAGGGGCTGTAGTAAGCCCATTAGGCAAAGCCTTATACTGCCAAAGTTGCCCCATCCAGATAAATTTCAAAAACCTTCTATCATCTTTCTGGATGGATACTGAATAATATGCATCCCTCAAATCAATGCATGCCATAAAGCAGCCATGAGAAATCAATGATTTGGCTGTTTCAAACGTATCCATTTTAAAATGAGTATATGTTACAAACGTATTCAAACGGGTTAGATTAATAATGACACGACAGCCTCCATCCTTCTTAGGTCTAGTAAATATGTTCGAAACAAATTCAATTGGCTCATGCACTGTTTTCTCAATCACACCCTTCTGTTCCAAACTTAAAATTTCCTTGTAACCTGCTGCCTGTTCTGCAGCAGACAATTTGAACGTACGACCAGGCATGTGCTGGGATGGAGGAATGTCGCCATTAATAAACTCAATTTTATGCCCCCGAATATTCCGCAACACATACTCATCACCAGTAAAATTACCCCATGCATCCAAAAACAACCGTAAACGACCACCAACATGGGAAGTTAAACAGAGAGAAAAAAGAGAACCAGACCCCCTCACCTCCGTGGTTACCGGCGGTCCTTGACACGTGTGGGTGGCCGTGGAGGTGCTGGGTTGGCTTGAGGGCGCGGCGCCTTCGATTTCCACAAAGGTCTCTGCCGACCCTGTCCTAAAAAAGACCCTTGGTGCTGGTTCTGGTGCTGTTGTCGTTGTGGAGCTAGAGGGCGAGACCTCGTCGAGGCACCGGCCGACCCTCGTGAGCGAATGTATGGAGCTTTTGAGCCTGACGGTGTGGGGGCACTCTGAGAGCGCATGATCCCCACCGTTTTGGCTTGTTCGTCAAGCTCTTTGACTCTCTTCGAGAGGTCCTCACCAAAGAGCTGACGGGGCGGCGGCGGCGGCGGTGGTTTGCACAATCCTGCAAACTTCGGGTTGAGTGCTGGGCGGATGCTGTTTTTGCGAAACCCGTTGATTTCGTGCTGGGTCGCGCACAATAAGGCCAGAGCATCTTCCAGGTCCAAATTCAGTTCGTCCCCGTCCACCGACCACGCAAAAGCGGTAATACCGGCCGTGAGGAGTTTCAGGATCCGCTGCAATTTTAGCTCCTGTTGACGGATAGCCGCACTGATGTTGCCCCATATTGGCGTATTGACCACAGGCACGTTGAGGGAGTTGCAGTTTGATGGAGCCTTGTGCCGGCTCATAGCCTGGATGAGGACTTCTTCCTGCAGCACCTGATTATTAAGAAAGTCTACTGTGGCTGCCAGCTTTGTATTTAGAGGAAGACCAGCCGTATGTGGGGCCGCGAATTTGGTCGCCACATCCAAGAGTTCTTCCGCTGGCACCTCCAACGGAGTTGGTACGGGATCCACCAGAACCTCCTCCTCCTGCTGCTCCAGGCTGATAGTAGATGTTGGTGAAGACGCCCTGTGCCTGTTGCTGCCCTGCTGTTGTTGACGTTGAAGCAGGAGCTCCAGCAGCCGCTCCATACGGTCAATACGCCCTTCACCCTGAACACTCAGGTGGTCGGAGTCCTCCGGCTCTGAAAAGAAAACCGGGCTCCTGTCATCGGCCCGCACCTCGTCGAGGCCCTGCCGGTGCCGGTAGTTGTCGCTAACAGCCGCCGAGGCGAAACTGCGCGATTCCTGCGCGGGCGTGTTCAATCGCCTCCGTTTAGCGAGAGCTGAAGCCGCTGCCACTAAGGGCACTTGCGGCGAGGTGTCGGCACCAGCCGAAGCATGGCTGCCTGGGGCCCGCGCAGTCTTGCCGGCTGCCCACATCGTGGACGTTGCCGACGCATGGTCTCGCCCACCCATCCATGGGGGGCTCGGCGACCGTGACGAGACCCGACTCGACCGACCCATCCCGGCGTCGAGAGTCGGGGTGTGCCGGCTGGACCTCACAGCCGCCCCGGGTCTCGCCCTGGAACCTGACCGCTCCTCCGCGATAGGGAATGCCTTAGCCCTAACAGGGTTAGGCTTCTGGGCTCCTGCCCTCCCCCTTCTCGGAGGGCTGAGTGGAACAGACCGTGCAACGGCACGTGCCCTGCTCGAGGTCGCCAGCGCCGCTGACGACCTGACTGCCATGGCAGGGTCCCCCTGCTCTGGCGGCACACCACACTCCTCCTGGTCGAACTCCTCCGAGCTGTGTTGTGCTGGCGGACCTGGACCTGTAATCACAGGGCTTACCCACATCTCCGCCTGAGTCCTGGCCTGCGCTGCAGGTATTGCCGATGGTAAAGGCCCCGGAACTGTTGACCGGCGAACTCGTCCTGACGTCCTCCGGCCCTTCGAACTCCCATCCATATCCTTGCTGCAAGACATAATCAGACAACAAGGACCACCAACTAAAGGTAGAATACTCACCTCCGTGGCCCCTTATGAAGGGCTGGCGAGGAGCGCGCTCCACCGCCAGCCGTCGCAGCAACGCGTTACGACGATATGTCGAGCATGCGCGCCGGCGGGCTCTTCACGAAGTCACTCACGTGACTCCGAAATGAAATCACTGTTTACGCTGTTTGAGGTAAGTTGTTTTACTTTGCTACATAATTATAGTTTGCTGTTATAATGCAGGGATATCATGCACGATTCAGTTATAGTGTTCAGTTGATAATTTACGTTAAAACCAATGCCATGGGGCAATGCAATGCCCAGAGCACATGGCCTGCAGAGAGGCACAATGACTGACATGTGGTTAGGATCAAGTATCAGCAAGTGCATATAAAAGCTCTGTGGTATTTGTGCAATAAACTATGCTATATAGGTCTAAGTACAATTTAAGCTGGAATATTATGTTATTTAATGGTGATTTATCTTAAATAGGGATGGACTTTAATTTGATAAGCTTGCAGAGTCATCTCCCATCTTTAAGAAAAACTACAGAAAGCCGTTTCAGGCATCCTATAGTATGGACATAATTGCAATATCAGTAGTGATACAGTGAGTGTATGCTTAAAATATTAAACTCTATAATGTTGTTTATTGTCAGGCTCAATTTGTGCCATTATAGGATGTTTTATCTGTGGCATGGTCACAAATAGTTTGAAGATACTTGTCCTGTACTTTAGATTCATTGCATTCAGTCTCGTGTTTAAAATCGCAAGTATGAATTTTGGAACATTTGCAATATTTACTTACCATACATCACAGTGGAACATTTGCAATATTTCCTTACCTTGTATCACAGATCAAGAAGATAGCAGTAGGCCCCCCTTGGTCATGACTGACCATGGGTGATGCATCCTAGTTTTCAGGTGATGTGTGGTCGGATGCAAGCCGGGGCGATGTCTTATGGCGTTGCCCATGCAGCACGTCCCCCCTCTCCACGTCGCTGATCGATCCAAAGTGAGGATTTGCAACCTTTCATACTTTTATAGCTCTCAGAAGGTTCTCCTATTTGACTGCATGGTTTTCACGAAGGGCCCAGTTCCACATTGTATCACTCTATGACTCTCTGACTCGAATACTTACTTTAAAATGAAAATGTTCAGTCAGGATCTGGGGTATTATTTATTTCATACAGTCAAGGAGTTGTACAGCTCATAAACGGGCCCTCTAAGCCACCAAATCTAAGCTGACCTTTGACTCATCTACACTTTAAAAGACATTTGGACAAGTACATGGATAGGAAAGGTTTAGAGGGATATGGGCCAAACACAGGCAGATGGGCCTAGTGTGGACAGAGCATCTCGATCAGCATGTTAGGTTCGATAAATCACCGGATTTACACAACAGAGTTTGATTATATTTGATAATATGATATGTTTTAATCTCCAATTTGAGAGGGAGAAGGGTAAATCGGAGGTGTCAGTATTACAGTTGAACAAAGTGGACTATGGAGCCATGCGGGAGGAGCTGGCCAGAGTTGACTGTAAAGATACCCTAGCAGGGATGACAGTGGAACAACAATGGCAGGTATTTCTGGGAATAATACAAAAGGTGCAGGATCAGTTCATTCCAAAGAGGAAAAAAGGTTCCAAGGGGAGTACGGGGCGACCGTGGCTGACAAGGGAAGTCAGGGACAGTATAAAAATAAAAGAGAAGATGTACAACATAGAAAATTTGAGCGGGAAGCCAGAGGATTGGGTAATGTTTAAAGAACAACAGAAGATAATTAAAAAGATAATACGGGGAGAAAAGGTGACGTAGAAAGGTGAGGTAAGCTAGTCAAAAATATAAAAGAGGATAGTAAAAGCTTATTTAGGTATGTGAAGAGGAAAAATTTAGTTAAGACCAAAGTTGGACCCTTGAAGACTGAAAAGGGTGAATGTATTATGGGGAACAAGGAAGATGAGTTGAACAGGAACTTTGGATCTGTCTTCACTAAGGAGGACACAAACAATCTTCCTGGTGTACTAGCCAGGGGATCTGGGGTGACGGAGGAACCGAAGGAAATCAACATTAGGCAGCAAATGGTGTTGGGTAAACTGATGGGACTGAAGGCTGATAAATCCCTAGGGCTTGATGGTCTGCATCCCAGGGTACTTAAGGAAATGGCTCTAGAAATCGTGGATGCATTGGTGATAATTTTCCAATGTTCTATAGACTCAGGATCAGCTCCTGAGGATTGGAGGGTAGCTAATGTTATCCCACTTTTTAAGAAAAGCAGGGAATTATAGACCAGTTAGCCTGACATCGGTGGTGGGGAAGATGCTGGAGTCAATTATAAAAGATGAAATAGCCGCACATTTGGACAGCAGTAACAGGATCGGTCCGAGTCAGCATGGATTTACGAAGGGGAAATCATGCTTGACTAATCTTCTAGAATTTTTTGAAGATGTTACTAGGAAAATAGACAAGGGAGAACCAGTGGATGTAGTGTACCTGTACTTTTAGAAAGCATTTGATAAGGCCCCACATAGGAGATTAGTGGGCAAAATTAGGGCACATGGTATTGCATGTAGAGTGCTGACATGGATAAAAAATTGGTTGGCAGACAGGAAACAGAGAGTGGGGATTAACGGGTCCCTTTCAGAATAGCAGGCAGTGACTAGTGGGGTACCGCAAGGCTCGGTGCTGGGACTGCAGCTATTTACAATATACATCAATGATTTGGATGAAGGGATCCAAAGTAACATTAGCAAATTTGCAGATGACACAAAGCTGGGTGGCAGTGTGAAATGTGAGGAGGATGCTATGAGAATGCAGGGTGACTTGGACAAGTTGGGAGAGTGGTCAGATGCATGGCAGATGATGTTAAATGTGGAGAAATGTTAGGTTATCCAAGTTAATAGCAAAAACAGGAAGGCAGATTACTATCTAAATTTAACTATCTGTTTAAAGATGGCGGCGTGCATAGTCGCAGCGGCTCGAAGCTCTCCCTTTCGGTGCTTTTTTTGTGCGTTTTTGTTTGTATGCCTGTTGGACAATGTTACGTTTTGTCTTGCGTATCTCACCGTCAGCCGACAGGATCTTCTGATTATCGGATTATGGAGTAAACAGGCAGTTACGAATGTTTTTCTGCACTCACGCAACATACCGGAGGGGATAGCCAGGACACCGGGCTCTCCGTGGATTGTTGTCGGCCCCAGCAAACGCCGGAGACGGAGGAGGCACAGGAAGCAAAAGCATGGTTGCCGGTCCGGACTGCTCGCTAGGCTAAAGCGACAACCACATAAACCACCGCTACCCAGCATCATTCTCACCAACGCCAGATCCATCACCAACAAAATGGATGAATTAAGACAACAGGTCGCCACAAACACATTCATCGCGGACAGTTGCATTCTGCTAATAACGGAGATGTGGCTACACGCACTTGTACTGGATGGGGCCATTGAGCTAGCAGGCTGCACAGCATTTTGCTGGGATAGAAACAAAGACTCCGGTAAGAGCAAAGGAGGGGGGTTATGCATCTACGTTCACAACAACTGGTGCACAAATACCACAATCAAAGACAGACACTGTTCTGCTGATTTGGAGTACCTGATAGTTACATGCAGGCCTTTCTACCTTCCACGTGAGTTTACCGTTGTCGTAGTTACAGCTGTGTATATCCCACCGGATGCTAATGCTAGCATAGCCCTAGGCTACCTCCATAGCGCTATCAGCAAACAAGAGAATACCTACCCCAAAGCAGCCCATACCATAGCTGGTGATTTCAATCACGCAGACTTAAAATCAATTCTCCCCAAGTTTGAACAACACATCAAATGTGCAACCAGGGGAGAAAATACATTAGACAAGGCCTACTCAAACATCAAGAAGGGGCTTAGAGCCACACTACTACCACACTTAGGCCAGTCGGATCACCTATCCATTCACTTAGCACCAGCATACACCCACCTCAGGAGAAAAGCTCAACCCACCCCCAGGAATGTTAAAACTTGGCCTGAAGGAGCTTCCTCACAGCTACAGGACTGCTTTGAAAGGACAAACTGGGACATTTTTGAAAATCAGGACTTGGAGGAGTACACATCCACTGTACTCTTTTACATCCAGAACTGTGTTGACAACATCACCGTCGACAAACTCATCCAGGTGTACCCCAACCAGAAGCCGTGGATAACAAAAGAGGTCCAAACTCTCCTCAAGGACCGCAACACCGCCTTCAGGTCTGGCGACAGAGCCCTGTACAGCGCTGCTAGAGCCAACCTGAAGAAAGGCATCAGGGATGCCAAAGCGGCCCACAAGAGGAAGATAGAGGACCACTTTAAAAACAACGATCCACGGCGGGTGTGGCAGGGCATCCAGCACATCACCAATTACAAGCCCAGTAACAGTACGATGGCCGACGGCGACGCCGCACTGGCAGAGGAGCTGAGCTCCTTCTTTGCTCGTTTTGAGGCAGAACCAGAAGAGCTCGTCACCATTCTCCCAACCTGTCCCTGTCCAAATCCATCATCGCACCATGCCTGAAGTCTGCCACAATCATCCCACTGCCAAAAAAGCCTGTTATCAGCGGCCTTAACGACCACCGACCGGTCGCTCTCACACCAGTCATCATGAAGTGTTTCGAGAGGCTGGTTCAGCAGAACATCAAAGCCAGCCTACCGTCCACCTTCGACCCACACCAGTTTGCCTACAGAGCAAATAGGTCAACTGAGGATGCCATCGCCACTGCTCTTCACACTGCACTGACCCACCTCGAACACCAGGGGAGCTGTGAGGATGCTCTTCATTGACTTTAGCTCTGCCTTCAATACCATCATCCCCAGCAGACTGGTCACCAAACTCATGGATTTAGGACTTTCCCAACCCATCTGCCTTTGGATCAAGGACTTTCTGTCTAACCGCCCCCAGACCGTCAGACTGGGCCATCACCTCTCCACCCACATCACACTCAGCGTCGGCTCCCCACAGGGCTATGTGTTGAGCCCCCTCCTCTACACACTCTACATCCACGATTGTGCCCCTGCCCACTCCACCAACACCATCGTCAAGTTTGCGGACGACACGACTGTGGTTGGACGTATCTCAGGAGGAGATGAGACAGCCTACAGGGAGGAAGTCCAAAGACTGGCAGCGTGGTGTTCAGACAACAACTTCATCCTAAACACCACAAAAACAAAGGAAATTATCATAGACTTCCGTAAGAACAGTGCAGCCCTCCAACCCCTATTCATCAATGGGGACTGTGTGGAAAGGGTCTCAGACTTCAGATTCCTGGGCACACAAATTGCGGAGGATCTCTCCTGGACCACAAACACCACCACAGTAGTCAAGAAGGCCCAGCAGCCACTCTACTTTCCTAGGATTCTCAGGAAAAACAACCTGGAAGAGAAGCTAGGGTACACAAAAGGCTGGAGAAACTCAGCGGGTGCAGCAACATCTAAGGAGCGAAGGAGATAGGCGACATTTCGGGTTGAGACCCTTCTTCAGACTGAAGAGAAGCTGCTGGTGTCCTTCTACCGCTGCTCTATCGAGAGTGTTCTGGCGTACTGTATAACCACATGGTATGCCAGCTGCTTTGCAGCGGACAGGAGAGCCCTTCAAAGGGTCATCAACACCGCCCAAAAAATCACTGGCTGCCCACTGCCCTCCCTGAAGGACATCTTCAGCTCTCGCTGCCTTGGCAGGGCAGCCAACATCCTGAAGGACCCTTCCTACCCTGGACACAACCTGTTCCACCTGCTGCCCTCTGGAAGACGGTACAGGTCTTTCAAAACTCGCACGAACAGACTCAGAGACAGCTTCTACCCCATAGCCATACGTGAGCTTAACAATGCAAAATAAGAAATAACACCCACATTCAACTGAATTGTTTTTTATATGTATATATTTTTACCCTTCCTTATATTTTTAAGATTCTTCTTGTGAATCGCACCGTTGGATTGACTTTTTAAATTTTGTTGCACCATGTGCAATGACAAGAAAGAGATTCTTATTCTTATTCTCTAAATGGTGTCAAGTTGGGAAAAGGGGAAGTACAGCGGGATCTGGGGGTCCTTGTTCATCAGTCAATGAAAGTACGCATGCAGGTACAGCAGACAGTGAAGAAAGCGTATGGCATGTTGGACTTTATAATAATAGGAGACGAGTATAGGAGTAAAGAGGTCCTTCTGCATTTGTACAGAGTCCTAGTGAGACCACCTCGAGTATTGAGTGCAGTTTTGGTCCCCTAATTTGAGGAAGGACATTCTTGCTATTGAGGGAGTGAAGCTCCCCATGTTCCCTATGTTTGGGGAGTCCAGAACATGGGGCCGCAGTTTAAGAATAAGGGGTAAGCCATCTAGAACGGAGACGAGGAAACACTTTTTCTCACAGAGAGTTGTGAGTGTGTGGAATTCTCTGCCTCAGAGGGCGGTGGAGGCAGGTTCTCTAGATGCTTTCAAGAGAGAACTGGATAGGGCTCTTAAAGATAGCGGAGTCAGGGGATATGGGGAAAAGGCAGGAACGGGATACTGATTGGGGATGATCAGCCATGATCACATTGAATGGCGGTGCTGGCTCGAAGGGCCGAATGGCCTACTGCTGCACCTATTGTCTATTGTCTATTGTCTATTGGAACAGCAGGGCCATTACAGTTTGGCACCAGAGCCGTCGCAGGAGCTGCCAGAGTGAGGTTGTAGGGGCTCCGACTCCGGATTTTCTTGAGGTATACTCCTGGAGCCTTTTCCACGACTGGATATGGCCACAAGGCAGTGGAGGTTTTAAATCAGAGTTTTCCCTCTCCTGGATGGACTGCCTTCCCAGGCTGACGAGCCCCATCTGCCCGAGCGAGACTCATGGGGACGGGAGCGTCTACCTTCCTGTGCAGGTCTATTGCACCTGCCCACTGCCCACAAGAAGATAATTGCTACAATAATGTTATTTTTTTAGTGATTGATAAACTGATAATTTGTTATTTATGTTTGTTAGGTTTACCACCCTGAACCAAACTAATAAAAAAAAACTTAGATGACCTAGGTTCTTAAAGTTTTCTACATTCAAATGGAGGAACAAGCTTTGAAGGAGAGTATTTTTATTCCACATTGTTCTGCCATTCATTTTTTTTTGTACAGTTCAGGCTAATATTATCCTGGCAAATTAGCAAACCTAGCTAATACAAGTAGTAAGACAACGTACATGGAGGGTCCTGTAATCTGTAATGATGATTTACCATTCCATTACGCTACCAGGAAATCATAGATGAGTACACAATGAGGTCGAAATAAATGCAAAAATGCAAAAATGAGCATTTTGGGGCATATTTGTGATTTTTCTTAACATACCGATGCGCAACCCACTAAATTTTCCACATGGTTGTGAAGATCATATCATCTATATTAAAACATATTATTAGCAGTTATCAAGCTAATTTTGTTCTCATTGCAAAAAATGTCCCAGCTGTTCACTTTTTGCCAATTTTGCTAATGACAACTTCAGACAGCTTTTGGTGCATACTGCTTGTTTTGAAATGGCCTTATCTAAGATCTGAGTAACGGTAGACCCAGTTTTCTTTTCAGAATTATTCTCAGGCAGTGGCGGACTGGCCAGGGTGTCAGCTTGCCCGATGGCAAGTGGGCCCCTGATGAAGTGGGCCCCCTGTATCAAATAAACATGCAATAAAGAAACAAACACAGACAACTGTTTTAGTAATAAAAAGGAAGTGGCGGAGTAGACTTGATGGGCTGTTGTGCCTAATTCTGCTCCTCAAACTAATGAACATTACTAAAATAAAGATGAGATTATTTGATCAGAATCACATTTCTGCTTGTGGGAAATTGCAAGGTGCAAACTGTTTTCCATGTTTCATGCACTGCACTAGGCAGGCAAGACCGGCGAGCATGAAAGGAAGTCACTGGAGGAAGAGAGGGAAGGAAGCTACGAAGCCCGACCTCTGTTTGTCGCCTGAGGAACGGGGAAGCGGAGAGGAGGACGGAAGGAGCCGGCGCCGGCAGACGGAAGAGCCGCTAAGACGGTGAGCCAGTGACAGTGACTGGCTTACCTTCAGCGTCATCAAGGTTGGCTGTGGGAGGTGCCACGGGGCACAAAGGCTGAAGGTGGCCGGGGGAGGAGAGGGGCGACGGCTGGAGACCCTGCAGCAGCCTGGGGCTCACCTGGATCGGGTACCGCTTCCGAAGACCAAGCGCACAGACCGGAATGGACTTTGAAAATGGAGCCAAAACCTGCCGACTCTTTGGCATATGAAACCTATCTACATTGGAAATCTTCGTAAAGTTGTCGGGTGTATGTTTTCCTCCCATTTGCAAATGCTCCGATTGAAAGTATTTAAAGCAGTCTGAAGTTAATCAAAACTGAGCATAGAAATAGCCTCAAAAGAGAAAGTTACGCGAGTTATTACATTCAAAAGAAGGGTTTGCAGTCATTGAGAAAATTGCTGATCAACTAGAGTTACATACCTATCCAGAAATGATCAGGCTTTTGAAGAATGTAAAAAGCAATGTCACCGATGCTGAGGCCAATATGGTTATTGAAGAGCATTATTTTGACATTTTGAGTTTGTGTATATGTATTATAATGTAGAATAGCCGAGCGAAGGGAAATGTTAAGTTTTCAATAAAAGATCATTGTTGCATATAACTTCTTGTTGTATCATTCACCAGGCGGCCAGACGTGGCGTGGCTCCTTTACCATTCTTTTTATATATTTTTTCGAGTGTCGTAAATAAAATTATCGGTAAACAATATCCAAGTTCAGCTCCATGAGAGTTCAAACTTAGATATTAGAAAAACATAATTGTTACACCACGGTTGGCTCCAGTTATCCGCAGTAATTATCTGGTTATCAGTGACTGCATTAAAAATATTACATGAAAAGTTAATGAATCCTGTTGTTCAGCATATGTGCTTAAACATAAGTTATTGTTAAAGCTATGTGAGCGGTATTATCAATATTCAGGATTTTTGCATATACATATTCTTGTGAATCATTGTTCTCAGTGATGAACTTTAAGTATCGTAATAGTATTACCTTACGGTTGAAACTAGTAGTGCTTGCATATCTCTCAAGGTTAACAAATATAAACCGGATATAAAATATTTGTCATCAGTGATGCAGCAGCAGAATTCTCATTGATGCTAAATGTATAAAACGTCCACAATTTTTCTTTCTCTATTTTTGATTTGATATTTTCTGCTAAAAATTAGTAAAGATTCACTTCTGTTTCATAAATTATGTAGGTTAATTAACATTATAATATTTTCTCTGCAATTTTTATGTATCATTCGTAAGGGATTAAGAATCAATAAAAGAACATCTTTAATAACTTTATTACCTTTTATTGTGCATTAGTCAAGTAAAACGATTATGAGATTGCATGGGCACTGAAATTTATTGGAAAAACTTGAAACAAAACTTATGGCTGATTGATCTGATATAGAAAAAAAAACGATTCACAATTGTTTATTATTTTGCTGATGCTAAAATAGCGTCTTTAAATTGTGTGGATGTATATGGCAGCTAGAATTGAAAGTTTAATTTAAAAAAATATCCACACTATCAACAGGGACAAACTATATAATATAGTTTTTACCTTTAATAATTTCACAATATTTTTTACCTTTCAGTCACTAAATGTTACATTCATTCAATTTCACAGGACTTATTTTACAATGGTGTGGCTAACCTCATTATATCTGGAGGAAAGTTTATCCTGAAACATATAGGCGTGACAAGACCGAGCAATAGTGGACAGCTGGAGGTCCTTGCTGAAATTCAAAGTATATACATATTACCGTCAGTAATTTTTGGAAAAAAAAACATTTTCAAGATAAACAGGTGGCAGCTGTTTTGACGAATGCTGCCAGATCTCTGTGTGAATTTAAAAGATAAAGGGTCAGTTGGCATGTATGTGTTACTTTTGTAAGATCCTCGATTCTTGAATGAATGAATGAATGAATAGCCTTTATTGTCATTCAGACCTTTCGGTCTGAACGAAATTTCGTGCCTGCAGTCATACATATATAAAAATAACAAAACCACACAATAAACACAAAATTAACATCCACCACAGTGAGTTCACCAAACACCTCCTCACTGTGGTGGAAGGCAAAAGTCTTAGAGTCTCTGTCTTCTTCCCTCCTTATTCTCCCTCTGCGCTGAGGAGATCCAGGCCTCCGATGCTGCCGTCCACCAGGCCCACGGCCGAGCCTCCGAAACTGGGCCGCCGCCACCGCTGTCGCCGGAACGCCGGAACACCGCCACAGGGCCTACCGCCGGAATGTTGCTGGAGCACCGCAGCCCCGAAGCCAGGTCGCCGCTGGAGCACCGCTGGAGCACCTTCTTGAAAACGAATTGACCGCTCTAGCCTTAGCTTTAAAGAGGCGGCATCTTCAAAGGTTATCACTTAATTATCAAGCAGTACATTTATGCTTTGAGGTCAAAGAAAATTAAGAAAATGTGATCGTGTATCATGAGGTCAAATAAATTGAACTGATAGGTCATTATCGGTAAACACAAAGGGTTTGCGAGTTGTGACACTAAGCTCACTAAGACACAGGATATTGATTAACTTTAGAATTTTCAGTCATTCAGTAATTTATTATTATTATTATTATTATTATTATTATTTGAAGATATGCAGTTAAAATGGGACAGAAAATATTAAGATAAAAGGCAGTGAAAAAAGGAGATTTTTCAACTGTCTTTTTTTCCTCCAGATAAAAAGGACACAATCTATTAAAACATTAATTATAATCTCTCTCTCTCTCTCTCTCGTGTTCACTCAGACAAGCACACAAAAAATTATAAGAAATGGAGTGGGTAATTTATTTTTCACTTACTGTAAAGAGGCTTACCCTCAGGGAGGCGCTATAGGTGCATCAGCACAAGGACAAATAGACTCGAACAGTTTCTTTCCAAAATCCATTATCTCCCTGAACTCACACATGCATTGACTTCACAGCCTAACCCCCGGACTGTCATCTACCCACCTACTGTAATTTGTACTGTAACTGTAATTTCCAATATGTGCAATAACCCATACTGGATATAGGAATCCTATTATCCATTCTATTTATCCGTTGTCTTTTTATAGATATGTATATAGCGCTGCAGAAACTGTGCACCTTACCCCACCCCCCTTTTTGTTTTGTTTTGCACTGAGTAGAAGCAGCTTTTAATCTCATTGTACATGTGTATAGTGACAATAAAAGGCATTCTGATTCTTAAGTACATGAGCGGTCAGTTTTTAAAAAAGGATTACAATATTCCCAAAGGGAAAGGGCTGCTATTAATGAGAGGAAGATTTATAGGCTGAGGTAGATATGGCACCAGCGACTTGACCCAAACCACGGCTATGTGTGTCAGGATAAATTTGGGGCCTAATAGCTTAGGCCTATGGACGTGACAGCACTCTTATTTCGATTTTGAGAACTCCTAGGCTGGCACAGTGCATCTCACAGAGAAGCGGTGTAGTTTGACATTCTTCCATTCTATTTAGGCTATTTGGTAACGAGGTAGGCTAGGCCTAGGCCTAATTTACTTAAAAAAAACTATTTACCCATTTCTTTCATATATGATATTTGTTATGGAAATGACTACCTAAAAATTATAAGGCGAAGTTGAATATGAATTAATTTAAATTTCCTAAGCATAACCATACCCAACTTAACTAAACTAAACAATCAAATCTGAGATGGACCTTCTGTCAAGGTTTAGTTAAGCTTAGGTTTGGTTTTGAAAAATAAAATTTCTTTTAGTTTTTAGGCCGATGTGTTTTTATTTTGGCCTGGTTTTTAGTTGTATCAACCAGTCAACCACATGATTAAAACAGTATTGTTAAACAGTAACTAAAATATTAAAAAATATATAATCAAAGTATATTTATCCTAGTAATGTATTAGTAATTATATATTAAAAATTGTATATGTTCATTTTTCCCAATGTGGGCTATTTTTAATTAAGTTTTTATTTCAGGAATATTACCCCAACCAGCATGGAAAAGAAAAAGCATAAATCTGGATCACTAAAACGCAAAGAACAAAAAGAAGCAGAAAGGAAGGAATCAGCCAAACGATGCAGGCCTATTACAGAGTTTATAATACCACAAGCACAATCCACATCAATGTCCAGTTCTGCAACAAATAATCAAGTAGCAAGAAACAATGCTGATGGTGATGATGCAATGACATGCAAGTTACAAGAGCAGAGAAGAGCTGCTTTGAATGTAAAGACAAATACAAGTGCATCCATTACTAATCAACCCAGACCCAATATTTCTTCTGGCTTCCTTGTTGTGGTATCTGTACTGCCTGCAGTTGCAACATCTGAACACATAGCTTCAACTAGTGACAGGGAATCAGATATTCCTTCAAGCATAAATGGTTTCTGAAGCACATCCTGTAAATGTACCTACGCAAGAAAATGAAAGTTCAACTACTGGAATCTTCCAATATCCATCACGAGCAAAGCTAAAACAGTTTTTTGCTGAACATCCACTTCAGCCACTTGATGATCTGCCATTTGATGCTCGTTTGTATGAGAGAAAAATTATGAATGACTCACTCCCAAGAAAATGGCTAACATATACAAAGAAAATATATTGTTCATACAGCTTAGCTTATATTGTTCATACAGCTTAGCCTTTGAGATTCCCAACACTTGTAATCCATCACGCTTTGTACGTGGCTTTAGTGACTACAGGTGTATTAGCCAGAGCTTGACTTTACATGAATCGACAACAACACATGTCAGAAATGCTCAGCAATATATCAGTGTGGTTAATGATGGCACCTTTTTTGCAGCATCACTAATTAAAAGAAAAGAAGAAGTATTGAAGCAGAGAAGTATTGTCATGAGGATTATAGACATCATAAAGATGTTAGGCAAGCAAGCACTTCCTTTTCGAGGTCACAGAAATGAATTGGCCTACACTCTAGAGGCTGAATGAGGTTCTGAATCATGGCATTTTTAGCTACAGTGCAGTTGATGGCAAAATATGACCCCATTATGGCAGCTCACATTTCTGCAGTGCAAAACAAGTCTAAACAAAGAATCAAACGATTAGAGTAACAAGGAAAGGCTCAAAGTAAAGGCCGTGGTGGACTTGTTACATACCTGAGTAAAACAACTATAAACATGTTAACCAAAATTATGAAGAATATGATACAAGAAAGAATTAGTCATGAAGTTTCTGAAGCAAAATATTCTTCTATTCAGGTTGATTCAACACAAGATAATTCATCCATCGATCAGTTTAGCATTATTATTCGGTATGTGCTTAAAGGTATTATCTGTGAGCGACTACTTTCAGTTGTGCCAAGTAATGATGGTACAGGACAGGGACCTTTTGATCTATTGATTGAAACATTACAGCATCTTAAAATTGACCTCCAAAAATGGTTATCTGATAGCACAGATGGCGCTGCAAGCTACCATGGCCAGTATAATGGTTTACAAAGTAAAATTGCTGATGTGGCTGAACAACATGTTCATATATGGTGCTATGCCCATGTCTTGAATTTGGTGAAAACTGAAACAACAAAATGTTGTGTGCCTGCACTTTCTTTTTTCAACAGCTCCAGAATATAGTCTCTGGAATTCTCTGCCACAGAAGGTAGTTGAGGCCAGTTAATTGGCTATATTTAAGAGGGCGTTAGATGTGGCACTTGTGGCTAAAGGGATCAGGGGGTATGGAGAGAAGGCAGGTACGCGATACTGAGTTGGATGATCAGCCATGATCACATTGAATGGCGGTGCAGGCTCGAAGGGCTGAATGGCCTACCCCTGCACCTATTTTTCTATGTTTCTATGTTTCTATAGCAACGTTTGTGAAAGCATCATACAAGAGAATGGCTGTATGGATAGAAGTTGTTGGAAAACATCTAGGACAAGAAAAAATGAAATGATTAAAACTAATTAGTGAGACCAGATAGTCAGGAAAATCCAATGCAGCAACAACTATATTTGGACGTTTTGATGATGCCGCTGCCAGTACTTTCGTAAATCTATTGACATGCTTATCAATGATACAAGATTCAGAAAAGTTTGATGCAAAAACAAAACATGAAGCAAATGTTTTACTTCAAAGTCTTCTAAAGTTTGAAACCATATTGACAGCATTTACTTACTTGTGTATATTTGAAACTACAACCCCGTCATCAAGTTATCTACAGACAAGTGGTTTAGATATGTTTACTGCATGGAGTTTGGTAGATTCAGCTACAGCAAAGTTGAAGGAACAGACAAGAACATTTGACAACGTTCACAGCAAGGCTTTGGAATTTATAAATAAATGTAATGACAGGATTTCACAGATGAATATGGATGAAAATCAAACATTGGAAATTGATGCGTTGGAAACAGCATTGCCAGTTAAGAGGCAGAGGATGAAGAAAAGAATGGCAGATGAGCTTATTGATGATGCAAGAAATTCCTCAGATTCTCTAGCTGATTTTCGAGTAAATGTGTTTAACCCAATAATGGATCGCATTGTCCAGACTCTAGAATCACGCTTTGTACAACACAAACAGTTGTATAAAGATTTGTCCTGCTTGGACTCAGCAAAGGTTAAAACTATTGCAGAGAAGGGCCTTGAACATGAAGCATTGGAAGGTATTATTAAGCTGTTTCCACAAATCAGCAAAGATCAAGTAATATTGGAATTGTTTCCTTTTGCTTCAAACTTTGATGTATTAAAGCTATTGCTTAATGATGGTGAGAATATGGATTCCAGTTGCAACAATTGTAACATTTGCAGCACTTGCCCATCGTGTGCACTAAACATTCTGGCATCCAACAGACTTCATGACAAGGAATATCATAACCTTCATGAACTTTATAAAGTCATCTGCACACTATCAGTTACTCAAGTCCAATGTGAGAGGACATTTTCATAGAAACATAGAAAATAGGTGCAGGAGTAGGCCATTCGGCCCTTTGAGCCTGCACCGTCATTCAATATGATCATGGCTGATCATCCAACTCAGTATCCCGTACCTACCTTCTCTCCATACCCCCTGATCCCTTTAGCCACAAGGGCCGCATCTAACTCCCTCTTAAATATAGCCAATGAACTGGCCTCAACTACCTTCTGTGGCAGAGAATTCCAGAGATTCACCACTCTCTGTGTGAAAAATGTTTTTCTCATCTCGGTCCTAAAAGATTTCCCCCTTATCCTTAAACTGTGACCCCTTGTCCTGGACTTCCCCAACATCTGGAACAATCTTCCTGCATCTAGCCTGTCCAACCCCTTAAGAATTTTGTAAGTTTCTATAAGATCTCCCCTCAATCTTCTAAATTCTAGCGAGTACAAGCCGAGTCTATCCAGTCTTTCTTCATATGAAAGTCCTGACATCCCAGGAATAGACCTGACATTCCAGGAATATTCAGAGCTAAAGATCATAAAGACAAGGTTAAGAAATTCACTGTCTGAGGAGAATTTGGAATCATACATGTTGCTATCCATTGAAAAGGAATTGTTAGATGAATTGGATGCAGAAGCAATTATTGGCAGATTCGCAGTTTGAAAGATACATCTTCTAGATGCGCTGGGACGCATTCTCAGTGATGTGACCTGGGGTCATCGGGTGTTTCGGATCTCACAACATCAGGCAACCTCGCCCAGGCGACCCTGCCGGGGTTGATCAAGCGCGACTTGCGTCCCTGAAGCAACCGCCCACGGATCAGCCCTCTTAATCGAAAACCACCTAGTGGCCTTCTCTGCGACTTCGCTTGCGGATTGAATGGCCCTCTTCTTTGCCAGCCCCGTAATGCCCAACTTCCTCTCATTAGCCTCTTCAATACGCTCTTCCCAGGGCATTGTCAGTTCCAGAATGATTAGCTGTTTTGTCACATCTGAGGTGATGATCATGTCTGGTGATGTTGCTGTGATGTGCTGTGGACATTTCAGCTGTATGCCCAGATCGACGTGCAGCTGCCAGTCAGTGGCTGTGTAGAGGAGGCCCGTCCTTGTTATTGGTTGTGGTCGGAGCTTCTCTCTGGTTTTGACAAAAGCGATTGATTTCTTTGGGGCATGGTGGTGTTTGCTGTTACCGACGGCAGTGGCTATGCTCTCAGCAACCACCTTGAGCACCTGGTCATGCCGCCACCGATAGCGATCTTCCCCAAGAGACTTTGGGCAGCTGCTGAGGAGATGTCCTAATGATCCTCTTCCAGAGCAAAGTGGGCAGGAAGGTGTCTTGGTCTTGCACCAGATGTGGAGGTTTGCTGAGCTTGGTAGGGCATCGTAGACAACTTGGACAAGGAACCAGATGCGCTGGAAGTCTGCCTGCATGATGTTTGACCAGGTAATCCTGTGCTGTGGAATGCTCTCCCACCTTGACCACGCTCCCTTTTGCCTGAACAATTGTCTGCTGCCTTGTGCCTATAAGACCCCTCCCCCCCCCCCCCCCCCCCAGTTGGGCAATTAAGGAACTATTTGGGGAGTCTGATAGTGCCAAGGCAATGGATTATTATTCTGGCATGGGTGATTTTGTATTTCCTAGGCTGTGATTGATCATCTAAAGCTGGTTTCATTTTATATTCCCTAAGGGGATGGATCATTTAAACTTTGTTTCAACTGGTACCCACAATATCTAGGCGAGCCTAGTTGGACAGCAGTGTTTTGGGTGTCCATTTTTGGGGTGTCTGGTACCTGTAGTGAAGTGGACTATTTGTCTTGCGTAACCCATTTTGTTCTCAACTGTATGAACTCAACTTGTTCATTTGGCATTCATTTTGAGTGGTACCTTGCTCGTCTATATGCTAGCCCATTTTTCAAGCCCCTTGTGGGGGGTCTGGTGGGCCTTTTGCAGTGGGAAAAATGTCTGCCGTTTGTGTTGTTGATATAGGCGTGGCAGTGAGCACACCATGGTAGTGGATTTAAATGGTTCCTCACCTATCTTTTTAGCACCCATTTTTTGGCCCCTCGGAGGGGGGGGGGGGTCCCCCAGGTCTACACGCAGCAGGTGGTACCCGGCAGACACCCAATTCCATTCATTTCAGGTGACCCCCTACACACTCCCATTGTCAGACATTGGTACCTAGTTTGCCTAACTAATGTCTCTGGGCTGAAGGTCTATTATTCTTAAGCTGTGACCCCTGGTTCTGGATTCCCCGAACATCGATCAAACATTTTTCCTCCATCTAGACTGTCCAATCCCTTAAGAATCTTATATGTTTCTGCAAGATCCCCTCTCATTCTTCTAAATTCCAGTGAATATAAGCCCAGTCGGCCATTTCTTTCATCACTTGTCAGTCCCGCCATCCTGGGAATTAACCTGGTGAACCTACGCTGCACTCCCTCAATTTATCAATACTGCTAAACCAAGGAGCATTTCGAAGGTGGGAGGAGACGAGGAGGTGGAAAAGGGAAATACTTAGGGTGCAGCTTCCTCTCTCGGGCGGCACAGTGGTGCAGCGGTTAGAGCTGCTGCCTCGCAGCACCAGAGTGCCTGGGTTCGACCCTGACTCCAGGGGCTGTCCGTGTGGAGTTTGCATGTTCTCCCTGTGACCGCTTGGCTTTCCTCCGGGTTCAATCCCACATTCCAACAACGAGCGGGTTCGTAGGTTAATTGGCTTCTGTAAATTCCCCAAATGTGTAGATAATGTGAAAGTGGGATGACATAGAACGAGTGTACGGGGTGATCGGTGGTCTCCATGGTATAGGTGGGCCGAAGGGCCTGTTTCCACGCTGCGTCTCTAGACCTAAGGCCCCATCCTCACCCCCTGCTTCCAACCAGAGATGACTCCCCTGGTCACCCTCATGGTCCTAGTAATCTCATGGAACATCATTGGCTTCTAACTAATTTTACCTTCCAAGGAAATTTCAGGCCTCCTTTTTTAACCCAAATACTCTTCTCTACCCTCTCCTTCCTCAAGCTGCTCACTGGACCGCTGTTGCCCATGACTTTAGACTTTAGAAATACAGCGCAGAAACAGGCCCTTCGGCCCACCGAGTCGGTGACGACCAGCGATCCCTGTACACCAGCAGCACTATCCTACACACACGAGGGACAATTTACAATTTTACCAAAGCCAATTAACCTACAAACCTGTATGTCTGTCGTATGGGAAACCTACTGCATCTGGAATTCCCAATGTGGGTTCCTGTACTTCGGCGAAACCAAGCGTAGACTCGATAACCATCTACATTTGTTCTAGGAGCAGAATTAGGCCATTCGGCCCATCGCCTCCGCCATTCCATCAGGTCTGATCTATTAGTTTTGCTGAAGGGCGCAACAGTAGAGTTGGTGCCTCACAGCGCCGGAGACCTGGGTTCGATCCTGACCACGGGTGCTGTCTGAACGGAGTTTGTACGTTCTCCCTGTGACCTGTGTGCGTTTTCTCTGGTTTCCTCCCACACTCCAAAGACGTACAGGTTGTAGATTAATTGGCTTCAGTAAAAATGTAAATTGTCCCTAATATGAGTGCAGGATAGTGTTGGTGCGCTGGGACCACTTGTCCGTGTGTACTCGGTGGGCAAAGGGCCTGTTTCGGTGCTGTATTTCTAAACTGAACTAAACTAAACGTATGCTTGGTCTGCCAAGGCCTGCTAGATCTCTGGTTGCTAATTGTATTAACTCCCCTCCCCATTCCCACACTGACCTTCCTGCCCTGGGCCTCCTCCATTGCCAGAGTGAGACCACAAGCAGACTGGAGGAAGAGCACCTCATATTCCACTTGGGTAGCTTACAAAGGTAATGGTACGAACAACGACTTGTCCAACTTCAGGTAACTCTACGAACTTTATAACTCTGCTGGACTTTATGCAAAAGTAGAATCTCACTGCACCTCATGTATGCAAAAATAGAATTTTACTATAAACAAAAATCGAATTTCACTGCAACACGTGGAAATAAAGGACCATTGAAGTAGGGTAAACATTATTATCAGCGCTAAAGGCTGGAGTGCAGGTTTTAGACTTTAGACTTGAAAGTTTTTGAGCTGATGCTGTTCACCGTAGTGTGGACCAAGAAAACGACTTAGCCTTCAGCATTGATGCGGAATGATGCACCAAAATTGTTGCATTTTATTAGTGCTTTATTTATTATTGTAATGCTTTAGCTCTGATATTACAGCATGTTGAACAATATTGATCAGAAACGGTGGCACAGAAACGGTAGAGTTGCTGACCTACGGTGCAGAGACCCGGGTTCGATCCCGATTATGGGTGCTGTCTGGAGGGCGTTAGTACGTTCTCCCCATGACAGTGTGGGTTTTCTCCGGGTGCACTGGTCTCCTCCCACACTCCAAAGACGTATAGGTTTGTAGGTTAATTGGATTAGTATAATTGTAAATAGTCCCCAGTGTGTGTAGATACCGTTAGTGTGCGGGGATCGCCGGTCGGCTCGGACTCGGTGGGCCGAAGGACCTGTTTCTGCACTGTATTGCTAAACTAAACTAAAAATATTGACCAGTAAAGGTGCCCCAATGATCATAAAGCATTAAACGAAAATTAAAAATATTGCATATGTTGGAACTCTTAAATGCAGGAGTGTATCCTGCAAACTAAATCAAATGGCACCTCATCTATGGTGCTTCTTACACAACAATTAGTTCTCACCCCCTCTTTTATAGTTTTACACTCTGTATTTTACACTTTGTGTAGAAAGATGGCGTGCAACCCAGGCGATTATTTGCGTGCTAACCACAGAAGCAGATCTACAATCACATGTTACAATCTCTACTCCTGCAGCAACATTTCTTCCACTGTGGACGGCTCGATTGGAATCACGTATTGTCTTTCCGCTGACTGGTTAGCACGCAACAAAAGCTTTTCACTGCACCTTGGTACACGTGACAATTAACTAAATTGAACTAATCTCCCCTTTGCTCTATCTATTGTACTTGAGTTTAACGGCTGTACTTATGCACAGTATTCTCTGATCTGTTTGGATAGCAAGCAAAACAAAGCTTTTCAGTGTATCTTAGTACACGTGACAACAATAAACTTTTAACTCCAGAATTTAGTGGACAAACAATTAACGTCCAGGTGAATTTGTGACCATTGAGTAACGGGCTGGGAAATCACTGCCGGTGCCTCTATTCTGACCATCGCATCGGACGCACGTGAAATGGCGTCACATCCTCCACAACGCAGCTCTGATCCACCTCTGGTTGAATGTGAAGGTTTGTTGAGAGATGGGATCACTGTAGATCAGTCAGTGAAACGGGCACCAAACCTGCAGAAGATCATCAACAAAATGTAAATTCAAGTGTCTCCATTAAGGCACCGCACACAAGCTTGGTCAGACTCTGTAATAATCATGGCATCCAACTCCACAACGCCCTGAAAGTGGCCGCACAAGTAGATCGAGTGGTGAAGAAGGCGTACGGTAAGCTGAGGAAGGAAAGTGCAGATGCAGGTTTACACCGAGGATAGACACAAAAAGCTGGGGTGTCTCAGCGGGTCAGGCAGCATCTCTGGAGAGAAGGAACAGGTGACGTTTTAGGTCTGAAGAAGGGTCCTGGACCTGAAATGTCACCTATTCCTTTTCTCCAGAGATGCTGCCTGACCCGCTGAGTTACTCAAGGTTTTTGTGACCGTCACCGTATACTATGCTTGCCTTCATAGCTCCAAGCATTGAGTATAAGAGTCATAGAGTCATGATGCAGCTTTATCGGACTTTGGTTGTTTGGAGTTAATTTGGAGTATTACATGTAGTTCAGGGCGCCCCATTGCTGTAAGGATGTGGAGGCTTTGGAAAGGGTGCAGAGCAGGTTCTTGGACTAGAGGGCATTAGCTACAGGAGATGTGTGGAGCATGTTTTTTTTACACAGAGGGCTGTGTGTGCCCGGAACTTGCTGCCGTGAGTGGTGGTTGAGGCACGATTGTGGCATTGGAGAGACTTTTGGATGGGCCAGTGGATATGCAGAGAATGGAGGCAGATAGGATTTGGTCTTGGCATCGTGTTCTGCACAGACACCGTGGGCCGAAGGGCCAGTTCCTGCGCTGTACTGTGTTACGTTCTATGTTCTAGTGAGGAAGGGTTGAGGAAGGACCTTTCTCGCCCTTACCTCCTGGTCCTGGTATCTCCAGCCTAAGTAGACGGGCGCAATTCACGAAGAGCGCTGAGATATTCTTCGTTGCCACGATCAAACCGCAAGGCCTTTTCATAGCATTCAACAGCTTCAGAATTCTCCCCGGCTTCTCGTTGAAGAAACCCCAGGATGCCCCAGGCTCTGCTGTTGTGCGGGTTCCTGTTAATTTGCCTTCTTGCAATCTTCTCCAACTTAGTGTAACAAATTTTCCAATGTTTCGTGCCGCGCCGGATTTTAAGGCCTTCCATAAAATGGTGGATGGCGTTTGATTCAGATTTGGTGTGATACAGTTCATATAATCCAAGCCGTAACTCTATTGCCTGCTTATATTCTGGAGTAACATCCTCTAAACTCTGGAGGTTGTTGTATATCTCCACCGCCCTGTTTGATTCACCATTCATTAAGCAGATCCCGGCAAAATCCAGCTGTGCAGGAATATCCGATGGCTTCAGTTGAAATGCCGTTCCAAAATGGAGCTTGCAATCGGCGATCAACACAGCCTCCACGCCAGGGTCTCCACTGCCTTGATTTTTACGCAGCGCCAATAGCTTTTCCCTGTAACACATACCCATTTGATGGTGCAAGAAGCAAGAGCGCGGAGTGAATTCTAAGGCTTTCTTCAACAGCCCTATCGCTTTATCAACATCTTGCTGTATCCTGTAAAACTTTGCTGCATAGCGGAGCACAAATGGAGAATCTGGGCTTGACCGCAACGCTTCTTCAACCAATACATTCGCTTCCGCCTGTTGCTGGAACTCTTGGAGCCTGAGGGCCAGCATCACCCTGGCCACAGATTCACCCGGATCGAGCTCCAGCACCCGTCTCAGCTGTCTCACCGACTGACTCACTTCGGGGTTTTCCGGGATCCCGGAAATCGATTCCAGACGGCACAGAGCGGTGGCGTAGCCCATGTTCCACTCCATGTTGTCGGGATCTTCCTCCAGAGCCCTGGCAAAACATTCCTTCGCCTCCTCGTAGCAGTGAGAGTGGGAGCTCAGCAAAGACCACCCCTTCTCCCCCCACACCTCGGGTACCATTGCCTTGACGTGCGGGCCTTGGGTGAGGGGGCCACACGTCACCTCCAGCTTGTCGAGGTAGGACTGGGCCTTGCTGAGTTGCCCCATGTGGTAATGCAACCAGGCCCGGTTGCCATGGGTGACGATGCTCCTCCTTTCAAATCCATCCCCGTGGATCTCCCTCAGACGTCTCTCCGCCTCCTCTAAGTCACGGAGAGCTTCTTCGCAGTTGCCCTGCCGGTAGTTGATGTAAGCCAGCTGGTTGTGAGGCACGCCTTGGTGCTTCCCGCCGATGACAATCGAATCCTGCAACCTCTGCTTCACATCGTCCAGGTCGACGTCGTCTATCTGTGGGCCCCACGTGAAGTGGCACTGAAGCTGGCCGAGCTTCACCAACAAGGACTCCCTCAGTGTGTCGCTGCAAGAGAGCACAAGGTGATCAATGGGACAACACACAAAAAGCTGGAGTAGCTCAGTGGGTCAGGCGTAATCAAGGACGAGTCGCACCCTGGCCACTCCCTCTTCTACTCTCACCCATCTGGCAAGAGGTACAGAAGTGTGAAAACGCACACCTCCAGATTCAGGGACATTTCCTTCCAAGCTGGTATCAGGCAATTGGTGGAAACTGTAGCGAGACTTTTAACTTACATTTGAATGCAACATTTATTCTTTACATTGGAATAGGTATGAATAAGGTTAAGCTAAATTATATTCCACAGTAGAGCCAGGCTCTGATCAAGAGCTGCAGCACATGAATGACCTTAGTATATTCATGTATGAAACATAGAAAATAGGTGCAGGAGGAGGCCATTCGGCCCTTTGAGCCAGCACCGTTATGGCTGATCGTCCGCAATCAATAACCCGTGCCTGCCTTCTCACCATATCCCTTGATTCCACTAGCCCCTAGAGCTCTACCTAACTCCCTTTTAAATCCATCCAGTGCCTCCACTGCCCTCTGAATTCCACAAATTCACGACACTCAGGGTGAAAAAGGTTTTTCTCACCTCAGTCTTCCCCTTTATTCTGAGACTGTGAATTGAGTGAAATCCAGGTTAGTCGGGAAGTGGTGTTGGGTAAATTAAATGGATTAAAGGCCGATAAATCCCCAGGGCCAGATAGGCTGCATCCCAGAGTACTTAAGGAAGTAGCTCCGGAAATAGTGGATGCATTTGTGATAATCTTTCAATACTCTTTAGATTCTGGAGTAGTTCCTGAGGATTGGCGGGTAGCAAACGTATCCCCTCTTTTTAAGAAGGGAGGGAGAGAGAAAACGGGGAATTATAGTCTAACATCGGTAGTGGGGAAACTGCTAGAGTCAGTTATTAAAGATGGGATAGCAGCACATTTGGAAAGTGGTGAAATCATTGGACAAAGTCAGAATGGATTTACGAAAGGTAAATCATGTCTGACAAATCTTGTGGAATTTTTCGAGGTTAAAACTAGTAGCGTGGATAGGGGAGAACCAGTGGATGTGGTGTATCTGGACTTCCAGAAGGCTTTCGACAAGGTCCCACATAAGGGATTAGTATACAAACTTAAAGCATATGGCATTGGGGGTTCAGTATTGATTTGGATAGAGAACTGGCTGGCAAACAGGAAGCAAAGAGTAGGAGTAAACGGGTCCTTTTCACAATGGCAGGCAGTGACTAGTGGGGTACCGCAAGGCTCAGTGCTGGGACCCCAGCTATTTACAATATACATTAATGCTCTGGATGAGGGAATTGAAGGCAATATCTCCAAGTTTGCGGATGACACTAAGCTGGGGGCAGTGTTAGCTGTGAGGAGGATGCTAGGAGACTGCAAGGTGACTTGGATAGGCTGGGTTAGTGGGCAAATGTTTGGCAGATGCAGTATAATGTGGATAAATGTGAGGTTATCCACTTTGGTGGCAAAAATAGGAAAGCAGACTATTATCTAAATGGTGGCCGATTAGGAAAAGGGGAGATGCAGCGCGACCTGTGTGTCATGGTACACCAGTCATTGAAAGTAGGCATGCAGGTGCGGCAGGCAGTGAAGAAAGCGAATGGTATGTTAGCTTTCATAGCAAAAGGATTTGAGTAAAGGAGCAGGGAGGTTCTACTTCAGTTGTATAGGGTCTTGGTGAGACCACACCTGGAGTATTGCGTACAGTTCTGGTCTCCAAATCTGCGGAAGGACATTATTGCCATAGAGGGAGTGCAGAGAAGGTTCACCAGACTGATTCCTGGGATGTCAGGACTGTCTTATGAAGAAAGACTGGATAGACTAGGTTTATACTCTCTATAATTTAGGAGATTGAGAGGGGATCTTATAGAAACTTACAAAATTCTTAAGGGGTTGGACAGGCTAGATGCAGGAAGATTGTTCCCGATGTTGGGGAGGTCCAGGACAAGGGGTCACAGCTTAAGGATAAGGGGGAAATCCTTTAGGACCGAGATGAGAAGGACTTTTTTCACACAGAGAGTGGTGGGTCTCTGGAACTCTCTGCCACAGAGGGTCGTTGAGGCCAGTTCATTGGCTATATTTAAGAGGGAGTTAGATGTGGCCCTTGTGGCTAAGGGGATCAGAGGGTATGGAGAAAAGGCAGGTACGGGATACTGAGTTGGATGATCAGCCATGATCATATTGAATGGTGGTGCAGGCTCGAAGGGCCGAATGGCCTGCTCCTGCACCTAATTTCTATGTTTCTATGTTTCTATGACTGTGGCCTTTGGTTCTGGACTCACCCAACATTGGAAAACATTTTCCTGCATCTAGCCTGTCCAGTTCTGTATGGAAATGAGATTATAATTCATGCTGTTATGAAAAGATTGTGCAAGGAGATTATGCAAATTCTGTGCAGACAGCACCCTTTGTGAGGATCAAATCTGGGTCTGTGGTGCTGTAAGGCAGCAACACTACCGGTGCGCCACTAAATTATTTTTTCTGTTATATATTTATTATAGTGTCACATCAATAAAGATGAACACATGATTCTGATTTCTGCCCTTAGATAATCTCCAGTCATTGTGTTTTACATCAACATGGCTGGTTTTCAACCTCTTCAGTATGAAGGTCTCGACCCGAAACATCACCCATTCTTTCTCTCCAGAGATGCTGCCTGTCCCGCCTGTAAGCTTTCTATCATTATGCTATTGAGATGTATATTTTGGCAAATAATAAAGCTCCTGACAGCTCAAACACCCACTCCCTTCCAATAGGATATTGTCAATTTGCTGAGGTTGATTATGTCCAATTAACAGCTAACAATAATGTAATTCCTTGGCTTGTATCTGAGTAAAATGTAATTCAAAACCCACGTACGGTTTGTGATTTTTTTAATGATAAATGTTGCTTCAGAGGCGTTTTCGTTTTGTATGTAAAAACCCACTTGAGAACCATGGGCGATTTTAAAATTTTACAGCCAGATTTATCACTTCTGAAACTTGTTAGATGCCAAAGGAATCAAGAAAAACCACAAATAATGCCTTACAGTTGATGAAATGCAGTGAGCAAACGCAATAATTCCCAATATTTTCAATCTCGATATCTGCACGGCCAATGTCCGCCAAACGCTTTGGCTGTTGTTGTCCAGCTCTCGCTTCTATCTACCGTCATTTCTCCTCACTTTTGGAATTCTGAAGTGGGATAAATGCCTCTCACGCTTATCCCAATTTCCATAATTATTTACAGTGCAAAAATTGACCATTTTGGCGGGATTTAACGGGCCCGCAACACTGGAAACAATGGTCAGTGCTTACCTGCAGTTCATCGCGTGTACTCCAGTTGGCGTAGCGGAGCAACAGTACGGGTCACGGGTCGTGACCCGACTACCGTGCAACCTCCCTATATATTCCTCTCATGATTTTGAACACCTCTAGAAGATAACCCTTCATCATGTGGCCTGACCAATGTCTTATATAAGTGCAACATGACCTCCCAACTCCTAACGGGCGGCGGGGTGGCGCAGCGGTAGAGCTATTGCCTTTCAGCACCAGAGACCCGGGTTCGATCCTGACTACGGGTGCTTGTCTGTACATTCTACCCGTGACCTGTGTGAGTTTCCTCCAAGATCTTCAGTTTCCTCCCACACCCCAAAGACATACAGGTTTGTAGGTTAATTGGCTTGGTATCAATGTAAATTGTCCCCAGTGTGTGCAGGATAGTGTTAATGTGCGGGGATCTTTCGTCGGGGGGGGGGGGGGGGGGGAATCGGTGAACCGGAGGTGCTGTTTCTGCGCTGTATCTCTAAAGACTAAAAACTAAGCTTCTCTACTCATCCACCTAATGTTGGCGTCAGTGCCTGAGAAGGTCCTGATCTCCGATATCACTGTGCAAAGTGAAGATGTCCCTTACCTCATGCTGCTGTTCAGGATTCCGTCTTCCTTCCGAGAACTGGCTGGTGCAGAGACAGTGTGCGGTGTTTTTATAGTCCACTGAGTGGGCTGAGTGCAGATTGTTCACTCCCTGACAGTGGAAATGAAACTGAAACTGGAAACTGAAACAAACCAGTCTTACCTGTTTGGGGACATTGTTCCAGGGTGAATCCTCAAACACATGCATGAATAAAGTCCATGCATGTGTTTGAGGATTCACCCTGGAACAATGTCCCCAAACAGGTAAGACTGGTTTGTTTCAGTTTCCAGTTTCATTAATTCGGAGGAACTCTCTTCCTGGAGTGGTGGTCTTCTGTTTGTGGTGTGGGCTGTTTGCTGCCTGTCTTCAGATCATGTTGTTCTGCCATGGTTCACTGCCTAGTTCAGAGTTGAAGTAAGTGCAGAGATGGTCTCTCTGGTCCTTGGCTCTCTTGTTGCCGGTGTTTCCTGGCAATCTCTCCAGTGCCACCATGGGTGCAGCCTGTCCTCCTGTCCTTAATAAAGTCGTTCAATCTCTCGTAGCATACATTACATGCATATGCTATATCATAACATCCCCTTTTTTCCAAAAGAGAAAAAGTTACAGATGTAGAATATGCTCGCTTTTTATTTCAAGTAAAATTTCATTTCCATTTCATTATCTAACTTTCGTAAACTTGGCTAACATACTTGAAACCTCATACAGACCAAATCACAATGACAGTTTTATGATGTACCTGAAATATTGAGAGTCTTGAACAATTTGAAAAAATTGCTTCTTTATGGGCCTGTCCCACTTAGGCGATTTTTTAGGCGACTGCCGGCGACTAGGCTGTCGCCACATGGTCGCCGGGGTGTCGCCTGTATGGTCGTGAGTCATCTCCTTAGTCGCCCAAAGAGTCGTAGCGTCTTTCTGGTCGCTGCTGGATTTTCAACATGTTGAAACATTTTCGGCGACAATCGGCGACAGTGGGTTTGACACCAATGAGCGTAGCTTGACTTCTCCTGACGTAGGGGCAGTCGTGGGTTGTCACCAGGTGATGTAGGTTGTCGCCGGTGCTGACTTCGGTTTTATTTTGTTGTTAAAGTGATGATTCTTTATAGATTTTTTATAGACAATTTCAAATTTTATGCGATTATAATATTTTTGTACGCACTGTTGTATGTTCTTATCAACCTTTTTTTGTTGTTGAAACTTTTGTTTGTTTCAATATCAATAAAGGAAATGCTTGACATTTTGGATGCAAATGGATGTGTGAAGATATTATATTTCAGAGTAGTGTCTCATGGCATCACTTTCAAATATTTCAATGTCATATATTTTGATCAATAAAACACACAAACACACGCATTACACTGCATTGAAAATTAAACTCTTTTGGGAGGATGTGGGTGGCCCTGAAAAGGGACTTGTGGTCTGTTGTGGGCTCTCTTCCTGGAGTGGTGGACTTCTGTTTGTGGTGTGGGCTGTTTGCTGCTGGTCTTCAGATCATGTCGTTCTGCCATGGTTCACTGACTAGTTCAGAGTTAACGTAAGTGCAGAGATGGTCTCTCTGGTCCTTGGCTCTCTTGTTGCCGGTGTTTCCTGGCAATCTCTCCAGTGCCACCATGGGTGCAGCCTGTCCTCCAGTTCTCCATGAGCCGGGTGACATGTTGCCTTTCTGGTTGTCCACTCGGTCACCCTCCACCATGGCTGCCGCTGCTGCTGCACTTCTGGTACGGATCAGGTTGTGGAGGACACATGCTGCGTAGACAATGGTCTCCACATTCTTGGGCTCCTGCTCCATCGTAGTCAGCAAGCATCTGAATCTGCTGGCGAGGATACCAAAGGCGTTTTCCATGACCCTCCTAGCCCTGGACAGCCTGTAGTTGGCGAGGGAGGGAGAGGGAGAGAGGGACGAAGAGGGGAAGAGTGGGAGGGAGGGAAAAGGGAAGGGAGGGAGAGAGGGAAGGATGGAGGGAAGGAGGAAGGAAGAGAGGGAGAGTGTGAGGGAGAGAGAGCAGAAACTGAGACACATTGGAGCATGTTGAAATAACAAAGACAACGAAAGCTGTTGGAGGCAACAAAAGCTGCCTTGCATAACACTGTACAAGTGATCAACAGAAGCAGGCAGATACGGTGCAGTTAGATAGATCTGTTTTGCCTTGTTCTTCTTTGTGTTGTTAACATGTGCCCGCAAAAAAAACAACAACAAATAGCACGCAGGAAGCATTTTTGAAAATTCCAGGAAATACCATCAAATTCCAGGAAATTTGGGATTCTATTCAAGGACATTTTTTTTCGAGGCGTGGAAGCACTGGTTCATTGCCACGAACTTGTAATATGTGTAAACAAATGATGAGCACCGCTCACAAGCTAAAGGAAATGCTTTTCCATGACCGTATGATAAAGCTACGATTAAGTGTGACTCAGAGGTGTCTCCCATCTCAAATCCGTCCCTTTGGTTTTATTCTTAATCCCGGGACCCCAAAGAACAAATAAGGGGTCACTGTTAATTGTTCAAGTTTATTTAACCAGGGGGAGACTCGTTCCACGTATCGGGATTAGGGAGGCACGTATATAATTCAGTGTGATGCGTTCGCTTATGTTCATGGCTGGTTTTAACAAGAAACTGTAAATACTGGCCTTTAAAATAAAAATTCTGTCCGGCTTCCTTTTACCTCCAGTCTTGCAGGAGGACATCCAAGTTCAAACTTCCTTTTTCCAGTTTCCAATTCTTTCGCAATAAGTTAGGTGTACGTCAGAAGATCCTTCAGAGGGGTGAACCCTCGGAAAGAGCCTGGACCTGATGGCATACCCGGGCGTGTTTTGAAAACATGTGCGGACCAACTGACTGGAGTTTTTACGGACATTTTCAACCTCTCACCTCTGAGGTCTGAGGTTCCCACCTTCTTTAAAAGGGCATCAATAATACCGGTGCCGAAGAAGAGCAAGGAGACGTGCCTCAATGATTATCGACCTGTGGCACTAACGTCTGTGGTGATGAAGTGCTTTGAGAGGCTGATCATGGCACAAATCAACTCATACCTCGACAAAAACCTGGACCCACTGCAGTTTGCTTACCGGCACCACAGATCAATTGTGGATGCGATCTCACTGGCTCTCCACTCCGCTCTGGACTACTTGGACAAAAAAAACCTCATATGTCAGGCTGTTATTCATTGACTACAGATTGGCATTTAATACTATCATCCCTTCCAAACTGGTTACCAAGCTCTCAGATCTGGGTCTCTGCGCATCCCTCTGCAATTGGATCCTCGACTTCCTCATTCACAGACCACAGTCTGTCCGTATTGGTGTAAATGTGTCATCTTCGATAACAATCAGCACGGGAGCACCTCAAGGCTGTGTGCTCAGCCCCCTGCTGTACTCACTCTATACTCATGACTGCATAGTCGGACATAGTGTGAACTCCATCATTAAGTTCGCCGACTACACCATTATTGTGGGACGTATCACTGATGGGGACGAATCAGAGTATAGAAGTCAGCACAATAACCTGGCTCTCAACACCAGCAAAATCAAGGATCTGATTGTGGACTTCAGAAGGGGTAGGATTGGGTCCCACAGTCCCTTTTATATCAGGCACGGAAATTGCTATCAAAATATGGGGGGGACCGGGGGAACACTATTTACACACACACGCACACACACACACACACACACACACACACACACACACACACACACACACACACACACACACACACACACACACACACACACACACACACACACACACACACACACACACACACACCAGAAAAAACAATTTTCTAAGACACCGCCGCTGCCGTCATGTTTGGAGACATGTTCCCAGAGTGAAACCCCACGCGCATGTGCGGACTTTATTAAGTCGTTCTACCTCTCGTAGCATACAGTACATGCATATGCTACAGTATATCATAACATTACCTTTCCTCTGTGCAGCCTAGTTGTAAAACTGAGAAACCTTGGTTCAAATCCAAAACCAGGGATGTTAGGTTCATATAGAAACATAGAAACATAGAAAAATAGGTGCAGGAGTAGGCCATTCGGCCCTTCAAGCCTGCACCGCCATTCAATACGATCATGGCTGATCATCCAACTCAGTATCCCGTACCTGCCTTCTCTCCATACCCCCTGATCCCTTCAGCCACAAGAGCCACATCCAACTCCCTCTTGAATATAGCCAATGAACTGGCCTCAACGACCTTCTGTGGCAGAGAATTCCAGAGACTCACCACTCTCTGTGTAAAGAATGTTTTCCTCATCTCGGTCCTAAAGGAATTCCCCCTTATCCTTGCACTGTGACCCTTGCTCTCCCCCAACACAGGGAACAATCTTCCTGCATCTAGCTTGTCCAACCCCTTAAGATGCTACATATGCTCCACTTGTCGCTTTACCTCCCCCCTTGACTCCATTCAAGGACCCAAGCAGTCTTTCCAGGTCCGGCAGAGGTTCACCTGCACCTCCTCCAACCTCATCTATTGCATCCGCTGCTCTAGATGTCAGCTGATCTACATCGGTGAGACCGAGCGCAGGCTTGGCGATCATTTCGCCAAACGCGTTCGCTCGTTTCGCATTAACCAACCTGATCTCCCGGTGGCTCAGCACTTCAACTCCCCTTCCCATTCCAAATTCGACCTTTCTGTCCTGAGCCTCCTCCATGGCCAGATTGAGGACATGGTAAATTGGAGCAGCACCTCATATTTCGCTTGGGCAGTTTGCACCCCAGCGGTGTGAACATTGACCTCTAATTTCCGGAAGTCCTTACTTTCTCCTCCCCTTCTCAGCTCTCCCTCAGCCAACTGGCTCCACCTCTTCCTTTCTCCTCCCTGCCCCCCCCCCCCCCCCCCCCACCCACCCTCACATCAGTCTGAAGAAGGGTTTCGGCCCGAAACTTTGCCTATTCCCTTTGCTCCATAGATGCTGCCTCACCCGCTGAGTTTCTCCAGCATTTATGTCTACCTATGTTAGATTTACAGACAAGTGAAGGCAAACATTCACTTCAATTTGTAATCTTTACACGTGCAAATTATAATCACGTCTCAAGAGTTAAGATTAGGATTAATAATACCAATAATAATGACAATGATGTCTGGGACCAGAGAGCACAGACTCAGAATAAAAGGACATACCTTTAGAAAGGAGATGAGGAGGAATTTCTTTAGCCAGAGGGTGGTGAATCTGAATTTCATTTCGGAGTCACGTGAGTGACTTCGTGAAGAGCCCGCCGGCGCGCATGCTTGACGAGGAGGAGTGTGGTGTGCCGCCAGAGCAGGACGACCTGCCATGGCAGTCCGGTCGTCAGCAGGCTTGCTGACGGCCTCGAGCAGACGGGTCCGTGCGGCTGCACGGCCCGCTTCACGAAGCCCCCTGCGCAGGGGAAGGGCAGGAGCCCAGACGCCTAACCCTGTCGGGGCTAAGGCTCTGCCTGCCGCTAAGGAGCGGTCAGGTTCCAGGATGGGACCCGGGGCAGCCGTGAGGTCCAGCCGTCGCCCCCCAACTTCCGACGCCGGGACGAGTCAGTTGGGGGTCCCGTCACGGTCGCCGAGCCCCCAATGGATGGGTGGGCGAGACCATGCGTCGGCAAGGTCCACGATGTGGGCAGCTGGCAAGCCTGCACGGGCCCAAGGTATCCAGGCTTCGGCTGGTGCCGACACTATGCCGCGTCTGTCCTTAGAGGCAACGGCTTCCGCTCCCGCTACACGGAGGCGGTTGAACACGCCCGTGCAGGAATAGCGCAGTTTTGCCTCGGCGGCTGTCGATGACAACTACCGGCACCGGCAGGGCCTCGACGAGGTGCGGGCCGATGACAGGAGCCCCGGCCAATTTTCAGAGCTGGAGGACTCCGACCACCTGAGTGTTCAGGGTGAAGGGCGTATTGACTGTATAGAGCGGCTGCTGGAACGTCTCATCCAACATCAACAGGCATCCAGCAGCGACAGGCACAGGGCTTCATCACCAGCTTCATACACCAGCCTGGAGCAGCAGGACGAGGAGGCCGTGGGCGACCCCATCCCACCCCCGCCTGAATTACCGGCGGAGGACCCCCTCGATGTGGCCACCAAGTTTGCAGCCCCTCATTCCTTGGGGCTTCCTATCAATACAAAGCTGGCAGCCACTGTGGACTTCCTAAATAATCACCAGCTTCAGGAGGAAGTTCTATTACAAGCCATGAGCCGTCACAAGGCTCCATCAAACTGCAACTCCCTCAACGTGCCTGTGGTCAATACGCCGATATGGGGCAACATCAGTGCGGCTATCCGTCAGCAGGAGCTAAAGATTCAGCGGATCCTGAAACTCCTCACGGCCGGGATTACTGCCTTTGTGTGGTTGGTCGATGGAGAGGAGCTTAATTTGGACCAGGAGGATGCTCTGGCGCTTCTATGCGCTACTCAAAACGAAATTAACGGCTTTCGGAAAAATAGCATCCGCCCAGCGCTCAACCCCAAATTTGCAGGGTTGTGCAAACCACCGCCGCCGCCGCCGCCCCGTCAGCTCTTTGGCGAAGACCTTTCCAAAAGGGTCAGAGAGCTTGATGAACAAGCCAAGACCGTGGGGCTCATGCGCTCTCAGAGTGCCCCCACGCCATCGAGCTCCAAAGCTTCGCTTGGCCGCTCACGAGGGTCTGCCAGCATGTCTACCAGGAATTACCCTCCAGGTCCAAACCGATATCAGCCTCCCCAACCACAGGGATCTTCTTTAGGACAGGCTCGGCAGAAGCCGAGATGGAAAATGAGGACGCCACGACCTCAAACCAACCCAGCACCTCTACGTCCACCCACTCGTGTCAGGGACCGCCGGTAACCACAGAGGTGAGGCGGTCTGGTTCTCTTTTTTCTCTTTGTTTAACTTCACATGTTGGTGGGCGTTTGCGGTTGTTTGCGGGTGCATGGGGTGATATTACCAGTGATGAGTATGTGTTACGGAATATTCAGGGCCATAGCATTGAGTTTATTAATGGGGACATCCCTCCGTCTCAGCATAGACCGGGTCGTATGTTTAAACTAACGGCTGCGGAACAGTCCGTAGGCTATAAGGAAATTTTAAGGTTGGAACAGAAAGGGGTCATAGAGAAAACGGTTCATGAGCCCGTTGAATTTGTTTCCAATATTTTTACCCGACCTAAGAAAGATGGAGGCTGTAGAGTCATTATTGATCTGACCACTCTGAATAACTTTGTAACATATACTCATTTTAAAATGGACACGTTTGAAACGGCCAAATCATTAATCTCACAAGGGTGCTTTATGGCATGTATTGATTTACAGGATGCGTACTATACCGTACCCATGCAAAAATATTACAGAAGGTTCTTAAAATTTATCTGGATGGACCAGCTGTGGCAATATAGGGCGTTGCCTAATGGGCTCACCACAGCCCCTCGATTATTTACTAAATTGGTGAAGCCAATTATGGCTTATTTAAGACAACGACATCATGTCGTGATGGCCTATTTAGATGATATTTTAATTATCGGACACACCTTGGAATCAGCTCAACAAGGGGTTGCAGCTGCGGTCAATTTGTTCCAACAGCTTGGGTTCATTGTTCATCCAGAAAAATCTAAGTTCTGCCCCACCCAGGTAATTAATTATCTGGGGTTCCAGGTGAATTCCATTAGCATGAGAGTCACCATACCAATTAACAAAGTTGAGGAGGTAACACAGGTGTGTACAGATTTACTCAATACTCGTATACCATCGATTCGTCACACAGCTACTGTCATTGGCAAGATTGTGGCTTTGTTTCCGGCAGCCCGGTATGGACCTCTGCATTATCAAAACTTGCAGAGAGCCAAGATTGCTGCGCTGCGGCGGCATGCTGGTCATTATGATCGATCAATGCAGCTGCCGCCTGCAGCATTGGATGAGTTACGATGGTGGGTTTGCCACATTAGTAACTCGTTTAAAACTATTATTGAGGCGAAACCGATGATATACTTACAAACAGATGCGAGCTCTGATGGCTGGGGAGCTACGAATCAGCATTCTAGTTGTGGGGGCCGATGGGATACCCTTGAGAATACAATGTTGGTATCACAAGGGATCAACTATTTGGAGCTGCTTGCAGCGTTTCACGGACTTCGTGCATATTGTTCCAAGATCTTTGGAGCACATGTCCGGCTCCAAAGAGACAACACCACAGCGGTGGCGTATTTAAATCACATGGGCGGTACCAGGTCAGTTTCATGTGATAAATTGGCTAATTCAATTTGGCTCTGGTGTGTCAAGAGAGACATTTGGATTTCAGCCACCTATTTGCCAGGTGAGCTTAATTTTGTGGCGGACGCCAGGTCACGCAAGTTCAATGATAATATTGAATGGATGTTACATCCTGAAATTTTTGCAAAAATCACAGCCAAATTTGGGAAACCGGATATTGACCTTTTTGCGTCCCGGTTGAACCATCAGGTACCAACCTACGTCTCGTGGGAACCAGATCCTGGGGCTATAGCGTTAGATGCATTCTCGCTAGACTGGGGGAATTGCTTTTTCTATGCATTCCCTCCGTTTTGCCTCATCAGTCGGGTATTACGAAAAATTCAGATGGATGGTGCCAAGGGCATCCTTATCATACCCGACTGGCCTACACAGCCGTGGTATCCGATGGTCTTTGACACGCTCAGTGAACCTTGGGTCCGTTTGCAGGGTAGCCCAGAATTAGTTACTCACCCTGTATCAGGGGAGCCACATCCCTGCCATGGCTATTTAAATTTGTTGGCTTGCAGATTCTGAATCGGCCTTTAGTTGGATACGGCCTTTCTACCCGGACCATGGATACCATTGCAGCGTCGTGCCGAGAGTCTACAAGGCGAAGATACCGCTCTCACATCAGGAAGTGGGAAGCCTTCTGCAGCCGCTCTCGCATCACGTACGATGCCGTGACTATAACCGACGTCCTGGAATTCCTCGCGGGGTTGCACCATGATGAACACTTAAGCTACAGTGCCATCAACAGCGCCAGGAGCGCTCTATCATTCTACCTCAATATTGAGGTGGGATCCAACAAGCTAGTGTCCAGGCTCATGCGGGGTATTTTCAATACGAATCCGCCTACACCACGCTACAATATCACCTGGGATGTCAGGGTAGTTTTAGCTCTGCTCAGGACGTGGTCCCCCATGGAAGGGCTCCAGCTGGACAAACTCACCATGAAGCTGGTGATGTTACTAGCGCTGACTTCAGCACAGAGGGTACAGACACTCCATAAACTACGTGTCGACAGAATGATGTCTACCCCCACAGAAGTAGTTTCCTTTGTTGACGAGCTACTAAAGCAGCATAGACCTGGGTGCACAGGGCTGCAGCTGAAGTTCCCGCAGATGCTAGGCTATGTTTAGCCTCCCACATCCGTTACTACGTCAAGGTGACGGCAAGCATCAGAGGAAAAGAGAGATACCCGCTTGTCACTCATAAGAGACCTCACCATCGAGTGACAACACAGACGATATCCAGGTGGCTTCGAGTCGTCTTGGGTAAGTCAGGTATCGACACTAATGTGTTCAAATCTCATTCCACCAGGGCTGCATCGACGTCGGCGGCGAGGGTCATGGAGGTGCCCATGGACCATATTCTCGCCACAGCAGGATGGGCTAATGAAGCGGTGTTCCAGCGTTTCTACAACCGGCCCGTCGCTGCGCCTCTACAGTTCGCAGAAGCCGTACTAGATGCGGGGCAAGAACGTGGAGATGTCCCCGAATAAGGGGTTTTTGATTTGTTGTTAATAAATATGATTTGTTTTGCAGTATGGACTAGTCAGCACGTTATTCCTCCCATCCATCCCTGGTAGTGGTGTGACAGCATGGACGTGGTCCAGGGCGTGTCATCACAGAAGCTTTGAAGTCTTCACGAAGTCACTCACGTGACTCCGAAATGAAATAGTAAGATTGAACGAGAACTTACCAGTTCGAAGGTTGATCTTTATTTCATGAGGAGTCGAAGTGAGGGATTTCGTGCCCTCCTCGCCCAACCCTCAATCACCTTCATCTGGTAATCTTAGTCGGTTTCATTCTTACTATGTGAAGTCATTTCTTTTGATTGGTTTCTGTGATTCCACGCCGCTACTTTGAAGTATGTCGAGCATGCGCGCCGGCGGGCTCTTCACGTAATCCCTCACTTCGACTCCTCATGAAATAAAGATCAACCTTCGAACTGGTAAGTTCTCGTTCAATCTTACTATTCATTGCCACAGACAGCTGTGGAGGCCAAGCCAATGGATATTTTTAAGGCCATCATTGAATGGTGGAGTAGACTCGATGGGCCGAATAACCTAATGCTGCTCTTATGACTTGTGAACCTTATGAAAATCGTAGATGGGCTGGAGATTTCCTGTCTTCCAGTCAAGGTTCATAAATCAAATGAGCAGCATTAGGCCATTCGGCCCATCGAGTCTGCTCTTCCATTCGATCACAGCTGATCTATTTTTATCTCTCAAACCCATGCTCCTGCCTTCTCCCCGTAACCTTTGAAGCCTTTACTAATCAAGTTGAAGAGTTGCAATCCTATATTAAGTGCAAAGTGCATAGAAATAGTCCACCCAGACCATAAACAAGAGTCGCCATGTTTTGGCACCGTTTTCAAAGTCCAAGTTGCTTTAGGTGCAGCTGGCCATAAAGGCCCGTTGTCCTGGAGATGTTGCAGGGTGGGCCTGGCCAAGGGAAGGTGTACGAGTCCTCCACTGCTGCTCCACCGCGCTGTGCCGCTGTGGGCCACCTCCGTTCCATGCTCTCCGTCTCCTGTTACAATGCTGCAATTTTCTTGTAGCTCTTCCCAATTTAGTTCACGGTCTTCCCTGCTCACACCTCCCCTTGATCAACGAAGACCAAAGCAGCAGCTCTACTAGAAACATAGAAAATAGGTTCTAAAAATATCACCAAGCATCACAGACCTCATGTGAGTGTAATTAATGTTGATTTAATACAACTTTCTGTATTAGATAAATCCGAAATGTTTAAAGAAATAAAAGACAAAGAAGGGAGATATATCATAGTAAAGGGCAAAGTTGATAATAATATCCTGACACCGGTGAATATCTATGCTCCCCCAGATAGTGATAAACATTTTTTCAAATCCCTATTTGATATTATTGCAATGGAAGCAGAAGGAATTTGTATATGTGGGGGTGATCTGAATGTTGTACTGAATCATAGGCTTGATACAACAAGTAAAAAGAAGAATAAGAACCAGTTAACAAAACTACTAAACACGACCTGTGAAGAATTTGGTTTTCTTGATGTCTGGAGGAATTTTCACCCTCTAGAAAGCGACTATACACATTACTCAATACCGCACTCAGTTTACTCCAGAATAGACTATTTCTTAATGCAGAAAGAAGACTGTTATAGGGTAACGGATTGCAGAATCGGTGTGGCAGATGTACCAAACCATAATGCCATATATTTAACAATTCAAATGAACAGTAGAAGGAAAAACACTGTGTGGCGATTAAATGTTGGAATACTGAATGATAAAACAACTGTTAATTATATTAAATTGGAAATCAAAATTTATCTAGAGGAAAATGAAAATGGGGAGGTTGACCCATCCAAACTATGGGACTCATTGAAGGCTGTAATACGAGGTAGGTTAACAGCGAGGTCATCACATATTAAAAAGGCCAGAATGAAAACATATAATAAGTTGATAACAGACCTGAAGGATTTAGAACAAAAGTACAAAAATAAGAAGGACCAGAGAACTTATAAGCAAATAGAAGATTTGAGGGGACAAATGGGTGGAATATTGGGTCAAGAGGTGTAGAAAAAAGCAAGATTTGTAAAACAGGCACATTATGAGCTTGGCACTAAATCCACTAAAATACTTGCCCGAAGGCTACGCAAACAACAGGCTGACAACACCATACACAAAATTAAGGACCCCTGTACACAGAATTTGAAGTGATCCAAAAGAAATAGAATATATCTTCCAGGAATATTATAAAGAATTATATACACAAACCTCTACAGTAGATGGGGAATCAATGAGGACTTTTTTAAATACAATAGATCTGCCCTGTATTGGAGAGACACAAAATAAAATAATCACAGCAGAAATATCACTGGAGGAGATAGAGAAGACAATTGGTAGGATTAAATCAAACAAGGCCCCAGGCAGCGACGGTTTCCCTATAGAATGGTATAAAATATTTCGGAATGAGTTGAACCTATTTCTTCTGAGAACCTTTAACTGGATTATCAAAGAAGGCAAGACACCCCCGTCATGGAAAGAGGCAATTATAACATTAACCCCAAAGAGAACAAAGACAAGGAAAATTGTACCAACTACAGACCGATATCAATTCTAAATGTGGACTATATATTATATTCTTCAATTATCTCCAAACGATTTGAAAAGTTCATGCCAGATTTAATTGATGAAGACCAGACTGGTTTTATAATAGGCAGACAAACACAGGACAGCATTAGAAGAACCCTACATATAATACACAAGATTCAAAAGGAAAGTACGCGTGGTGTCCTGATAGGTCTAGACGCGGAAAAGGCTTTTGATAGGGTTAATTGGGAATTCTTATATCAAACACTAGAAAGATTTGGCTTTACCGAAGAGTCAATTCAAGTTATTAAAGCAATTTACCAGCAACCTACTGTAAGAGTAAAGGTGAATGGGTCCTTAACTGAGAGATTTGTGTTAGGAAGAGGAACGAGACAGGGATGTTGTCTTAGCCCTACCCTGTTTGCTATATATATTGAACCATTGGCTCAAGCGATTCGTCAAGATAGGGAACTGAGGGGAGTAACCAGAAGAGACAGAGAACATAAAATTGGCCTTTTCGCAGATGATATAATGATGTATCTCACGGAAGTAAACACCTCATTTCCAAGGATGATGGGGATCATAGATGAATTTAATTTTTATGCAGGATATAAAGTGAATATTTCAAAAATTCAAATCCTCCTATTTAATTGACCTCCTCCAGAAGAAATCAAACAAAATTATAATATTAAATGGGATTCAAAATCAATCAAATACCTCGGGATACATATAACAAAAAATATATCAATGATGTATGCGGCAAATTATAATCACATCAACTAAACCATAAGAAAGGATATAGAAAGATGGTCCACCGGTTGGCGCCATGGTGTGAGTGGAGTCGCGCCATTACAGCTCCACTAAAAATTGTATAAAAAACGGGGGTCTAGGGGTCAGTCAACCGTACTCACCGCGGGAGAACGACTGAGAACGGCTCCGGTAGCGTTTAAAAGGTCCGTGACGTCATCAAGCGCGCGACTTTTTCAAGAAAATGATGTCTCGCTCCCCCTCCGGAAAAAAACCTGGAAAAAGGGAAATAGGCCCGACTGGTGCCCTGGGCTCGAGTCTGGCTGCTTCCCAAGAAGAGATTTCACAGAGGAAAGCTGAACTGGAGGACCTCAAAGTTAATATCCTAGGTGAGATGAAGAAATTACTTAAAGATAATAAGAAGGATTATAAAGAGGATATTAAAAATTTAAGGGCTGATATTCTAGTGTTTCATGAAAGAATTAAAGAAGATTTAAAAAATGAAGTTATAGAAACGGTAAAAATTATGATGAACGAGTGGAAAGAAAAGGCTGATGCTGAGTTACAAAAACAAATGGTGGAGATAAAAGACGCAGCTGCTGGTATGGAAAGAATGCTGGATGATAAGATTGATCCTATTATAATTACGCTCGACCAACAAAAAGAGACAATTAAAGAGCTAACGGAGATGGCTGTATTAAACACCAAGGAGAGAGAGAAACTCCACTCCGAGAACAAACGTCTATCAGAATTATTACGCAAAATAAATGAGAAATGTATCGATCTGGAGGGACGTCAACGGCGTAAGAATTTGCGTATAGTTGGTTTGAGCGAGGGTCGCGAGGGAAATCAAGACCCTCGAAAATTTGCTGCAAAACTACTGAAGGATATTTTGAATCTGGATCAAGAACCCCTGTTGGGCCGTGCACACAGGGCATTAAGGCGGGCTCCCAGGAGGGATGCACCCCCAAGACAAATGATTGTAAAGGTGGTTTACGATCATGCTATTGAAGAAATGATGAAGATAATAATACGCAAGAAAAATTTTAAGTATGAAGGAGATAATATCAGTATCTTCAGAGATTATCCGGCGGAAGTGGCCAAGAGAAGATCCTTATTCACAGAAACAAGAGGTGTTCTGAGGAATCTGAAGGATACGAAGGATCTGAGATATGGCTTGATGTACCCAGCAACATTAAGAGTAACCTACAACAACAAAGAGTTCCGTTTCGTTAAGCATACTGTAGCACTGGAATTCGCCCGAAAAATACAGAATGAAACAGAAGAGGAAGAAGAACAAGTGGATCAAGACCAAGAAGATGATGGCTGAACTTTTATGACCCATCCGCGGTTATGAATCATTATGGAGAAGGAGGATGAATATTGGACATGGACTTAAATTTTGGTTCAAAGAGAGATGGATAGATTACTGTGTTATCTACCCATATAAAATGGCAATTATTCACCTAACATAGTATTATCTACCCCCCCCTAACATAGTATTACTAATTAGAATAGTAATTATAATAGTCACTAATAATATGAATTATTACTAAGTATACAAATTTAGTACCCTACCCCAAAATATATAGCATTTAAGATTGGAGCTGGAATTATTAACATCTTTTTTTTACGGAAGTCAGTAGATTAGTAGCCACGTTAGTGTGGCTTGCACTAATACACACTACACTCTATATAGGTGTAGTTATTTTTTTTTCTGAGCACTTCACTAACACTTTTCAACTCACTTTCACTCACACTTTTTATTATTTTAGGTATATTAGATATTTGATTTTATATTATACAGTATATAAAAATATTTACGATTGGTATTATATAGTCAGTTCAAAGAGACGTGTATATGAAATAGAAAGACGTACACTAATTTTCGTCAACCCAAGGTCTGGTTACAATGTTGAGTTGTACGGGCCGGGACGGTTATTCCAATATAAACCACCTTAATAGTAAAATGCAAGATACTAATGGGAAGATTGGGGGTAATGGAATCACCTTCTGTAGTTGGAATGTTAAGGGAGTTAATGAGCCAATTAAAAGAGGTAAGGTGTTAGCTCAATTAAACAGATTGAAGTCTGACGTCTCTTTTCTTCAAGAGACCCACCTTAAAAAAGATGCTCGACACAGACTAACAGCTAAATGGATTTCGAAAGTGTATCACTCCTCATTTATACATAAATCTAGAGGGGTTGCAATAATCATTCGTAAAGGTATACCTTTTAAATTAAGTTCTATAATAGAAGATACAGAAGGTCGGTATGTAATAATTACAGGGGAATTATATTCTAAAAAAGTAACTCTAATGAATATATATGCCCCTAACTTTGATAACCCATTATTTTTTAAGAAAATATTTAATAATATCCCTATAGCTGCAGAACATAACTTAATAATTGGAGGAGATTTTAATTGTACTTTGGATAATTATTTAGATAGATCGTCAACAAAAAGTAAATCTATTTCTAAGTCAAGCATACTTATAAATTCCTTTATTAGTACAGCAAACGTTAAGGACATCTGGAGAATAGATAATCCAATAGGACGAGAATATTCATTTTTCTCACCTGTATTTGGAACTTACTCGAGGATAGACTATTTTTTAATAGATTCAAAATTACTTCCATTTACATATGATTCAAAATATCATAATATTATTATTTCAGATCACGCTCCATTAACTTTTAAGATAAAATTAAAAGATATAATTATAAAATCTAATAATTGGAGGTTTAATCCCGAAATATTAAAGGATAAGGCTTGTTATGATTATCTGGTAAAACAGATTAAATTATTCTTTGAAACTAATGACAAACCTGAAGTTTCACCATCATTACTTTGGGATACATTTAAAGCATTTATGCGCGGAGCTATAATATCGGCACAAGCATACTTTAATAAAGAAAATAGAAAGACGGAACAAAACTTGGAAAAAGAGATAAAACAATTAGATATGGAGAATACAAAACAGCCCTCAAAATTGTTAAGTAATAAAATTGCAATATTAAAATATAAACTAAATAAAATATATTCCAATCAAGTAATTAAACTTTATCAACAAACTAAACAAGTGCACTTTGAATTTGGAGATAAACCGCAAAAATTGTTGGCTCGACAACTTAGAAAGCGAGAGGACGAAAAAATGATACATAGAATTAGATCTGTGAATGGCAATATATCGACCTTACCAAAAGATATCAATGATATATTTTTACAATATTATCAAAGTCTTTATTCATCAAAAATAACAGGACAAATGGATGAAATGGATACATTTCTACAAAAATGTAATATTAACAGCTTAGATCAGGGAGGTAGAGACTTGTTAAATGCGGATATATCAATAAAAGATATTGAGGAGTCAATCGGATCATTAAATAATGGAAAAGCAGCGGGCCCGGATGGCCTGAGTACAGAATTTTATAAGAAATTTCAAGATCTGATCTCCCCAAGATTACATGCAGTGTATAAATATACATATGAACAAGGAAAATTGCCGGAATCCCTAAATGAATCTACAATTACACTAATTCCTAAGGTTGACAAGGATTTGAAAGACCCAGGATCATATAGAGCAATTGCTCTTTTAAATACAGATCAAAAAATTTTAGCTAAAGTTTTATCACGAAGATTAAGTTTGGTGATTACTAAAATAATACACCATGATCAAACAGGTTTTATCCCAAAACGTTACTCATCTTATAATTTGAGACGATTATTTAATATTATATATTCAAAAAGAGTTGGGGATAGGGATTTAGCTGTTATGTCCTTAGATGCAGAAAAAGCATTCGATCAGGTTGAATGGCCATATTTATTTAGAATAATGGAGAAATTCCAATTGGGGGATAGATTTTGTAAATGGATAAGAATTCTATATTCGAATCCCACTGCAAGAATATTAACTAACCAAATATTGTCAGCTAAATTTAAGCTTCATAGGGGTTGTAGACAAGGATGTCCGCTGTCGCCTTTGTTATTCGCTATGGTGATAGAGCCTTTAGCTGAAAGGATTAGATCTGAACCAGAAATATATGGATATAATACTGATACTACAACTAATAAAATATCTTTATATGCAGATGATGTATTAATTTATATTACAAAACCAGAGATCAGTATACCCAAGCTATTTAATGTTATAACTAAATTTGGCAGATTTTCTGGATATAGAATTAACTGGAATAAAAGTGAGATTATGCCTATAACCGGAATAAGATCAAATATATTGCAACAATATCCACTAAAAATAGTTACGGATAAATTTAAATATTTAGGTATTAATGTATCTAAATCCTATAACTCATTAATTAAATCTAATTATCCCCTATTATTAGATAAACTTAGAAAAAATATTTTATACTGGAAAACACTTCCTATATCTATGATTGGTAGAATAAATGCTATAAAAATGATCTTTTTACCACAACTGCTATACTTGTTTCAAGCTATTCCTTTCTATCTCCCAAAGAGTTTTTTTTTAAAAATAGATAACATTGTCAATAGTTTTATTTGGGATTATAAAAATCATAGAATAAGTAAAAAACATTTATGTAAATCAAAAATAAATGGAGGATTAGCACTTCCAAATTTTTTGTACTATTTTTGGGCAGTCCAGATTAAGAATATGAATTTTTGGTGGGTAAATTTGGATTACGAACCAACGTGGTTAAAGATGGAAAAGGAAGATTGTTTACCTTTTAATGTAAGTTCAATTCTTTTTGCGCCAAGAGAAATACAAAATAAAATTTATAGGAACAACCCTATAATTCATAGCAATAGACGTATTTGGAAACAAATAGTCAAGACTTTATGTTTGGATAATTTGTCACTTAAACTACCAATTATGAATAACCCTTTATTTAAACCCTCTATATTAGATAGGGGGTTTAGACAATGGGAGGATTTAGGAATTTATAGGATTGAACATCTGTATAGAAAGGGAAAATTTCTTTTATTTCATGAGTTACAAGAAATTTATGGGTTACCACCACATAATTTGTTTAGGTATCTACAAATTAGAGATTATATTAAGTCTAACACACAAGATTATAAAATTAAAGAACCAGGATTATTAGATGAAGTATTTAATAAACATCCAAATTCAGAAAAATTTATAGCTTATATATATAATCTTATTTTGGATAGGGAGAATCCAAAAACAGAAATATACCGTCAAGCATGGGAAAATGAAATTGGTTTATCTATAACAAAAGAATCTTGGGAAGAAAGTTTACAACGCATACATCGCTGTTCATTAAACGCGAGGCATACATTGATACAATTTAAAGTTTTATATAGGTTACATTATTCAAAAACCAAATTAAATAGAATTTTTCCTAATGTCTCTCCTATTTGTGATAAATGTCAGAATTTAGAGGCTAATTTAATACATAGTTTTGTAACGTGTTCAAAACTTAGTTATTATTGGACAGAAATCTTTAGAGTTATATCTGAAGTTCTTAGAGTTAAACTGGATCCAGAACCAAAGTTAATAATATTAGGAATTCCGGATTCACAATGCGTATTAACAGTAAATCAAAGAATTTTCTTAGATTACTGTTTGATAATAGGGAAAACAATAATATTGAAATTTTGGAAGGGAACATTAACCCCCATAATTAAAATGTGGACAGCAGAGATGTTGGAGACTTTGTATTTGGAAAGAATCAGATTTGTCCTAATGGACAAATGTGAAATCTTTGAACAAATATGGTCTCCATATATACAATATTTGAAGGGCTAGCTGTTCTTGGCATTACTACTCAATGGGTACTAGACAGGATTTGACGAAAAAAATATGGATTTTCTAATTGGGTTTTGTGTACACGTCTCCGCAATACGACGTTATAATTACAATACATTTTGTTGTTTCTATCTTAAATATTCATATTATACCATATATTGTTCATAAAGGGGAATTATATATATATACTGAATAGATATATACTAAGTAGTGTTTGTTTTCTTTTTCTTTTTTTTTTTCTCTTTGACTTTTTATCTTTTTTTATTATTCAAACACAATCATTTTCTTTCTTTTTTTTTCGATTTAAAGTCTATTCCTTTTTTCTTATTCTTTCTTTATTTCTAAAAAACAGAAGATAATAATAGCGAATATGATAGTTGTACATTTACTGAATTACTTTGGTATTTGTAAATTTGTTTTACTACTTGGAAATTACTACATCTAATAAAAATATTATTAACAAGAAAAAAAAAAAAAAAAAAAAAAGAAAGATGGTCCACCTATCCGATGGATTTTAGTAGTAAGATAAATGTGGTGAAAATGAATATTTTGTCAAGGCTATCGTACTTGTTTCAATCTCTGCCAATTGAGGTACCATTAAAACAATTCACAGAATGGGATAAATTAATATCTAGATTTATTTGGGGAGGAAAGAAGGCCAGAATTCGATACACTACACTACAGTTGCCAAAGGACAAAGGTGGAATGGCACTTCCAAATTTTAGGATATATTTCTATGCAGCCCAACTTCGACCGCTAATTAATTTGTGTGAGGACAGCTATATAGCTAGGTGGAAAGAGATTGCGACATATATCCCTGACATCCACATCCAAACACTTTTGGGAGAAAAAGCGCTTCCTGGACATATCAGGAGTATAATCGATCCAATAACGACATTTACTTTAGAAACCTGGTTCACTCTTACCAGACAACTTAAACTGAATAAACGACAAAAAGTTTTAAGATGGATAGCTTTGGATAATGAATTTAAACCAGGGATGTATGACTCAACATTTAAAGAGTGGATGAAGAAAGGAATGACTGCATTTTGTACTGTTATTGAAAATGGAGACCTAAGAAGTTTTCAAGATTTGAAGGATAGATTTGCACTTCGGAACCAAGACTTGTTTAGATACCTCCAACTGAGAGATTATTACAATAAAAAGGTAAAAAGGGAGGCACTAGAAGAAAAGAATCCAGTGATAGAAGTGATAGTTAGTGCGTATCATCAAAAAACATTAAGGATTGTTTCTAAACTTTATCATAGTTTAATGGAATGTCAAGCTAAAACCACATTTGATGTAAAATTTAAGTGGGAAAAGGAATTGAACATCACAATCTCAGAAGAAGAATGGCATCATATGTGTGTAACACTACAGACATCCACTAATTCACAAAATTGGAGAGAATTTAATTGGAAAAAATTGATTTGTTTCTTTATTACGCCTAACATAAAAAGCAAACAAATTCTAAGGCAGCAAACCTGCTGGAGGCAATGTGTCAAACAGATGCAAATCATGCACATATCTTCTGGAGTTGCCCAAAAATAGAACCATTTTGGGACAGAGTGAATTCAGAATTAACAGAGGTATTAGGATATACAGTCTGCAAGAAGTGTTCCATTTTATACCTGGGTAATATAAACACAGTGGTGCAGAAGGAAGACCATTACTTGGTTAAAATCCTACTCACAGCTGGCAGAAAGGCTGTTACAAGAAACTGGCTTGGAGCGGACACACCCAGACTTAGACAATGGTTAGACATAGTACAGGAAATATTTGTCATGGAGAAAATGACATATTCTCTAACAGTGAAAGAAGACAAGTTTAATAGAAAACGGGAGAAATGGATTAGGTATAGAAATAAAGACATCAACACTATAATTTTATAGACAATAATGTAAGTTATTGGAAAATGTTTTAATATCAAAATTGTTCTGTATACTGCATCATTAATTGTAAACGGAACCCCCCGCTGCACTGTTGTACGTTTCACTGTAATGTTGTATGTTTTGTTGTTATATTTGTGTTTTATTTGTGTATACATAAAAGCAATAAAAACTAAAGTGTAAAAAAAAGAAACATAGAAAATAGGTGCTGGAGTAAGCCATTCAGCCCTTCGAGCCAGAACCGCTATTCAATATGATCATTGGCTGATCATCCAAAATCAGCACCCCGTTCCTGCTTTCCCCACATATCCCTTGATTCTGTTAGCCCAAAGAGCTAAATCCAACTCTCTCTTGAAAACATCCAGTGAATTAGCCTTCTGTGGCAGAGAATTCCACAGAATCACAACTCTCTGTGTACAAACGTTTTTTCCTCATCTCAGTCCTAAATGGCCTACCCCATATTCTTAAACTGTGACCCCTGGTTCTAGATTCCCCCAACATCGGGAACATTTTCCTCCATCTAGCCTGTCCAATCCCTTAAGAATCTTATATGTTTCTATAAGACCCAGCAACTAAGTTACAGAGAAAGGTTGAACAAGTTAGGTCTTTATTCTTTGGAGTGCAGAAGGTTAAGGGGGGACTTGATTGAGGTCTTTAAAAATGATAAAGGGATAGACAAAGTTGACGTGGATAAGCTTTTCCCATTGAGGGTAGGGAAGATTCAAACAAGAGGGCATGACATGAGAATTAAGGGACAGAAGTTTAGGGGTAACATGAGGGGGAACATTTATTTTCCCCTAGTCCCATCTACCTGCACTCAGACCATACCCCTCCATTCCCTTCCCGTCCATATACCTATCCACTTTACTTTTAAATGTTAAAATCGATCCTGCCTCCACCACTTCTGCTGGAAGCTCATTCCACACAGCCACCACTCTCTGAGTAAAGAAGTTCCCCCTCATGTTACCCCTAAACTTCTGTCCCTTAATGCTCATGTCATGCCCTCTTGTTTGAATCTTCCCTACCCTCAATGGGAAAAGCTTATCCATTTCATAATTTTAAAGACCTCAATCTTAACCTTCTGCGCTCCAAAGAATAAAGACCTAACTTGTTCAAACTTTCTCTGTAAATTAGTTGATGGAACCCAGGCAACATTCTAGTAAATCTCCTCTGTACTCTCTCTATTTTGTTGACATCCTTCCTATAATTAGGCGACCAAAATTGTACACCATACTCCAGAATTGGTCTCACCAATGCCTTGTACAATTTTAACATTACTTCCCTACTCCTATATTCAATGCTCTGATTTATAAAGGCCAGCACACCAAAAGCTTTCTTTACCAACCTATCTACATGCGATTCCACCTTCAGGGAACTATGCACAGTTATTCCTAGATCCTTCTGTTCCACAGCATTCCTCAATTCCCTACCATTTACCATGTACGTCCTATTTTGATTTGTCCTGCCAAGATGTAGCACCTCACACTTATCAGCATTAAACTCCATCTGCCATCTTTCAGCCCACTCTTCCAAATGACCCAAATCTCTCTGTAGACTTTGAAAAACTACTTCATTATCCACAACACCACCTATCTTAGTATCATCTGCATACTTACTTATCCAATTTTCCACCCCATCATCCAGATCATTGATATACATGACAAACAACAGTGGACCCAACACAGATCCCTGAGGCACCCCACTGGTCACCGGCTTCCAACCTGACAAACAGCCATCCACCATTACTCTCTGGCATCTCCCATTCAGCCATTGTTAAATCCATCTTGCTACTCCGCCATTAACACCCAAAGATTGAACCTTCTTAACCAACCTTCCATGGGGAACCTTGTCAAAGGCCTTACTGAAATCCATATAGACAACATCCACTGCTTTACCCTCATCAATTTCCCTAGTAACCTCTTCAAAAAATTCAAGAAGGTTTGTCAAACATGACCTTCCAGGCACAAATCCATGTTGACTGTTCCTGATCAGACCCTGTTCATCCAAATGCTTATATATATTATCTCTAAGTATCCTTTCCATTAATTTGCCCACCACTGACGTCAAACTAACAGGACTATAATTGCTAGGTTTATTCTTTGAACCCTTTTTAAACAATGGAACAACATGCGCAGTACGCCAATCCTCCGGCACTACTCCCGTTTCTAATGAAATTTGAAATATTTCTGTCATAGCCCCTGCTATTTTACGTCGGAGTCACGTGAGTGACTACGTGAAGAAGCCCCGCCTGGCGCATGATCGGCATTACGTCGACGCTGTCGGTAGGGAAAGAGCTGCAGAGCGTAGCTCCACCAGCGGTAAGGAACAGGCCCGCAGGTAAGTAAATTATTTTTACTTCCAGGGCGTTTTCAAAACTCCGTAGGCTGGTGGGTAAACCAGGAGGAGTTTAAAAATAAAATGGAGAAAGTTAAAAAAAAAATCAAAAAACGGGTAAAACGTGCGTCCCGGGGTGAAGAAGAGTCGGGGCAGCAGATTATTACAGAGCCAGTTCCGATACCGGTGGCCGTTGAAATACCCATTAGTGAGCTTTTGGTTGCTCCACAAGCAGAAACCACGGAGGAAAACCCAGTGCCTAAAAAATGTAAAAGAAAATCTGAAAGGCCTGTGGGTTCTGATGAATCTGATTCTGAAAGTCCTCCAGAGAGAAAAGCCTTATGGCTTAGAATGGATACAAATGGAGAAAATACTCCAAACAATAATCAACCAAGGGTCTAAAAACCCAGAATATTCCCAGGCAGCCCCTGAGGGGGTTCCATATCATGAATATGGTGCCAGTTTAAATTGGGAATTTGAAACTCCAGAGCCTGGGATTGGGCTGGAGTAAGTCCTTGAGCAAAGTCTCAGGAGTACCAGGGCTGCATGAGACTGATCCTGAAGGTGGTGATTTCGGTCATGAGTACCCACCACAATACAAAAATATTGTTCCAGGTGTGTCTGATGTGGCACAAAGTTTCTATACCTGGAGGAGGCGGTGAGGCCATGGAAGAAAACCTGGCGGCCAACATAAATTATTTGGTCTCTCACCAGCTTCAAGAAGCTGTTATGGTTGATACAGCAGAATTATTATACCTCACTGAAGGTACCTACGGTAATTTCGTTTTTTTGGCGCCAATGTCATCAATGATGCGGGCGCAGGAAATATGATTTCGGCTGGGATCACTGCTTTTGGAAGGCAGGTGGAAGATTGTGGAATGACCAAAGTTCAGAAGGATATGTTGGCATTATTCTGCAACTCAATATTTAAGATTAATTGTATGAGGAAGATTGCCATTCGGTCTATTTTACATCCAAGATTTGCAGGTTTTTTTTCAGATCAAGCAATGTTCAAGCTCCTGGTTATTTGTTCGGAGAAAATCTGTTTAAATAAATAGAGAGGTTGATTAAGAGGCAAAGACTATTGACCTCATGAAACCCTTCGTTTTGGCCAAAGAAAGGGCTGGTCAAACAATAAGGGGATTTTGATTTGGAGCTGGAACAAGCCGAGGCCATGTTAGTAACTTTACCAATAGACAAGATTGTTGATATTACAAATTTTTGTCGGTGCCTTATTGACAAACCTTATCCCTCCATCCGAGAAGTTGCTAATGTTATTTGGAAGTTAGTAGCAGCATTCCCTGCAGTGGAATTTGGTCTACTGCATTACCAAAATCCCAAAAAGGGCAAAAACACAAGCTTATACAGCGAGCAGGCCATTTTGATAGGCCCATGCAATTGCCAAAGGAAGCTTTATTAGAATTGTATTGATGGATTGAGAATGTTCCACAAGCTGTTAAAAACATTTTGGTTCAGCAGCCAGCAGTGATTTTACAAGCTGATGCAAGTTCTCTCGGATGGGGTGCTACGGATAATGATACCAGCTGTGGGGGCAGATGGACTGTCCAAGAGGATTTATTTCTCCAAACATATGGTATAAATTATTTGGAGTTACTGGGAGCATTTTATGGATTAAAAGCTTATTGTTCTACTATGAAGGATTTGCATGTCCAATTACAAGTAGACAATACCACAGCTGTGGCATATATCAATCACATGGGTGGAGTAAGATCATTATCATGTGATCATCTGGTTAACCAGGTGTGGCATTGGTGTATTGGTTGGAATATTTGGGTTTCAGTTATTTATCTCCCAGGGAGAGACAATATTGTGGCAGACAAAAGATCACAAAAATTTAAAGACAATACAGAATGGATGTTAAATCCAAAAAAAATTCAAAAATATTGTCAGTCGGTTGGAGTACCTGACATTGATCTGTTGCATCTAGATTAAATCATCAATTGCCCAAATACGTGTCTTGGGAACACGATCCAGGGGCAGTCGCGGTGGATGCTTTCTCGCTACACAGGGGGAATACGTTCTTTTATGCCTTTCCCCCATTCTGTCTGATTGGGCAATGTCTCAAGAAAATAGCGCAAGACGCTGCCAAGGGCATTTTGGTGTGGCCAAATTGGCCTACACAGTCATGGTTCCCGTTGATGCTTAAAATGATTATTGAACCATGTATGATGATTCCTAGTTGCAACGATTGTTGATACAACCAGTGACAAAAGAAATTCATCCATTGCATGATCATATGAATTTGTTAATCTGCAGGTTCTGACCAGACCATTGGAAGAGCTTGGACTGTCGGATAGGACCATGGATGTTATAGCTGCAGCTTGGAGAAATAGCACTAAAAAACAATATATATGTCGCATATAAAGAAATGGGAAGTCTTCTGTAGACAGTCAAAGATATCTTATCATACTGCAAACATATCAAATGTATTGGAGTTCCTTGCTGGGTTGCATTTTGATGAACACTTAAGTTATAGTGCCATTAATAGTGCTCGTAGTGCTTTGTCGTCCTATTTAGGACAAATTTCGAGATTCAATTGGGTCTCACCCATTAATATCCCGGTTCATGAAAGGAATTTTAATAAAATCCTCCCAAGCCCAGAGATACAGAAATTTGGGATGTTAGCATTGTTCTCACTTTGGTTAGGCAATGGACTCCAATTACTTCAATGTCTTTGCAAAGGTTAACATTCAAGGTAGTAATGTAATGGCATTAGTGTCAGCTCAAAGAGTACAAACTTTGCAATTGTTATGGTTAGATTGCATGCATGTGGCTTCCGATAACATTGTGTTTTATGTTTATGATCTGACCAAACAAAGCAGACCAGGAAAAACTGGAGCCAAGATAATGTTTAAAGCATATCCTGTCGATTAAACATTGTGGGTAGTTAAGCATTTAATTAAATATATTGAAGTTAAGTTATCATTGTACCACTTTATCATTGTACCGCTGCTGACAAATTCATTCACTTGCACTTTGTGTGCAATGTGACGAATAAAACTGATTGATTGATTGATTGAAGTAATCAAAATCTCCGAGGTGTTGAGACAGCGTTACTGATAACGCACAAAAAACCACATACAAAAGTTGCAGTTCAAACCATTTCTAGATGGTTAGAACAGGTTTTGGATTTAGCAGGAGTGGACACTGATGTGTTTAAGTTTCACTCCACTAGGGCTGCAGCTGCGTCCGCGGCGAAGGTACAGGATGTACCACTCGATCAAATTTTAGAGGCCGAAGGTTGGTGTAAAGAAGAAACTTTTTCAAAGTTCTACGATAAGCCTGTTGTCACGGTGCCAGGATTTGGACACGCAGTGTTGGGTTCGCTTTAAATGCTTGCTTTGTTTTATATTATCGATTTATATTATCGATTTATGTTATCATTTGATATCATTATCACTTTTGTTGAAACATTTTCCCCTGGGATAGAGGGGTTATTATTTAAAAAAATGTTCTTTTTATGATTAAAAGACTTATTACGTAAATTGAAACAATGTTTTTAAAAATATTATTTACTCACTACTGTATTGACTAAACAGAGTGTCGTATGGAATGAATCTACGACATAAAAAACACAGAGCTTTCAAATCTTCACGTAGTCACTCACGTGACTCCGAAGTAAAATAGTAAGATTAAACGAGAACTTACCTGTTCGAAGTTTGATCTTTATTTTATGAGGAGTTATGATGAGGGATTACGTGCCCTCCGCTCCCAACCCTCATAATATAAATGATCATCTGGTAGTTCTAGTCTATGTTGAGCCTTACTATCTTACTCCGGCTATTGGTTCTGTGTTTTGCATGCCGCTGCTTTGAAGTATGCCGATCAAGCGCCAGGCGGGGCTTCTTCACGTAATCCCTCATCGTAACTCATCATAAAATAAAGATCAAACTTCGAACAGGTAAGTTCTCGTTTAATCTTACTATTTCTGCACTAACTTCCCTCAATGTCCTATGGAATATCCTGTTAGGACCTGGAGACTTATCCACTTTCCCCCCTTTCCAGGGGGAATCCAGGTAGAAATCTCCCCCCCTTTCCAGGGTTAATCACTCCACTGTTTATATTGCTCTCTGCAGTCCTCGACAGTGAACCCCATGGGCAATCACTACCAAAGTGTCTGCTCACACAGACAGTACACTTGTCTCCCCAAGTACTAAGTCACCCCAACCCCCCCTCCCCTCCCTCCTCCCCCCACCCTTCCCTCCTCCCACCCTCCACCCCCCACCTTTCCCTCCCAACTCCAGTCCCATCCTGACCCCCTGGAAAACTGAAGGGAGCGACAATCAACTGCCACGGATACAAATAATGTCATACACAAGAAAGGGCAGATGCTGGTTGACAAAAGTGAACACATGGTGCTGGAGAAATTTGGAAATGTCATCCCGTCATCCATTCCTTCTCTCCAGAGATGCTGCCTGCCCGCTGAGTTAAATAGTGCCCACGGTAGACTCACGAGTCACTAAGGTAAACGCACAGGCCACGACGTTATTACAACGAGTTTAAATGTTTCAATTTTTAACTTGAACAGTAAATTTGACTCGTGGAAAACCTCAAACATGTTTTAATTTATTCACGAGTTAACAAGTTTCACGGGTACCTGCCGTTAGCGCCACGAGTCGCTAAGTTGCGCTCGCGAGTTCCGATGTTCTTGCTACGTTAATTGTACGTGATTACAGCGAGTGAAAACTCGGGCTCCCTCGTGGGTCAACTCGCACCGTGAAACAGGGCTTTTACATGGGTATGACCGCACATAAAAAAATCCCCCTCCCCCCCCTCCCCCCCCTCCCCCCCCTCCCCCCCCTACTTTCCCAACCTCAGCCTCACGGACCTTAGAGTACCCCTAGTTCCTAAAACCCATTTCCATCACTGCCAGGGACAATTCACAGAAGCCAATTAACCTACAAACCTGCACTTCTTTCAGATGTGGGAGAAACCAGAATATCCGGAGAAAACCCATGTGCTCAAAGGGAGAATGTACAAATTCTGTACAGACAGCACCTATAGTCAGGATCAAACCTGGGTCTGTAGTGCTGTAAGGCAGCAACTTTACCGCTGCGCCACCGTGCCACCTCATTAAATTATTTTTTCTGTAATATATTTATTATGGTGTCATGTCAATAAAGATGAACACATGATTCTGATTTCTGCCCTTAGTTGGATAACACACACCTCCAGTCATTGTCTTTTACATCTATATGGCAGGTTTTTAACCTCTTCGGTCTGAAGGTCTCGACCCGAAACATCACCCATTCTATCTATCCAGAGATGCTGCCTGTCCTGCTGAGTTACTCCAGCTTTTTGTGTCTATCTTCAGTTGAAACCAGCATCCTACTCACAGCTGGCAGAAAGCCCATGACAAGAAACTGGCTTGCAGCGGACACACCCAGACTTAGACAATGGTTAGACATAGTACAGGAAATATTTGTTATGGAGAAAATGACATATTCTCTAAGTGAAAGAAGACGAGTTTAACAGAAAATGGGAAAAATGGATTAGGTATAGAAATAAAGACATCAACACTGTCTAATTTTATTGACAATAATGTAAGTTATTGGAAAATGTTTTAATAAGAAAATAGTTCTATATACTGCATCATTAATTGTAAACTGGACCCTGCGCTGCACTGTTGTATGTTTCACTGTATTGTTGTATGTTTTGTTGTTATATTTGTGTTTCATTTGTGTATACACAAATGCAATAAAAACTAAAGTGAAAAAAAAAGAAACCAGCATCTGTAGTTCCTTCCTACACTATTTTTTAAGCGAACCAAGTCCTATTCTCATAATATTATTCACCTCAACTAAATATTTTCTTCACCTCCGTTGCTGCAGTGAATATAATCCCAGTTATCAAATCTTTCTTCAAAGTGAAAAAAAAAAATCCAGCCCTGCCAACATCTTCATAAATGGCCCCTGGATCCCCTCCAGAGCAATTGCACCATTTCTACAATGTTTCATGGAAACAGGTTCTTCATCACAACTTGTCCATGCGGATCAAGATGCCCCATCGAAACTAGTCCCATTTATCCGCATTTGGCCCTTATCCCTTTAAACCTTGCGTGTGCAAGTGTGTCTGATAGTGTGTGTTATGTTGTGTGTGAGAGTATGTGTGACAGTGAAGCGGTGACAACACTCGGAGTGAGCGGACATTCGGAGACTTGGCGATGTCCGGGGAGCGTTTCCTTCTCTCCCCCCCCCCCATCTCTTCCTCTTGTCCCCTGGGAATGTGGGCCGGCCCTGGTGCTCCGTGTCCAGCTGGGGTCCGGGGGAGGTGAGGGTCAGTAACCCGGGGGTCGGGCATCGGAGCGGAGCCTTAGCCCGAGATTCCTCCTCGCGGCTCCGGAGGTGGCACCGACGCCCCCACTCACCCAGTCTGCTCCTGGCTCCGGGCCGGGGTTAAAACACCATGGGGTGTGGACAGAGCGGCCGACGGACACAGAGCCACCGGAGGTGAGGGCGGGAGGTGTGAGTGGTGCCTCAGGGGTCGGTGCTGGGACAACCGCCGTGTCTCACCTATCACACCATCTGCACAGGAATGTGTAGATTAGTTTAGACGCTAAACTAGACAACCCCTTCACGGGCCGGTAGTTTGACACCCCTGCTTTAAACTGATGCCCTCTAGTTCTTGAATCACATATCCCGGGAAAAAGAGTATGCATTCACATTATATATTCCCCTCATGGTTTTTACTCACCTGTAAAACAATTTCTGCTTTATTTTGAATTTCCAGCACCTGCAGATTTTGGTTCCATGAATGTCAAATGGAATAATTAGACTGCAGTTCCATTACCATTTTAGGACCGAGATGAGAGAATCATTTTTCACACAGAGAGTGGTGAATCTGTGGAATTCTCTGCCACATAATGTAGTTGTGGCCAGTTCATTGGCTATGTCTAAGAGGGAGTTAGATGTGGCCCTTGTGGCTAAAGGGATCAGTGGGTATGGAGAGAATACAGGATACTCAGTTGGATGATCAGGCATGATCATATTGAATGGCGGTGCAGGCTCGAAGGGCCGAATGGCCTACTCCTGCACCTATTTTCTATGTTTCTATGTCTGATCTATCTTTTCCCCTCAGTGCCATTCTCCAGCCTTTTCCCCATAAACCCTCGAAACCTGTCCTGTCCAAATAATTTTTAAAGGTTGCGATAGTTCCAGCTTCATCTACCTCCTCCGGCAGTTCCATGCACTCACCACCCTTTCTGTAAAACAAGTGCCCCTCAGGTCCCGATTAAATCCACCCCCCCCCCCCCCCCCCCCTTATGTCCTCTGGTTCTTGCTTCCCCTGCTCTGGGTAAAAGATTCTGTGCATTAATCCTATATATTTCTCTCATGATTTTGAACACCTAAGATAACCCCTCATCCTCCTGCACTCCAAGGAATAAAGACCCAGCCTGCTCAACCTCCCCCAATAGCTCAAACCATCGAGTCCTGGCAACATCCTGATAGTTCTTCTCTGCACCAGCTGGACAACATCTTTCCGATAACACGGAGCCCAGAATTGAACACGATACTCTAAGTCTGGCCTGACCAATGTCTTATATAAGTGCAACATGACCTCTCAACTCCTAACAGGCGGCGGGGTGGCGCAGCGGTAGAGCTATTGCCTTTCAGTACCAGAGACCCGGGTTCGATCCTGACTACAGCTGCTTGTCTATAGGTTCTCCCCGTGACCTGTGTTAGTTTCCTCCAAGATCTTCAGTTTCCTCCCACACCCCAAAGACATACAGGTTTGTAGGTTAATTGGCTTGGTATCAATGTAAATTGTCCCCAGTGTGTGCAGGATAGTGTTAATGTGCGGGGATCGTTCGTCGGGGGGGAATCGGTGAGCCGGAGGTGCTGTTTCCGCGCTGTATCTCTAAAGACTATAAACTAAGCTTCTCTGCTCATCCACCTAATGTCGGCGTCGGTGCCTGAGAAGGTCCTGATCTCCAATATCACTGTGCAAAGTGAAGATGTCCCTTAACTCATGCTGCTGTTCAGGATTCCGTCTTCCTTCCGAGAACTGGCTGGAACAGAGACAGTGTGCGGTGTTTTTCTAGTCCACTGGGTGGGCTGAGTCCAGATAGTTCACTCCCTGAAAGTGGAAATGAAAGTGAAACTGGAAACTGAAACAAACAAGTCTTAACTCTTTGGGGACATGTTTCCAGAGTGAATCTCCAGCCACATGCATGGACTTTATTAAGTCGTTCAATCCCTCGTAGCATACATTACATGCATATGCTATATCATGACATCCCCCCTTGTCCAAAAGAGAAAAACGTACAGATGTAGAATATGATCGCTTTTTTTTTTCCAAGTAAAAATTCCTTTCCATTTCATTATCTAGCTTTCGTAAACTTGGCTAACATACTTGTAACAGACCATCATACAGACCATCAAATCACAATGACAGCTTTTTGTTAAATTGCTTTTATATTGGCCTGTCCCACTTAGGCGATTTTTTAGGCGACTACTGGCGACTAGGCTGTCGCCACATGGTCGCCGGGGTGTCGCCTGTATGATCGTGAGTCGTCTCCTCAGTCGCCCAAAAAGTCGTAGCGTCTTTCTGGTCACCGCTGGATTTTCAACATGTTGAACATTTTTCTCGATTTTTTAGGCGACTGCTGTGGGATTGGCCAATATAAACAAGTCTTGGTTCCGAAGTGCAAATCTATCCTTCAAATCTTGAAAACTTCTTAGGTCTCCATTTTCAATAACAGTACAAAATGCAGTCATTCCTTTCTTCATCCACTCTTTAAATGTTGAGTCATACATCCCTGGTTTAAATTCATTATCCAAAGCTATCCATCTTAAAACTTTTTGTCGTTTATTCAGTTTAAGTTGTCTGGTAAGAGTGAACCAGGTTTCTAAAGTAAATATCGTTATTGGATCGATTATACTCCTGATATGTCCAGGAAGCGCTTTTTCTCCCAAAAGTGTTTGGATGTGGATGTCAGGGATATATGTCTCAATCTCCTTCCACCTAGCTATGTAGCTGTCCTCACACTAATTAATTAGTGGTCGAAGTTGGGCTGCATAGAAATATATCCCAAAATTTGGCTGTGACATTCCACCTTTGTCCTTTGGCATCTGGAGTGCAGTGTATGGAATGCTGGCCTTCTTTCCTCCCCAAATAAATCTACGTATTAATTTATCCCATTCTGTGAATTGTTTTAATGGTACCTGTATTGGCAGAGATTGAAACAAGTACAATAGCCTTGGCAAACGTACTGAGATCAGTGTCCCTTTGTGTGGGACTTCTCTGTATAGTCTGTGATCAGCATACTGTAAAGAGTTTTTACCACACCTCCCTGGCGAAACAAAGATTTTACTGCTTACACTGATTTTAATTGCGTTTCTGTCCGTTTAAGAATATTTGGACCACAACATTGGCCAACGTGGTCGAGCAGGTCTTGCTGGAAACAACCGCTGAAGACTGAGGCTACAGTTTGGCCGGGGTCTCGAAGGGGGAAGAAAGTATACTATCAGACCCCTTGAGCCTGAACTCCTAAGAGTGCCCGGGAACACTGTGGTCCTTCGTCCGAAGTGATCTGGTTCCTGCCAATATCTTTCAGAACAGACAACGCAAGGTAAGACAATTTTTTGAATTGTTGATTCAGACTAAGTAGACTGTCTGTAGTATTAAGCCGCTATATTGAGCAGGGTGATGGGACAGGCTCTGGATAAGAGTGATGGGAGCGTTCCGGTACAGCATATGTGTTATTTGGATCCGAGGAAACGTTCAGATTACTGACAATTGTCTGCTTCATTGACTAAAAGATTCGGAATTGGAGTCTGGCCAGCGGGGGAACTTGGAATGTGGAAACTATTAAAACTGCAGAACAATTGATATGGAAACGAGAGGCAGGTAAAAAGTGGAAGAAAAGGATTAGGGAATGGAGGGATGAAGCACAGAAAAAGTGGGATGCGTCACGGCATAAGAGTTGGATGGATGATGCGAGTAAGAGAGGGATTGGGCTGCGTGAGAAAGATGGACAAATTAAAGACTGGGAGACATTACAATTAGAATGCCAGAGGTTTGATAACCAGGAAATCTGAAATGGAAAACTTTAACGCTGAGAGAAGTAATAAAGAATTTGTTATTAAAAACAACTGGTTAATGAAAATATCTCCGGAGATCCCCTGTCTGGCATAGCAACCCTGTTCATAGACGAGGAAGAGGACCACCCTGAATGGTGTGGACCACCTCTACCTTTATCTCCACCTCCACAACCCCCACGTTACGCCCCTATATACCCACCCCTGACTAAACGATTCCAGAAAGCAACCGCACCCCCAAGGGAAAAATCAGATATAGAAGACGAAGCTGAAAGGGTGGGGATGACCAGGCAAAGAGGGGAGTGACCAAGACAATCGGTGAAAGAGTTAAGATAAACAAGCGAGAGACTGGGAAAGGGGGGATCACAATGAGTTATGCCTATGAGGGCAATGATGAAGCCGCTGGCAGGAGAGACTAACCAACCACAAACTGTGAGAGTATATATAGCCTGGAAACCCCAAGAAATTATGATGATTAGAAACGAAAGATAGGATTAAAGACCCACCGGGATTTGAGAACTATATCAGGTCAACGGTCTGATTTTATGACGCGTCGGCATGAGGCGTGTTCTCCCTAACCAAAGCCTTATTAAATCCAACCGAGGTAGAACGATGGAAGAAGGAAATGGACTTAAATACATGGGAGGCTTTGCAAGCCCTATATAATGAACCGCCCAATGCAGAAACTCTAAGACTAAACCACATACTCGATGCCCTGACTCTGTGCCTGAAAAGACCACTAGATATGTGAAAGGTCCTAGAGTGCAAGCCCCTACCCAAGGAGGGAGCCCGTGAATCCTGGGAGAGATTTACAACAGCCTATCGTATCTATGCTGGTGATGAAGTATATAATCAGGGTGGCAAATCACCACAGTTTAATGCAATCCTAATGAACTGCCTACCCCCGAAGGTGGTATCACAAATAAAGACCAACCTAGACTGGGCAGATAATGAGGAAGCTCAGGAAAAAAGGGCTGTGTTTGCATTCTGGAACGCAGGCAAGGAATCTGACCCCTCAGTTATGCCTAAAATACAGCGTGAATATTGCATCCAAGCCGGAGAGGTTGCTGAGGTAGTGCCTCGCCGTACTATGCCCATTCGCCAGAACAAGCCGTGAGAACAGTGGGAGTATAATCCTAGACAGCGGGAGAGTTGGGGAGAACCGGAAAGAAGGGGAAGGTCGGATAACCCACCCGACCAGAGGGGGAAAAGATGTTTTAGATTTGGGAGACTGGGACACTGGGTGCGATACTGCCCAACCCGCAGGGGTGGCGAACGAAGCGGCAATCAACGCTACAGCCCGTACAGTACCAACAATCCCTTTCAACAATGACTCGAGCTGGCACCTATGGGTCGCATGTTCCCCCTAGTGGCGGGACCAGGGGACGAACCTATTGTATATATGATGAGAAGAGAAAACCCGTATCCCCTTTTTGATTGACACCGGGGCGGCCCTCTCTACCCTGGATCAGGAGCTGGTGGAATATATGAGATTCCCATTATCCAATGGAAAGTCCCAGTTGTCCGGTTTGGATGGACGCACCCGACAATACCCCATGACAGAACCTCTCATTGTAAAGTATGAATCTGCCCCCACACCTTATCCTTCTTTGTGATCTCCAATCTCGGGTGCAACCTCGCAGGACGAGGCTTATTAATGGGCTTAGGGGCAGGGATCAGCTGCTCCACTCAAGGCATCTACCTTCAAACGGAACCCATACACCGAATGATGGCACACTTTCTAACTCCTCAGTGGTGGGCTATCGACCTCCCACCATCTCCCCTATATCCAGGTATCCCAGACCCCCATGTGACTCTATTCTACGACCCTACGGGGTGCGACAAGACTGCGGAAGAATTTTTCAAACCACTGTTACACCCTGGTAGGGCAAGTTACAGGCCCGCAGGGGACAGCATTAGTGGCAGAGATACAAAATGGACTATGGAGACAGAGAGGATTAGTATCTCCCCATGTCACTACCTCCGTGGCCACAGCTTACTCAGCCAAGGAGCTGGGGTATCTGGTATACATACTGCAGCAGCAGGCAAGAAGGAATTGTTATGTAACCCAGCATTTTTCACAAGGGACAATTGAATATTGGGCAAACCAGCAGACCCAGCAGGGCCTCATCCGACGGCATTAACTGCCGACTACTACTGATATAACGGATCGTGTTTGGTCGGCATCACCTCATGAGGTAGGACTAACAACCTGTGCACCAATCCACGTAACCCTAAAGCCCAACGTCCGCTTACCAGCTATACACCAATACCCGCTAAAACCAGAGGCTGTGGCGGAATACGGCAGCTGGTAAGCTTCCTGCAACACCAGGGCATCTTAGTCCCATGCCAATCACCATGCAACACCCCGATATTCCCAGTCCCGAAACGAGGACGCACACAATAGCGCCTGGTCCATGATCTCCGTGCCATCAACGAGATTGTCACATCCACGCACGCGCTGGCTCCTAAAGGGCCTGTTCCACTTTCACAACCTAATTCACGACCTCTGCCGAGTTTGCCCTTGACTCATACTCGCAGCATGGTCGTCACGAGGTCGTAGGAGGTCGTATGTAGGTCGTAGGTAGGCCGGGATGCTAGTTGTAGGTACTCGTGGCATCAAGTAGTTGGGGCATTTTTTCTAGCATGATGTTAAATGTCCACGAGTAAAAAAGGTCCTGAATTATGTCATGAAAGTGGTACAGGCCCTTAACCCTGCAACAATCCTGGGCCAGCTACCCGCAGCCGCTACCATCTTTACGGTAGTGGATTTGCAACATGCTTTCTTTTCAATACCATTGCATAAAGACAGTCAATATCTTTTTGCTTTTACCTATGAAGGACAACAGTATACCTGGACTCGCCTACCGCAAGGCGAGTAGGCGAGTCCAGTAGGCGAGTTCACTCGCCTACAATATTTTCCCAGGTGTTGGGACAACAATTAAAAACTTTAACCTTGAGCCACGGATCAACGATAATACAGTATGTTGATGATCTTTTTCTTACAAGAACCGGACCCACGTAAAATGCTGACGATACAGAGGAACTTTTAAAAGCATTGCATGGCTGGGGCTACGTAATACCCAAGGAGAAGGTTACCCGAAAACAGGCCAGGGTAAAAATTTTGGGAATAATACTCAGTGCCACGGAACGAGCTTTAACCCCAGCCCGCGTGGATCCTATAATCAACCACACCACCCCAGCTAACACAAAACAGATGAGAGATTTTCTGGGGTTGGTTTTCTTCTGCAGGCAATGGATTCTGGATGTTACCCTATACGCAAAGCAACGATCCCCCCTGGCATCCGTGGATGCTCCCCGAGAATTTGCTCTAACCCCCGCACAGGAGGAAGCATTTACAAAATTGAAGGCTGCCCGATATTGGCCGCCCGCTCTACGACCGACCTTTCTAGCTGTACGTCACTATTATTCAAGATTGAGCTTCAGCTGTACTTGCCCAACACCATGGTGATGTTGGACGCCCTGTATCTTACTTCTCGATCTGCCTAGATGCTGTTGACCAGGGTTACCCTCCATGTACACAAATTCTACCGGGACTACATGCAGCAGTAACTGTGGATTCTAATATCACTCTGCACCAGCCGGTGGCAGTATCCACCACTCATTGTGTTGCAACCCTGCTAAACTCAGGACAGACTAAATATTTGACTCGGGCCCGTCAAGGTCACTATGAAGTTACCCTCCTGAGCAACCAATACTTTACCTTCCATCAATGCACCACTATCAATTCATCAGCCTTTCTTACAGAACCGCCCAAACATCGCGACCAACCACTACATGATTGTGCATTGGCAAATGAACAATTGACTACAGTCCAACAGGATCTACAGGATGCTCCTCTATAGCAAGCAGACTACACTTGGTTTGTGGATGGATCTTCTCTACTCCCCGACAATGGACACCGAACCTCTGGCTATGCGGTAATCGTCAACGATGGGGCAATGATAGAAGAAGGTCGGTTCCAAAATGCTCTTTCATCCCAACAGGCAGAACTTTACGCTCTGACCAGGGCATGCATTCTGGGCCAACAAAAGACACTTAACATCTATACAGACTCTCAATATGCTTTCGGCGTTGCCCACGACTTTGGAGCCCTCTGGCAGCATAGGGGCTTTTTGACATCATCAGGCACTCCAATTAAAGATGCCCTTTATGTAACCCATGTATTACAAGCCCTAACTCTCCCACACCGATTAGCCATTATTAAATGCAGTGCACACACGGGGGAGTCAGATAAGGCTTCTAAAGGAAATGCCTTGGCCGACACCACTGCTTGTGTGTCGGCCTGCCACTCCCTCAATATTGTCCCAACGGAACAAAGAGTTATTGCAAACAGAACGGCAATGCCAGACATGGGTGAAGTTAAGTTAATGCAGGGGACGCCTCGGCTGCGCAAAAAGATCTTTGGAAACAAAAGGGCCGTGCCATTGATACCCTGACAGGCCTTTGGCTTACCCCTTTTGGACAAGTTTGTGTACCGGATGTATCCTTACCTATACTGTTAATCTACATACACTTGCTTTAGGGGCGCTGCATTGAAGGCGCCTCTGCCTACAGTCTGTCTGTTTTTTCCCCTCTTTTTTTATTTTAGTTTGTCTAAACAGTTTTGTTTTGGGGATTCTTTCGTTTTTTTATGTGGGGGAGGGGCGTAGGGTAAGGGGGGAACCGTTTCCCTGTCGCTTCCTGGCGAGGATGCGACTATTTCTCCTAGTTGCGTCCTCACCCCTCCTCCCCTCCTCGTGGCCTACCACTGGATCGGAGCGGCCTTTCCTACCGGGGACCAGAGCTTCGGCAGCGGTGGTGCGGCGCAGGATTCATCGCGGAGCGGGCGATACCTACCTGGATCTCCGGAGCGTTGGGCCCGCTGTTCCAACATCGCGGGGCTGTGGTACGTGGAGCTCCCAGTGCGGGCGGTGCTGACCGACACTGCGGAGTCCCTGGGGCCCTTTGCCGAGAGCCGCCATTGTGAATCTCCGCCTGGCGCGGCCTGGGGACGTCGGGAGCTACTGACTCCGGTGGGAAGCGGCCGATTTGGAGGTCCAAGCCGCTGAGGTTGGCCTCCCGTTCCGACGTCGGAGTTCCAACATACCGGCGAGTGGGCTTGAGCGGCGGGCCACCCGTAGCGGCGACTGCGGAGGGCTCTGGAGGCCCCGACCACGGGTGAGCATCAGAGGAAGATGACTGACTTTGGTGCCTTCCCTCACAGTGGGAAACTTTTGATTCTGCTGTGTGGGGATGTTTTATGTTGAACTCTATCGTGTGTTGTGTTCTTTATTTTATTGTATGGCTGTATGGTGATCACATTTCACTGTGCCAACTGGCACATGTGACAAATAAATGTATCTTGTATCTTGTACTCCCTTACTCATGTTGGAAAAGAAGGAATGATAATGATGACTAATGAAACATGGTGGCACCCAAATATTCGGCAAGAGGCACTCAAGCTGGCCTCTGAATGTGGGATATGCCAACGGAACAATCCTGGCAAAGCGGTAAAAGGTCCAAAGGGAGTCATTCCAATGCCATCCCGTCCTTTTGAATGCATACAGATAGATTTTATTGAAATGCCGCATACAAATTGTTATAAATATTGTTTAGTAAATGTTAATTAATTCAGTTGATGGATTGAAGCTTTGCCCACTACAAACAACACAGCAGAGACGACAGTGACGTTGATACTGAAAGAAATTATACCCCGCTTTGGATTGCCAACCATTATCAGCTCTGACAACGGTCCTCACTTTATAGCCTTTATTAATAAAGAAATATGCCGACATTTTAACATCAAACACCAATTTCACTCTGTTCACCATCCCCAGGCTTCTGGTGTAGTTGAGCGGGCAAATGAGACACGAAAGACCAAATTGACCAAGTTGGTGGAAGAGACGGGGCAGAGCTGGATTAAGGTTCTTCCCCTCACTTTTTTTGAACTGAGAATCACCCCACACAGTTAGTACTAAACTAACACCTGCTGAGATTATATATGGGCGACCATTGCGTACTCCTTGGGGTGCATCTATTAGAACAAAAGCTAGTCTTGGTTTACATGCCCTCAGTGATGAATTAATCACGTACGCACAGCAATTAACCCAAACTTTGTCAGTTTTACATTCACAGGTATTGGAGACGCAGAAACCGGTACCGGCTGATCATAACGACGAATACATACAACCAGGAGAATACGTGCGGATAAGAAATTGGGATCGAAAGAAACTTGGACCACGGTGGAAGGGGCCTTTCCAAGTACTACTGACTACAGCTACAGCAGTGAAGGTCGAAGATCATCCTCGTTGGTTACACCTAACCGATTGCAAAAGAAGAACAATGAGACTAATAACTCTCCTCAGCATCCTGGCAATGACCCAGGTGACCTGGACTAATACCTTTTTGGCCATGAGCTATGAGTTTGCCCGAAGGGGGAATGGTAGTAACTGCTGGGTGTGCACCGACATTCCCCACAACAGCGGGGGAGGCATGCCATTGCTACCAATACCCCTAAACCAGACTGAAGTCATGGCTGTATACTGCTTTCACAATGGAACTTCTGCTAGCAGGTGCAGAGAGAACACAAGAAGGACAAATGGTGGGAAAATTGTGTATAACGACTTTAAAGGATTTTACACTCCCCCATTTGAATCAGGTTGGAAGAAAGATGAGACCAAATGTTGGAAAATTCCCTGACTGAAACTAGCAAGCAATCCCCGTATCTCTGTAAATGCCAAGTCAAGTCAAGTTTATTCGTCACATACACATACGGGATGTGCAGTGAAATGAAAAGTGGCAATGCTCACGGACTTTGTGCAAAAAACAAACAAACTACAAACAGAATGGAACAGAATCACATATTTTTTTACATATTAAATATTGTGGGTGGAAGGAAAAAGGGGAAAAAAACAAAACAGCCATTTAAAAAAAAGAATAGAATGGTCCAATAAAGTTAGTCCCTGGTGAGATAGGAGTTTACAGTCCCAATGGCCTCTGGGAAGAAACTCCTTCTGAGCCTCTCCGTTCTCACAGCATGGCAACGGTGGCATTTGCCTGACCGTAGCAGCTGGAACAGTCCGCTGCAGGGGTGGAAGGGGTCTCCCATGATCTTATTGGCTCTGGAGTTGCACTTCCTGATGTATAGTTCCTGCAGAGGGGCGAGTGACGTTCCCATAGTGCGTTCGGCCGAACGCACTACTCTCTGCAGAGCCTTTTTGTCCTGGGCAGAGCAATTCCCAAACCAGATTGTGATATTTCCAAACAAAATGCTTTCCACAGCCGCTGAGTAGAAGCACTGGAGGATCCTCGGAGACACTCTGAATTTCCTCAATGCCTGAGGTGGTAAAGGCGCTGCATTGCCTTATTCACGAGTGGTGCAGCGTGCGATGTCCATGTCATATCCTCAGATGTGGACTCCCAGGTATTTAAAACAGCTCACCCTATCCACAGTATCCCCATTTATCCTCAATGATGTGTATGTGCTCGGATGATGTGCCCTCCTAAAATCCACGATCAGCTCCTTATTGTTTTTGATGTTCAAGAGGAGGCTGTTGTCCTGACACCAGAGTGCCAGATCAGACACCCCCTCCTGGTAGCCTTCTCATCATTGTCTGAGATCAGGCCCACCACCACAGTGTCATCAGCAAACTTGATTATCGAGTTGGAGCTGAACCTAGTCTCACAGTCATGTGTGTACAGGGAGCACAATAGGAGGCTGAGGACGGAACCCTGGAGGGAATCCTGTGCTCAGGGTGAGGGACTTCAATGTATTCCCTCCCATCTTGACTACCTGGGGCCTGGCGGTGAGAAAGTCCAGGGCCCAGGTACACGGGGAGGTGTTGAGCCCTAATTCCAGTAGCTTCTCGGCCAGTGTGGTGGGGACTATCGTATTGAAGGCTGAACTGAAGTCTATGAACAGCATCCTCAAGTAGCCCCCCCCTTCTGGCTGTCAAGATGAGAGAGAGCAGTGTGCAAAACCTGGGAGACCGCATCGTCCGTGGATCTGTTCGGACGGTATGCGAATTGTAACGGGTCCATGTTGCGAGGGAGGAAGGCGCAGATGTGTTTCTTGACCAGCCTCTCAAATCATTTCATGCCCACCGAGGTGAGGGCCACCGGACGGGCTGGGGAGGCATTTTTAGGTACTGGTACAATGATGGATTTTTTGAACCAGGCAGGGACCACGGACTTGTCCAGGGAGAGGTTGAATATTGTAGTGGCACCTATCATTATAACGACAAAGGAAAAGGAGTGTATTTGGGAAACAGTTCTTGCACTTCATACCTCCTATTCTCTATTATGAGACCACCACGTTCAGTAAATGGAACAACTTTGAATGTGGATCATGGGCATACCCTTGGCTGCCAGGGATGCCACCAGGAGACAACTCCACTTTTAACATGAGGTTGGGTAAGAACGACAACTGGAGAGGATGCTGCTATCTGGCTTATGTCGTTCCCCACATGCGTATGGTGTAACAACTAAAGTTGTCCCTTCCCTTAAGAACAAGATGGGGCATGTCAGAATCAGAACGGTTTTGGATGATTGCCTTCCCATTCTGGGGGACTGCTCGTCCCTCTCGACAATTGATCAATATGGCCTCCGCCATGGAGACGTTGGCAAATGCAACCGCTACTGCCTTAACAGATGTAAATAAGGCCATGACGCCTATTACAGCAGAAATGGTTGCCATCTGCAATATGGCCTTACAAAATCGCATGGCATTGGACTTTATCTAGGCAGAAAAAGGAGGCACCTGTGCTATCATAAACTGTGAGTGTTGCACTGATATCCCCGATGAGACTACAATATCACCGACCTTGCTGCCCACATTTCCCAAGAAATTGAGAAAATCCATAATGTTGGAAGTGATCTGCATGGGTATAACAAAGGGAGTGGAACCTGGTGGCCATTCAATTGGTTAGGTGGTCTTTGGGGTACTATATTACACTATGGCTCTTTCATTTTATTAATCATTGCTCTAATTTTTATTGTTAATTGCTTGTCACCATTAAGTACCTACCGGGGATTGTGAATGTTATCATAAACTGTTAAAGAGGAAGGAATGTGGAAGTTAACAATGATTTAAACTCGCTGAAACTAAGACAGGCTTTCACCTTCTTCTATTAAACTTAAGCAAAGCCAGGCTTGCTAACATATATCCAGGGACGGACGCTGGCTCGTTCTCTCCAGCCAATCTAGCTCACGCATTCTGGTCTTGCCCCAAACTTGTTAACTACTGGGCAGTGGTTTTTAAAACCATCAGTGAAGTCCTTGGGATGACAGTGAGATCTTGCCTGCTTGTAGCTGTATTTGGTGTAACAGATAAAGCCTTGGGTTTAAATACGACCCAGTCTGATATCATTACATTTACATCACTTTTGGCCCGTAGGAGAATCTTGCTGATCTGGAAATCTAACACTCCTCCATCTGCCGCTGCTTGGCTGGAAGACGTCATGTTTTTTTTAAGGTTAGAAAAGATTAAATTCACATTGAGGGGGTCTGTGAAAAAGTTTTATTTGAAATGGGAACCCTTTTTATCATACTTTGAGGGTCTAAAGGAACTACCCATTGAGTGAGGGCACTTGATATTAAGTGGGGATCTGCCTTTATTCTGTTTTGTTACTTTATTATTGTTAAAAAGTGCATTTGATTTTGTGATATATTTGGATTGTGAAAAAATAAGCTGCCAAGGGGTGTTTAGGGAGGGTGGGTTAGGGTTATTTTGTTTATATTATTATTATTATTATTATTTATAAAAAACAAAATGGAGGAAAATGTAATGCCATACATCAGATGTACTGTGAATTTTTTATCCCTCCAATAAAAAAAACTATTAATTAAATTGCAAAGCTAGCAAAAGCACTAACCCTTGCATCAGTGCTTTAACAAGGTCAGCAGACTGTCGATGTTACTCTTTCCAATAACATAACGAGATAACATGAATGTCTACTCTATAAGATAAACATTGGAGAGAATTCAGACTAACCTTGTGCCACAAGATTATGATGTGCGTCATAAGTAGAAAAAACCAAAATGCTTGTTCTGCAGAAATATAACCTTCTCATATAACCATACATGGCTAACCCTTCCTCTGTCAGAAGAACCTGTCAATCTTAAAAAGCTGTCATTCTTAAGGATTTGTCAATCTTAAGCAAGAGGCTGTACTATGCTTTGTAGATAACGTATTGCTGAATCGTCGATAAGTGGGGTATATATCACGCACTGAGATCAGTGTCCCTTTGTGTGGGACTTCTCTGTATAGTCTGTGATCAGCATACTGTAAAGAGTTTTTACCACACCCACTTGGCGTAATAATGATTTTACTGCTTATACTGATTTTATTTGGGTTTCTGTCTGTTTAAGAGTATTTGGACCACAACAGGTGAAAGCTTGGAGATGTGACTCAGCAGTCTGGGCACTTGCACATGTTGATACATCCGCTGAGAGCGAGCTTCCTTTCTTGCAGCAAACGTTTCCTCGTCTGAGTCGCTAATGCCTTGCACGGTCTTGTCACGGAACAAGCTGTCCATCTGGCAGAATTTACAGGACTTTGCTGGTGTTCTCGGGTTAGCGAGGAACGATTCAAAGTTCTCACCTGCTTCTTGCTATCTCTTGTTCAAGAGGTACCGCTCATACGTCTCATTCTTCTCGCCAATGGCTTAGATCTCGAATGCGCGAATGATCTCGGCCTGTTCACGGCTCTCCTCGTCGTTGGCGAACACGAAACTGTTGTAAATCTCCAGTCCTGACGGGCCAATTGTATGGAGCAACAATGCCGTCTGGTAGGCTGAAGTTTGCCCGTGTGACTGTGCGATCACGCTGTAGTTCGTCCACATCTGCCGCTATGTTTTCCAACCCTCGATCAGTCCGCGATTGGTGGTCTCCGTCCCCTCATCCCTAGCACTCGGCCCAGCTTGCTGCTGAACGGTCGTCTGCCCCTCCCTTCACCTGGTTTTGCAGCTGGAATTATTCTTTCTTTGCCTTGAATCCTGCTTGTACACCTATCCTACAGTGTTTGACAATTGCTCTAGTCCTGAGCTGCCAACTGTCCTAGCCGGGACTTTCAGGTTGCTGCTGAAAAAAACGATTTCCTAAGGCACCGCCTCTACCGCCATGTTTGGAGACATGTTCCCAGAGTGAAACCCCACGTGCATGTGCGGACTTTATTAAGCTTTTCAATCTCTCGTAGCATACAGTACATGCATATGCTACAGTATATCATAACATTACCTTTTCGCTGTGCAGCCTAGTTGTGAAGCAGAAAAACAGAAAATCGAAAACCAGTGATGTTAGATTTACAGACAAGTGAAGGCAAACATTCACTTCATTTTTTAATCCTTACATGTGCAAATTATAATCACGTCTCAAGAGTTAAGATTAGGATTAATAATACCAATAATAATGATAATGATGTCTAGAACCAGAGGGCACAGACTCAGAATAGAAGGACGTACCTTTAGAAATGAGATGAGGAGGAATTTCGTTAGCCAGAGGGTGGTGAATCTGAATTCATTGCCACAGACGGCTGTGGAGGCCAAGCCAATGATATTTTTAAGGCAGAGAGAGATAGATTCTTGATTAGTACGAGTGTCAGGGGTTATGGGGAGAAGGCAGGACAATGGGATTGAGAGGGAAAGATAGATCAGCCATGATCAAATGGTGGAGTAACCTTGATGGGCCGAATGGCCAAATTTTGATCCTATAGCACGAACATCAATTCATAATCACTGCAAAGGCCATGTTTTGGGGTCCTTTTAAAGTGGGGATTAACAGGTACTTGATTAGTACGGGTGTGAGAGGTTATGAGGAGAAGGCAGGAGAACAGAGAAAAGGAAGGAAAGAGAGATCAGCCATGATTGAATAGTGGAGTAGAGACTCTCCTAGTGGCAACATGCTGTAAGTTTGCAAATTCATTTGCTCCCTTAACTTTTAACTTTTACTTATCACTCTTTCAATGTTACTTGTTATTACTTGATTTCAAGGCACGGTCTAACTTTTCTTAAAGTGTTGATAACACTTTTATATGCTTTAATTGTGTAAAGGATGGAGACAAGAGGGAAAGGAGCTTCTCCAAGGAAGGAGCGTGGGAGAGGCACAGCTTCTGACTCTGGTATCTGGAAGCAATATCGAAAATGAACGATGAACTGAAAAATGAAATGAAAACAAGATTTTGCAGTTTGGAAGAAATGGTGAAAGGAATTTTGAGCAAATTGAAGGAAGTTCAAGACAAGCTGATTATGTTACAAGATGAATCTCGTGAACAGAAGGAACAAATTGATAGCTTGCGAACCCCGGGCCAGCAGAGAGATTTAAATATTGAAAAACTGGAATGGAGAATGAATGAAAATACTCGGGCACTCCAGCAATACAAGATTAAAAATATGGATTTGTAAAACAGAAGCCGTCGACTGAATTTACGAGTTGTTGGTTTGCCGGAAGGCCAAGAAGGAGATAATGTTATAAAATATGCTTCTAAAATCATAGAGGAGACTTTCTACATCGAGCACTATGAAAATCTTCCATTTTTGGATAACGCACACAGGATTTGGAAAAACTCCGGTCCCCAAGATAAACCGAGACATTTGATTGTTCGGTTTCACTTCTTGCAGATGAAGGAGAATATTCTCCAGGCAGCAAAAAAGTTGGGCATGATTGAATATGAAGGATGCAAGTTTCAGTTTGTTCCTGATTATAGTTATGAGCTTTTAGAATTAAGAAAGTCTTTCCATAATGTAATGTCTGAGTTGTTTAAGAAAAAGTTGCGCCCAGCTTTACTTTATCCAGCTAGACTGCGTATACAACTCTTTAATGGTAACATTCGATTTTTTTCAGGGACCAGACCCAACGGGTCTGCACTTGGTCTAGTATACTTTTAAAACTGTGTGTGTGTGTGTGTGTGTTGGCATTGTGTGTTTGTGGGTGTATGTCAGATTTGGCCTTTGATTTCATGGTTCGCCAAAATCACACACTCAAACTCCGAGAACTTTCCATTTTGCTAGACATTACACTTTTACATTCACCCATTCACTCCTCATTACATTTAGACACTTTTATCTACACTTTTTAAAATAAAATCCTTCACCCCCCCCCCCCCACACACTCACTTATTTTATGTCCTCCTGCTGGCCACCCACCATAACGGCAGCTAGTGCAGCCCGCTCTCCTCCAAAAATGCCGCCATATTTTTTATTTCGCTGGTGATTTTTGCTGCTGCCGCCTGGCTTATTTCGCTGCCGATTTTACTTCCCCCACTCCCCCCACCCACCCCCCCCCCCCCCGGCCCAGCTCAGCTCTATCATGGTGCCTCAAGCCAAACATCGCCTCTTGCACCGCTGCTTTTTGCCGTACAGCGGGGGAACAGCTGATTTTTGCCTTGAGCCAGCGCGTTAACAGCCTGTCAGCCACAGGCAAGGCAGGGACAACTTTAATGGATTCATTCCACAGTAAGTTCAGTTCGCTAACAACCCCCCCTCCCCCCCCTGCCCCCTCTCCCCACCCTCCCCCTCCCCCGCTCCCCCCCTCTCCCCCTCCTCCCCTTCCTCGCCCTCCCCCCCGTACTCAGGGTCTGAAGTACGTTCGGGGACAGAATGGGTCTGCACTTAGTCTAGTATATATTGATTTTTAAGATTTTTTTTGTTAGCTTTTCTATTTTTTAAATTGAAGGAATTTCCCCCCCTCCCCCCTGTCTTTAGACAAATTAAGTGAACGCAGTTCTTGTTTTTCATACTTTGACCTTGGAATAATAATATGAATTAGCTCTTGTGTTCCACTGCTAACATGTACTTTTTTAACCATAACATTAATTTGGTTTTGGCTATTGAGTGGCAAATATGCTTTCTTTTTACATTGGGTGCTGTCCTTCGGAGAGATGGGGGTAGGGAAGGGATTAGGTAGCATACTGACTGTCCACTGGTCAGTTTCGGGCTTTGCATGGGTGGGGGGGGGGGGGTCTTTTGCTTCTAGCTTAGTTTTTTTCATCTGAGCATAATCTGAACTACAAAAATGTCTGAAATGTCGTCACTTCTGGCTCCGCCCTAGATTTTTCCCCATCCAGTATCATGAACTATTATGCTTTAAGAAATTAACCCTTCACATTCCACATGATTTTCACAAACAATATGGATAAAGTTATTAACTTCCTTTCAAAGAATGTGAGTGGTTTGAACCATCCCATTAAGAGGAATTTTTTTTTAAGTTCTTCATAGACTAAATGCTCAGATTATCTTTGTTCAGGAAACTCATGTAAGGCAAGACGACAATCAACAATTTTTCAAGTTTTGGAGAGGACAGCAGTTTCATTCACATTCACAGGCTAAGCTGAAAGGAGTCTCTATTTTTATTGACTCCTCAATTCTGTTTGTTTATTGTGAAACAATTTCTGATCTATATGGTAGATTTTTGGTGATTACTGGTGTTCTTCATAACCAAAAAGTTGCTGTGGTGAATGTTTATGCACCAAATATTGATCACCCTGAGTTTTTTAAACAGTTAATCGCATCCTTTCCTAATTTAAATGAACACTTTTTAATAATGGGTGGAGATTTTAAATGTTGTTTGAACCCTCGATGGACAGATCTGCATCTGATCATTTGCTTCCAAATAAATCAGCTAGTTTTATCAATTATTTTATACTTGACTCTGGAATGTTAGAAGTCTGGAGATTCTTACACCCAAATGACAAAGAATTTTATTTTTTCTCTCATGTATATCATTAGGATTGACTACTTTATAATAGCTTCTTGGCTAGTTTCATCGGCCACTGCATGTGAGTATGATGCAATTGCAATTTCTGATCTTGCACCATTGAAACGATCAATCAAACTACCTGATTCCAAGTTTAGTGCTAAACAATTGCGATTTAATGCTACTTTGTTTCAAGATCTAAATTTTGTTAATTTTATTCAAGATCAGATTGCTTTTTTCTTCTTAACAAATTCTACTGAAGAAATATCCAATGGTGTAGTCTGGGATGCTTTTAAGGCATATGTTCGTGGACAAATTATTTCATACTCCGCGGGATTAAAAAACAAATTCAAAATGAAATACGTATATTGGCTGATGAGATTAAAGAAATTGATAAAAAATATTCGAAAGCTCCTAGTTTAGAGCTTATAAGAATAGAGCTGAACTTCAATTAAGACATGATTTGTTATTAGTATCACGGATTGAGAATCGGCGTCCTAAAACCAAAAGTCAATTTTACATACATGGCGAAAAATCTGGTAAATTACTTGCTAATCAGTTGAAAGCGGTGACGGCCAAACGTCAGATTACTAAAGTGAGTAAACGGGACGGTACACTGACTGTAGACCATGATGAAATTAATTCATCCTTTCAGGAATTTTACACTTCCCTATACCAATCAGAATTTCTTACTGATTCCAATATAATGCATGAGTTTTTAAAGAAACTGAACTTGCCAAATCTATCACATAATGAGTCTCTGTTGCTAGACGAACACATCACGTAGGAATAAGTACAGAAAGCAATCCTCTCGATGAATTCTGGTAAAGCTCCCAGTTTAGATGGGTTTACAGTAGAATTTTTCAAGTTTCTCAAGTTTACTGTCTCCCTGGCTATGCAAGGTTTTTAAAGAAGCCTTTTTAATGAATAGATTACCACAATCCTTTCATGAAGCATCTATTTCTTTAATTCTTAAAAAAGATAAAGACCCTACTGAAGTGACATCAAATAGACCTATATCACTGTTAAATGTAGATTCCAAAATTCTTTCCAAAATATTAGCTATGAGATTGGAAAATATTTTACCGTAAATTATTTCTGAAGGTCAAACAGGTTTTATTAAAAATTGTTACTCATACTTTAACATTAGGAGATTAATAAATATCGTATATACAGCATCAAATAAAACTCCAGAATGTGTCATTTCACTTGATGCCGAGAAGGCGTTTGATAGAGTAGGATGGGAATACTTATTCAATACACTTGAAAAATTTAAGATTGGTCCAAAATCTATTTCTTGGATCAAGCTGATATATCATATACCTCAGGCTTCTGTACTTACCAATAATCAGAGATCCCCTATTTTCAGGCTCTTTCGAGGTACTAGACAGGGCTGTCCTTTAAGTCCTTTACTGTTTGATATCGCTTTGTAACCTTTGGCCACCGCTATTAGGGAATCCCCTAATATTTTTGGTATTGTCCGTGGGAATAAGACACATAAGCTATCTCTTTATGCAGATGATCTGTTATTATTCATTTCTAACCCCGAGAACTCTATTCCGGCAATAGTAGCGCTACTTAATCAATTTAGTAGTTTTTCTGGTGATAAACTAAATCTTAGTAAGAGTGAGCTTTTTCCATTAAACAATCTAGTTTCGAATTATGGACAGTTTCCATTTAGATTGATTGCTGAATGTTTTACTTATTTATGTATTAAGATTACCAAGCTCCTCCCACGCTGCACTCCCTCAATTATTGCTAAATCTTTCTTTGATATTATTGACTCCAAAATTTTTTCATATATAGGGCAGAATAAAAATTCCAGACTAAGTAAAAAATACTTACAGAAATCAAAAAAGACCGTGGTTTGGCACTGCCGAACCTTAGATTCTACTATTGGGCAGTTAATGCTCGTTATTTAACATTTTGGACTCAAGATTTAGAAGATACCCAATGCCCAGGATGGATAAACCTTGAACGTGATTCTATGTAAGGGCTATCATTGGCTTCTATTCTAGGGGCCTCGCTACCTTTTACAATTATGAGATTGAATAAATATACGACTAATCCAATAATAAGGTTTAATTAGGGATATGGTTTAAATTTTGTTCGTTTTTTGGATTGAATGATTTTATCTTATCGAGTCCTATCATATCTAATTTTTTCTTCCAACCTTCTAGTACTGATCAAGCCTTTCTGTTATGGAAGAGGAAGGAATAAGTAGCTCTTCGTGATTTGTTTTTGGATGGTTGTTTTATGTATTTTGAACAAATCCAATAAATATAATTTACTTAACTCACACTTTTTTAGATATTTACAAATTAGACATTTTTTGAAGGCTACTCTACCCTTTTTTCCATTACCACATCAATCCGAAATCCGTTAAAAAAAAATTGCATTTGAACCCTTATCAGAAAGGCTTAATAACGACTATTTATGAGTTGATTTTGAAATTACAAATAGATACATTTGATAACATTAAGAATGACTGGGAAAGAGAACTCCAAATTTGTCTATCTATAGAGAAATGGGAGAGGATTCTTCAATTAGTTAATACTTCCTCAATTCAAGGTGGTTCACAGAGTTCATATGTCAAAAGATAAGTTAGCCCGTTTTTATGGTCATATAAATCTTACCTGTGACAGATGTAACTCTGAAGTGGCCACACTGATTCATATGTTTTGGTCTTGCCCACTTTTGGAAAAATATTGGAAATAAATCTTTGATACTGTTTCTGTAGTTTTAGATATTGATTTACAACCTCATCCTATTACTGCAATTTTTGGGCTACCAATGTTAGATTCTATTGGTTTGTCCCGTTCCGCCCATCGGCTGATTGCTTTTACCACATTAATTGCCAGAAGATCTATTTTATTTAAATGGAAAGACTGTAACCCTCTGACCACACTCCATTTATTACTCTGAAACGATATCGTTTAAATTTAGAAAAAATTAGGAGTGACATTGTTGAACCCTTGGTTAAATTTTTCTCTTTTTTTTTCTTTTTACCTTTTTGTTCTTTTTATATATAAGTTTTCTTTTAAACACTTAACTATATTTACATAGCGACCGGGAGATCTATATTCAATGTGTATTTTGACACTGGACTCATATTTAGGTTATACCTGTTATTAATGTAATCCTGATACCTATGTATGACTATCATTGTTATGTTTATCATTTTGTTGGTGTTGTTGTTGTTTTGTCTTTATTTTTGAAAAAAACCCAAATAAAAAGATTTTAAAAGAAAGAATGGTGAGTAGACTCGATGGGCCGAATGGCCTAATGCTGCTCTTATGACTTGTGAACCTTATGTAAATCGTAGAAGAACTGGAGATTTCCTGTCTTCCAGTCAAGGTTCATAAATCATAGGAGCAGCATTAGGCCATTCGGCCCATCGCGTCTGCTCTACCACTCGATCATGGATGATCTATTTTTATCTCTCAAACCCATGCTCCTCCCACGCTGCACTCCCTCAATTTAGCAATACTGCTTAACCAAGGAGCGTTTCGAATATGGGAGGAGATGAGGTGGTGGAAAAGGGAAATAGTTAGGGTGCAGATTCCTCTCTCGGGCGGCACGGTGGCGCAGCGGGTAGAGTTGCTGCCTCACAGCACCAGACACCTGGGTTCGATCCGGACTACGGGGGCTGTCTGTGCGGAGTTCGCATGTTCTCCCAGTGACCGCATGAGTTTTCTCCCGGCGCTCCGGTTTCCTCCCACATGCCAAAGACGTGACAATAAAGAACCGTTGAACCATTGAAGAAGGGCCAACTTTATTACCAGCGGTGCAAGGCTGGTGTGCAAGTTTTAGATTTTAGATTGAGAGACACGATGCGGAAACAGGCCCTTCAGCGATCAGTGATCCCTGCACACTAGGGAATATTTTACACCTTACCAAAGCCAAATAACCTACAACCCTTTACATCTTTGGAGCGTGGGAGGAAACTGGAGCACCTGGTTAAAACCCTCGCGGTCACAGGGAGAACGTACAAACTACGTACAGACAACACCCGTAGTCAGGATCGAACCTGTAAGGCAACAACACTACCGCTGCACCACCGTGCCGCCCCTTGAATGCTCTGGAGCTGATACTGTTCACCTTAGTGTGGACCAAAAAAACTACTTAGACTGCACCGTTGACGCGTAATGATGCACTAGAATTGTCGCATTTTATGAGTGATTAATTAATTATTTTAATGCACAAATTCTGATATTACAGTATGTTAAACAATATTGATCATGAAATGTCCGCAATGTTCATAAAGCTACATAAAAATTGCAAATGATGAAACGCTTCATATCCTAGAAACTAAATCAGATTGCACATCATCGATGGTGCTTCTCACACAAAAATCAGTTCCAACTCCCTCTTTTATAGTTCTGCACTCTGTATCTCCACTTTAGTCTATCTATTGTATTTGAGTTTGACAGTTGTATTTATGTATAATATTATAGTCATGCAGTCATACGGTGGGGAAACAGTCTTTTTGGCCCAACCGAACAACACATCCCATCTACACTAGCCCCAACTGCCGACGTTTGACCCACATTCCTCTAAACATACCCTTCTATGTTGCGACAGTACCTGCCTCAACTACCTCCTCCGGCAGCTCGTTCCATACACCCACCACACTTGGTGTAAGAAAGTTAATCCCTCAGGTCCTCATTAACTCTCCCCCCCACCTCACCTTAAGCCTCTGATATATTTAGATAGCATGCAACACAAAGCTCTGCATTGTACCCCGGTATACGTGACAATAATGAACATAACCCTTAATCCTAAACCTTTAACAGTACACGTGACCATGAACTAAACTGAACTAATCTCCCCTTTGCTCTATCTATTGTACTTGAGTTTAACGGCTGTACTTATGCACAGTATTCTCTGATCTGTTTGGACAGCAAGCAAAACAAAGCTTTTCTGTGTATCTTAGTACACATGACAACAATAAACTGAATCCTAATCCTTTTACCACAGAACTTGTCAGACAAACAATTAACGTCGAGGTGAATTTGTGACCATTGAGTAACGGGCTGAGAAATCACTGCCGGTGCCTCTATTCTGACCATCGCATCGGACGCACGTGAAATGGCGTCACATCCTCCACAACGCAGCTCTGATCCACCTCTGGTTGAATGTGAAGGTTTGTTGAGAGATGGGATCACTGTCGATCAGTCAGAGAAACGGGCACCAAACCTGCAGAAGATCATCAACAAAATGTCAATTCAAGTGTCTCCATTAAGGCACCGCACACAAGCTTGGTCAGACTCTGTAATAATCATGGCATCCAACTCCACAACGCCCTGAAAGTGGCCGCACAAGTAGATCGAGTGGTGAAGAAGGCGTACGGTAAGCTGAGGAAGGAAAGTGCAGATGCTGGTTTACACCGAGGATAGACACAAAAAGCTGGGGTGACTCAGCGGGTCAGGCAGCATCTCTGGAGAGAAGGAATAGGGGACGTTTCGGGTCTGAAGAAGGGTCTTGGACCTGAAATATCACCTATTCCTTTTCTCCAGAGATGCTGCCTGACCCGCTGAGTTATTCCAGCTATTTGTGTCTATCACCATATACTATGCTTGCCTTCATAGGTCCAAGCATTGAGTATAAGAGTCATCGAGTCATCGAGTGATACAGTGTGGGAACAGGCCCTTCGGGCCAACTTGCCCATACCGGACAACAATGTCCCAGCTACACTAGCCCCACTTGCCAGCGCTTGGTCCATATCCCTCCAACCTGTCCTATCCGTGTACCTGTTCAACTGTTTCTGAGTCCCAGCCTCAATTACCTCCTCTGGCAGCTTGTTCCACACACCCACCACCCTTTGTGTGAAAAAGTTCCCCCTCAGATTCCTGTCAAATCTATTACCCTTCTCGTGAAACCTATGTCCTCTGCTCCTCGATTCCCCTACTCTGGGCAAGAGACTGTGCATCTACCCGATCTATTCCTGGCATGATTTTGTACATCTCTTTGATCACCCCTCATCCTCCTGCGCTCCATGGAATAGAGACCCAGCCTGCTGAACCTTTCCTGATAGCTCACGCCCTCTAGTCCTCGTAAATCTTTTCTGAACCCTTTCAAGCTTAATAACATCTTTCCTGTAACATGGTGCTCAGAACTGAACACAATACTCTAAATGCGGTCTCACCAATATCTTATACAACTGCAACATGACCTCCCAACTTCTATACTCAATACTCTGACTGATGAAGGCCAAAGTGCCAAAAGCCTTTTTGACCACCTTATCTACCTGCGACTGGACCTTCTAGGAACCATGCACCTGTACTCCTGGATCCCTCTGCGCTACATCTCTACCCAGAGACCTACTATTTACTGTGTAGGTCCTGCCCTTGTTTGACGTCCCAAAATGCAACACCTCACACTTCTCTGTATTAAATTCCATCAACCCTTCCTCCGCCCACCTGGCCAATCGATCCCGATCCTGCTGCAATCTTTCACAACCATCTTCACTATCTGCAAAACCACTAACCTTTGTATTATTCAGGGAGTCATGATGCAGCTTTATCGGACTTTGGTTATTTACAGTAAGTGGGTGAGTGGGGGCGTCGGTGCCGCCTCCAGAGCCGCGGGGATGAATCTCGGGCTAAGGCTCCGCTCCGATGCCCGACCTCAGGGTCACTGACCCTCACCTCCCTCGGTCCCCAGATGGACACAGAGCACCTGGGCCGGCCCGCATTCCTGGGGGGGGGTAGAGGGACGTTGCCAAGTCTCAGAATTTCCGCTCACTCCGGGTGTTGTCGCTGCTTCACTGACACACACCCTTACACACACCCTGGCACACACACCCTCACAAACTCTCTCACACACCCTCACACATACACCCTAACACACATACTCAGTCACATCCTTACACAATCTCACACACATTCTCACACACCCTCACACATACAGACCCACACCCTCACACACATCATCACAAACACTCACACTCTCACACACACTGACACACACCCTCACACGCACTGCCACACACTCTTACACATACTCTCACACACCCTCACACACACTGATACACACTCTCATACATACTGACACACACTATCACACACACCTTCACAAAAACTGATACACACTCACACACACTGACACACACTCGCTCTCACACTCACACACACACTCTCACACACTGTCTCACACACCCTCACACACACTGACACGCACTCTCACACACACTCACTCACACTCTCTCACACACCCTCACACACACTGATGCACACACTCTCACATGCACTCCCACACACACTGACACACACTCTGTAACCTCTCACACACACCCTCACACATTCACACATCTTCACACACACCCTCACTTCAATAGAAATTAGAGGCTAACCATCTAAATTTGGGATGAAGGGCCTCTTTCCATGCTGTAAGACTATGACACATTGTAGAATGGGTGCAATTGCTCTGGAGAGGATCCAGGGGCAATCTATGAAGATGTTGGCAGGGCTGGAATTTTTTTTTCACTTTGAAGAAAGATTTGATAACTGGGATTGTATGCTCTGCAGCAACGGAGGTGAAGAAAATACTTAGTTGTGATGAATAATATTATGAAAATAGGACTTGTTTTTGCTTCAGAAAGTGTGAAGGAAGGAACTGCAGATGCTGGTTTAAACTGAAGATAGACACAAAAAGCTGGACTACCTCAGCGGGACAGGCAGCATCTCTGGAGGGAAAGAATGGGTGATGTTTCGGGGCGAGACCTTCAGACTGAAGTTGAAAACCAGCCGTATAGATGTAAAACACAATGACTGGAGATGTGTGTTATCCAACTAAGGGCAGAAATCAGAATCATGTGTTCATCTTTATTGATGTGACACCATAATAAATATATTACAGAAACAATAAGTTAGTGGGGTGGCACGGTGGTGCAGTGGTAGAGTTGCTGCCTTACAGCACCACAGTCCCAGATTTGATCCTGACTACGGGTGCTATCTGTACAGAATTTGTACATTCTCCCTATGACCGTATGTGTTTTCTCCGGATATTCCGGTTTCTCCCACATCTGGAAAAGTGCAGGTTTGTAGGTTAATTGGCTTCTGTAAATTGTCCCTGGTGTGTGGGATACAACTGGTGTATGGTTGATTGCTGGTCAGTATGGACATAGTGGACCAAAGGGCCTGTTTCCATAAATATGTTTTACGTATATATCTTAATTTAATTGAACCATATACTTGGTTGAATATGTGACATTATTTTCGTCATGTTTCTATTGTCAAAGGATTAATTTATTTGTGCAGAACAGTGATGGAAGTCCGACTCTTCTTGCCTTGTTTCTGTTTTTTTTACCTATGTGTGTGTGTGTGTGTGTGTGTGTGTGTGTGTGTGTGTGTGTGTGTGTGTGTGTGTGTGTGTGTGTGTGTGTGTGTGTGTATATATATATATATATGCATAACAGCATGAATTATAGACTGATTTCCATACATGAATATACTAAGGTCATTCATGTGCTGCACCTGTTGATCAGAGCCTGGTTCTACGTGGAATATAATTAGGAATGTAATTCAGCTTAAACTTATTCATATCTAATCCAATTTAAAGCATAAATGTTGCATTCAAGTGTAAGTTAAATGTTGCATTCAAGTGTAAGGTGTTCTCCCCTCCTCGGTCCCTGCACTCCCTCGGGCTTGATCATTGCACTCCCTCGCAATTCTAACTCTCAACTATCACCCAATGTTGTCAGCCCTGCATTATTATCATTATTATTATTATTATTAATCCTAATCTTAACTCTTGAGACGTGGTTATAATTTGTACGGGTAAGGATTAAAAATTGAAGTTTGTCCGCACTTGTCTGTAAATCTAACATCACCGGTTTGGAATTTGAACCAAGTTTTTTCAGTTTCACAACTAGGCTGCACAGAGAAAAGGTAAGACTTGATTGTTTCAGTTTCCAGTTTCAGTTTCATTTGCACTGTCAGGGATGAACCATCTGGACTCAGCCCACCCAGTGGACTATAAAAACACCGCACACTATCTCTGGTCCAGCCAGTTCTCGGAAGGAAGACGGAATCCTGAACAGCAGCATGAGGTAAGGGACATCTTTACTTTGCACAGTGATATCGGAGATCAGGACCTTCTCAGGCACTGACGCCGACATTAGGTGGATGAGTACAGAAGCTTAGTTTTCAGTCTTTAGAGATACAGCGGGGAAACAGCACCTCCGGCTCACCGAGTCCGCCCCGAGCAGCGATCCCCGCACAAAAACAATATTCTGCACTCACTGCGGACAATTTACGTTGATACCAAGCCAATTAACCAACAAACCTGTACGTCTTTGGGGTGTGAGAGGAAACCGAAGATATCGGAGGAAACCCACGCAGGTCACGGGGAGAACCTACAGACAAGCAGCCGTAGTCAGGATCGAACCCGGGTCTCTGGTGCTGAAAGGCAATAGCTCTACCGCTGCGCCACCCCGCCGCCTGTTAGGAGTTGAGAGGTCATGTTGCACTTATATAAGACATTGGTCAGACCACATTTAGTGTATCGTGTTCAATTTTGGGCACCGTGTTATAGGAAAGATGTTGCCAAGCTGAAAGGGTGCAGAGAAAGGTCGCGAGGACTCGAGCATCTGAGCTATAGGGAGAGGTTGATCAGGCTGGGACTTTATTCCTTGGAGTGCAGGAGGATGTGAGGTGATCTTCTAGAGGTGTTTAAAATCATGAGAGGAATCGATCTGGTAAACACAGCAAGGGTAACGGAATCGAGAACCAGAGGACATTTGTTTAAAGTGACGGGGAGGGAACAGGTTTAATAGGATCCTGAGGGGGGGCTTTTTTACACAAAGTGTGGTCGGTAAATGGAATGAGCTGCCAGAGGCACTTGAGGCAGGTAATATCACAACGTTTAAAAATCATTTCTGTATTAAAAATAATAAAAAATATAGAAGTACAAATAAGAATGACTGTAAACTTTAAAAATATTAAGAATGTATGTGATGATTAGTATATTCTTTTGGGTTTTTTTTCTCACATTTTAAATTGTCTTAATATGTATTTACTTCTAATAAAAAATATTAACAAAAAAAAAAAATAAAATAAAATAAAATAAAAATCATTTGGACAGGTACCTGGATTATATAGGTTTAGAGGGATATGGGCCAAACAAGGGCAGGTGGGACTAATGTAGATGGGGCATGTTGGCCGGCGTGGGCAAGTTGGGCTGAGGGGCCTGTTTCCACGCTGTATGATTATATGACGATGATTACTGGATCGGTCATATTAAATGTATCTGAATCGGTGAGCATGTTTGAGAAGGGTGATCATGTGGGGTCAGGGTTTCTAATCCTTTTCATCAGTAATTATTCAGGAAAAGGGACCATGGTCTGGCAATGGATCTGCGAGTGGAACATATTTTAGGACTTTATTCCATGGAGCGCAGGAGGATGAGGGGTAATCTTATACTGGTGTATAAGATCATGAGAGGAATGGTCTTTTACCCAGAGTAGGGGACTAGAACTAAAGTTAGAGTTAGAACTAGAGGCCATAGAGGGGGGATTTAATAGGGACCTGAGGGGAAACGTTTTTACAGAAAGGGTGGTGTGTGTATGGAACGAGCTGCCGGAGGAGGAAGTTGAGGTACTATCGCGGCGTTTAAAAAACATTTGCACAGGTACATAAACAGGACAGGTTTTGAGGGTTTATGGGGAAAAGGCAGCAGAATGGCACTGAGGGGGAAAGATAGATCAGACATGATTGAATGGTGGAGTAAACTTAATGGGCGAAATGGCCTAATTCTGCATTATGATCTATGAACTTACAATTAATTCTAGATTAGCTAAGTTTAGAAATACAGTGCGGAAACACCGGGTCCACGGCGACCAGCGATCACCCCGTCCACTCACACTATCCGACGCAACCCAGGGACAATTTACAATATTTACCGACGTGCAATCAAACTACAAACCTGTACGTCTTTGGAGTGTGGGAGGGGAAACCGGAGCACCCAGGGAAAAAAACATGTAGTCACGGGGAGAACGTACAAACTCCTGAGCGGATGATCTACGTGACAAACAGAAGCTGCACCATAACGACAAGGTGGGGTGGGGCGGTGATCACGGGTGCATATGTGTTAATCTCTGGTCAAAGTACATCGGGAGCTCTGTTGTGAGTTCTGGTCACCGTGCCAAAGACAGGACTTGAGTCAGAGGGTGCGGTCACAGGAAGCAGTAACGTGTGATGAAAGATTACAGAAACTGGACTGATATTGGGTTGAGTGCAGGAGTTGAAAGACCCTCCTCACCTCCCACCTGACTCTCCTGTCTGAAGAAGGATCTCGACCCGAAACTTAGAAAATAGATGCAGGAGTAGACCATTCGGCCCTTCGAGACAGCACCGCCATTCAATATAGTCATGGCTGATCGTCCAAAATCATTACCCCGTTCCCCCTTTTTCCCCATATCCCTTGATTCCGTTAGCCCTAAGAGCTAAATCTAACTCTCTCTTGAAAACATCCAGTGAATTGGCCTCCACTGCCTGTCAGATTCACAACTCTAGTGTGAAAAGGTTTTTCCTCATTTTAGTCTTAAATGGCCTACCCCTTATTCTTAAACTGTAATCATATGTCATTCCCGCCATCCCTGGGATTAACCTGGTGAACCTACACTGCACTCCCTCAAAAGCAAGAATGTCCTTCCTCAAATTTGGAGACCAAAATTGCACACAAAATTTCAGGTGTGGCCTCCAATTGGCCAACAGACCATTTGCTTTATTCACTGCCTGTGGTAGCTGATGTACAAGGCCACCCAGGTCTCGTTGCACCTTCAAATTCTCCTAATCTGACACCATTCAGATAATAGACACATAATGCTGGAGTAACTCAGCAGGATAGGCAGCATCTCTGGGGAGAAGGAATGGGTGATGTTTCGGGTCGAGACCCATCTTCAGACTGATGTCAGGGGAGTGGGCGGTACAGAGATAGAATGCAGTCAGAGACAGTAAGACAGGTGGGCGAACTGGGAAGGGGGAAGGGATAGAGAGAGAGAGAAAGCAAGGGCTATTTGAAGTTAGAGAAGACCATGTTCATACCGCTGGGGTGTAAGCTACCCAAGCAAAGTATGAGCCGCTGTTCCTCCAATTTGCACTGGGCCTCACTCTGACAATGGAGGAGGCCCCGGACAGAAAGGTCAGATTGGGAATGGGAGGGGAAGTTAAAGTTCCGAGGAACCGGGAGATCAGGTAGGTTAAGGCAGACTGAGCGGAGTGTTCAGCAAAACGATCGTCGAGCCTGCGCTTGGTCTCGCTGATGTACAGAAGTTGGCACCTGGAACAGCGGATACAGTAGATGAGGTTGGAGGAGGTGCAAGTGAACCTCTGCCTCACCTGAAAAGACTGTCGTGGTCCGTGGATGGAGTCGAGGGGGAGGTAAAAGGACAGGTGTTGCATTTCCTGCGGTTGCAGGGGAAAGTACCTGGGGAGGGGGTGGTTTGGGTGGGGGGAGATGAGTTAACCAGGGAGTTGTGGAGGTAACGGTCTCTGCGGAAAGCAGAAATGAGTGGAGATGGGAAGATGTAGCCGGTAGTGGGATCCCAGTCTCGCCAATGTACAGAAGTTGACAGGTCTTGCCAATGCCTGCCTTCTTGTTCTAGCCACCAAAGTGGATAACCTCACATTTATCCACATTATACTGCATCTGCCCACTCACCCAATCTATCCAAGTCACCTCATAGCATCCTCCTCGCAGCTCACACTGCCACCCAGCTTTGTGTCATCCGCAAATTTAGTGTGTGTAGGATAGTGTTAGTGTGCGGGGATCGCTGGTCGGTGCAGACTCGTTGTGTCTCTAAACTAAACTAAACTAAACTCAGCCTACAAATACAAGCCTGTAAGTCTTTGGAGTGTGGGCGGAAACCAGAGATCTCGCAGTGAACCTACGCAGGTCACGTGGAGAACATACAAACTCCGTACAGACTAGCAGGGCCGGATTTAGATGAAGAGAGGCCTTAGGCTGTTCCACTTGTGAGGCCCCTCCCAATCCCCCACCCCCACGACTAGAGGAATTTGGTCCATCAGATTGACACCGATTTGCAGCCGAGCGTGGCCTATGAGATGAGGGGCTGGAAAGCGGCTTTATTTATTTATTTATTTATTTATTTATTGCCAGTGCTCGTATCGAGTTATCAACTTAAAACGCTATTATTCTGAAATGGAGGGCAAGGAAAATTACTGAAGGGTTGTTTAGAGACTACAGTGTGTTGTGACAGCATATGTAAGAAAGGCCTATGACAGTGTCAAAAATATTATACCGCAGGGCTCTCACTTAACTTTTTTTCTCTTTTGTCAGCCGGGCAACCTTGGCAGCTTTTTAAGTTGCCAAATGACAGTTTAGGTGGTCATTTAAATAGCAATGTTACAAAATTTTGAGATTTTAAAAATCAAGTCTGCAATTTATCCCATCAGATAAAGCATAAAAAGAAGTTTAATTTGACACCTAATTCACTTTCATATCTTCAGTATTAAGAAAGTTATGACCATTTTCATACTCGGAAATTAGCATCTTGTTCCCCATTGCCTTTCAATTGACTTAACTCAAAGGCTGTGATCTGGAACAGTTAAAAGCCCATAACTTTCTTAAAAATTAAGAGAACTCAATGAAAGTTTCAGTTATTATAGATTGAAGCATTCTGAAATAAATATGAAACAATCTTACTTGGATGACCTGAAATTAAAGCATATAATTAGTTAGTTATCTAATTGTAGCTAATTACAAAATTCAATGAGTAGATCTAAACATCTATCCATTTCTTAAGAAAAGATAAACTTTTTTAAAATTGCCGAAGTGTCCAAATAACATTCACACAATAATCCACAATATAACATAATTTTTAAATCTAATTTTCATGAATTTCTGGGCCAAATGGAAGGAATTTAGTGTTTGATTCCAGTAAATTAATGGCCATTTAAATCAACTAGCGAGTGGTCTTTAGTGGAATGCGGTGGATTGGAACGTTGTGGTTAGCGGTGAAGTCGGGAGGAAAAATACTGTTTGTTCATACATTTTTTTGGACCACATTTCGCAACATGAAAATATTATTATAGCCTCCCTAAAAAACAACTTTTAATATAAAAATAAACTATTTACCTTTTTATCTCCCCTACGCAAAATCCTTCCGGTTGTCGGTGCTCACGGCTTTTGAAGGTGATTTTTAAATTACTCTTGTTAATAAATAATTTAGAGTAATTTAAAAATACCTTCATTCATGAAATGTCGGAGCGATTTTTCTTCCGCAACGAAATCGCCCGACATGGATCGATTTTCCCTGCCTGTGGAAAAATGGCACTTTAAGCCCGCCCCCCTCTGAAAGGCGCCAAAGTCACGCACACGGGGAGCTGCAGAACTGCAGCGCTGCTCAAGGTAAGTTTTGTAACATACCTAATTTAAGACGGCGTGCATGACGCGTGTGATAATGTGCTCGGACGAAATGCGTAGTGACCAGTCGGAATTATGCTCAATGAAGCATTCACATATTATTTCTGCTTCAAATAAAGTCACAAACTAAACATATTCACCAACCAAGACATGATATATACCACAATGACATGCAGCAAAATTATAATGCAGTATCCCAACTCTTTTTACACGTTGCAATGAATGCAAAATCTATTATTTCTTTCCACTTCCAAACAAAAATGTGGTTGGGTTATTCAGCGAATGATCAACCTCGGTGAGACCAAGCGCAGGCTTGGCGATCGCTTCACACAACACCTCCAGTCAGTGCGCAATAACCAATCTGATCTCCTGTTGGCTCAACATTTCAACTCCCCCTACCATTCCGAATCCGACCTTTCTGTCCTGGGCCTCCTCCATGGCCAGAGTGAGGCCCACTGCATATTGGAGGAGCAGCACCTCATATTCGCTTGGGGCGTTTACACCCCAGCGGTATGAACATTGGCTTCTCTAATTTCAGGTAATCCTTGCTTTCTCCCTCCTTCCCCTCCCATTCCCAGCTCTCCCACAGCCTACTGTCTCCGCCTTTTCCTTTCTTTTTCGTGTCCCTTCCCCGACATCAATCTGAAGAAGGGTCTCGACCCGAAACGTCGCCTATTTCCTTCGCTCCATAGATGCTGCATCACCCGCTGAGTTTCTCCAGCATTTTTGTCTACCCATTCACACAAGTTCTGTTATCCCACTTTCCTCACTCACTCACTGCACATTAGGGGCAATTTTACAGAGACAAATTAACCTACAAAGCCAATGCATCTTTGGGATGTGGGAGGAAACACACAGGCTTGCAGGGAGAATGTGCAAATTGAACACAGACATTGCCCGAGGACAGGATCGAACACAGATCTCTGGCGTGTGAGGCAGCAAGTCTACCAGCTGTGCCACTATATTTTGTTTTCCAACACACAAATATTATACCTGGATAACTTTGGTTATTAAAAAAATGAAAATATCAATTTCAGTCTTAAATCTCCAAGTGACGCTATGTTGCCCTTTACAGCTACTGTATGTTTTAATTCAGTTCAAGACTATGGGGCAGTACATTGGCCATAAAGTTGCTGCCTAAACATGCCAGAGACCTGGAATTGATCCTGGATATGGGTGCTGTCTGTATGGAGTTTGCTCTTTTTCCTTTTGATCGCATGGGTTTTCTCTGGGTGCTCTTGTTTCCTTCCAGAGGTGTGCAGAAACCTATTTGATACCCAACCCAAAACATAATATTTTCCTTTAGTCCAGAGATTCAGTCCGACCTGTTCAGTTACTCCAGCGTTTTGTGTCTATCGGCAGTTTAAACCAGCATCTGCAGTTCCTTCCTACATACACGATACTATAGGATAGAACTTTATTAATCCCAGGAGGGAAATTGTGTGTGTGGGTAGATATATTACACACACACACACACACACACACACACACACACACACACACACACACACACACACACATATATATTTATATAGTTATATATTCATAATATAAATATACGCCATTTTGTTTTCTTGTTTATAACATTGTTTACAGAGTACTATGTTTACATATTCTGTTGTGCTGCTGCAAGTAAGGATTTCATTGTTCTAACTGGGACGTGAGAGAATAAAACACTCTTGACTCTTGACTTACGTCAGAATGGAATTCTTGGAATGGAATTCTTGCTTGCTGCAGCACAACAGAATATGTAAACATAATACAGAACAGGAGGTAAAAGTTCAGTGTGTTTATCTACCATAGGCCATATATATACACAATAAATAAACAGATAAAATGCAATAGGCTGTTATTGTTCAGAGTTTGGAGTTTGGTAATGGACCCTCCACCACCTCCAGTTTAAATTCCATTTAGAATATTTTTGGAGGACCAGGAAACTAGAAGCAACAGTTACTCCAGCGAGTTACTCCAGCTCCAGAGAGTGACTCATTTTCTGGAATTTTTTAAGGATGTAACTAGGAAAATGGACATGGGAGAGCCAGTGGATGTAGTGTACCTGGACTTACAGAAAGCATTTGATAAAGTCCCACATGGGAGATTAGAGGGCAAAATTAGGGTGCATGGTATTGGGTGTAGAGTGCTGACATGGATAGAAAATTGGTTGGCAGACAGGAAGCAAAGAGCAAGGATTAACGGGTCCCTTTCAGAATGGCGGGCAGTGACTAGTACGGTACCGCAAGGCTCGTTGCTGGGACCACAGCTACTTACAATATAAATCAATAATTTGGATGAAGGGATTCAAAGTAACATTAGCAAATTTGCTGATGACACAAAGCTGGGTGGCAGTGTGAACTGTGAGGTGGATGCTATAATGCAAGGTGACTTGGACAGGTTGGGGGAGTGGGCAGATGCATGGCAGATGAAGTTTAATGTGGATAAATGTGCGGTTATCCACTTTGGAATAAAAAACAGGAAGGCAGATTACCATCTAAATGGTATCAAGTTGGGAAAAGGGGAAGTACAACGGGATCTGGGGGACCTTGTTCATCAGTCTATGAAAGTAAGCATGCAGGTACAGCAGGCAGTGATGAAAGCGAATGGCATGTTGGCCTTTATAACAAGAGTAGTCAAATATAGGAGGAAAGAGGTCCTTCTGCAGTTGTACAAGGCCTTAGTGAGACCACACCTGGAGTATTGTGTGCAAGTTTTGGTCTCCTAATTTGAGGAAGGGCATTCTTGCTATTGAGGGAGTGCAGTGTAAGTTTACAAGGCTAATTCCCGGGATGGCGGCACTGTCATATGCTGAGAGAATGGAGCGGCTGGGCTTGTATACTCTGGAGGTTAGAAGGATGAGAGGGGATCTCATTGAAACATATAAGATTGTTAAGGGTTTGGACACACTAGAGGCAGGAAACAAGTTCCCAATGTTGGGGGAGTCCAGAACCAGGGGCCACAGTTTAAGAATAAGGGGTAAGCTATTTAGAACGGAGACGGGGAAACACTTTTTCTCACAGAGTGTTGTGAGTCTGTTGAATTCTCCGCCTCAGAGGGTGGTGAAGGCTGGTTCTCTGGGTACGTTCAAGAGAGAGCTAGATAGGGCTCTTAAAGATAGCAGAAACGGGGGATATGGGGAGAAGGCAGGAACGGGGTACTGATTGGGGATGATCAGCCATGATCACATTGAATGGCGGTGCTGGCTCGAAGGGCCGAATGGGCTACTCCTGCACCTATTGTCTATTGTCTATTGTCTATTGCCTCACGAGTCCCGGTTGACATGGACGTAGGCCCGGAAGAGGGGCAGACGGTTGACTCAGGCAGAACCCTCGAGTGTCCGTTGGTGGGACATGTGAGTGGCCATCTTGGCTGGATGGCCATCTTGACCAGGGCCAGGGGCAAACCAACAAGGAGGTCTCCCTTCCTCCCACCACTGAACAACCGACCGAACCTCCTCCTTCCGTACTGGAAAACCTAACATCAGACGCGTGGGGCTGAAATGCAGCTAAAATTTGAGGAGCAGCCCCTCCACCAATTTTTTTTGCTTTGTGCTATTCAGTCAGCAGAATGACTGTACATTATTACAATCAAGCCGTCCACAGCGCACAGATCCAGGATAAAGGGAGTAACGTTTAGTCCAAGGTAAAGTTCTGTATATGCCTGACCCACTGAGGTACTCCAGCTTTTTGTGTGTTGTCCCATTGATCACCTTGTGCTCTCTTGCAGCGACACACTGAGGGAGTCCTTGTTAGTGAAGCTCGGCCAGCTTCAGTGCCACTTCACGTGGGGCCCACAGATAGACGACGTCAACCTGGACAACGAGAAGCAGAAGTTGCTGGATTCGATTACCATCAGCGGGAAGCACCAAGGCGTGCCGCACAACCAGCTGGCTTACATCAACTACCGGCAGGGCAACTGCGAAGAAGCTCTCCGTGACTTAGAGGAAGCGGAGAGACGTCTGAGGGAGATCCACGGGGATGGATTTGAGAGGAGGAGCATCGTCACCCATGGCAACCGGGCCTGGTTGCATTACCACATGGGGCAACTCAGCGAGGCCCAGTCCTACCTCGACAAGCTGGAGGTGACGTGTGGCCCCCTCACCCAGGGCCCGCACGTCACGGCAATGGTGCCCGAGGTGTGGGGGGAGAAGGGGTGGTCTTTGCTGAGCTCCCACTCTCAGTGCTACGAGGAGGCGAAGGAATGTTTTGCCAGCGCTCTGGAGGAAGATCCCGACAACACGGAGTGGAACATGGGCTACGCCACCGCTCTGTACCGTCTGGAATCGAATTCCGGGATCCTGAAAAGACCCGAAGTGAGTCAGTCGGTGAGACAGCTGAGACGGGTGCTGGAGCTCGATCCGGGTGAATCTGTGGCCAGGGTGATGCTGGCCCTCAGGCTCCAAGAGTTCCAGGAACAAGCGGAAGCGAATGAATTGGTTGAAGAAGCGTTGCGGACAAGCCCAGATTCTCCATTTGTGCTCCGCAATGCAGCAAAGTTTTACAGAATACAGCAAGATGTTGACAAAGCGATAGGGCTGTTGAAGAAAGCCTTAGAAATCACTCCACGCTCTTCCTTCTTGCACCATCAAATGGGTATCTGTTACAGGGAAAAGCTATTGGCTCTGCGTAAAAATCAAGGCAGTGGAGACCCTGGCGTGGAGGCTGTGTTGATCGCCGATTGCAAGCTCCATTTTAGAACGGCATTTCAACTGGAGCCATCGTTTATTCCTGCACAGCTGGATTTTGCCGCGATCTGCTTAATGAATGGTGAATCAGACAGGGCGGTGGAGATATACAACAACCTCCAGAGTTTAGAGGATGTTGCTCCAGATAGAAAGCAGGCAATAGAGTTACAGCTTGGATTATATGAAATGTATCACACCAAATCTGAATCAAACGCCATCCACCATTTTATGGAAGGCCTTAAAATCCGGCGCGGCACGAAAGAATGGAAACTTTGTTCCACTAAGTTGGAGCAGATTGCAAGAAGGCAAATTAACAGGAACCCACACAACAGCAGAGCCTGGGGTATCCTGGGGTTTCTTCAACGAGAAGCCGGGGAGAATTCTGAAGCTGTTGAATGCTATGAAAAGGCCTTGCGGTTTGATCGTGGCAACGAAGAATATCTCAGCGCTCTTCGTGAATTGCGCCCTTCTGCTTAGGCTGGAGATACCAGGACCAGGAGGTAAGGGCGAGAAAGGTCCTTCCTCAACCCTTCCTCACTAGAACATAGAACGTAACACAGTACAGCGCAGGAACAGGCCCTTCGGCCCACGGTGTCTGTGTAGAACATGATGCCAAGGCCAAACCCTATCTGCCTCCATTCCCTGCATATCCATCGGCCCATCCAAAAGTCTCTCAAATGCCACAATCGTGCCTCAACCACCACTCACGGCAGCAAGTTCCGGGCACACACAGCCCTCTCTGTAAAAAACACATGTCCCGCACATCTCCTGTAGCTAATACCCTCTAGTCTAGGCACCTCCTCTGCACCCTTTCCAAAGCCTCCATATCCTTACAGCAATGGGGCGCCCTGAACTACATGTGATACTCCTAATTAACTCCAAATAACCAAAGTCCGATAAAGTTGCATCATGACTCCCTGACTGATACAAAAGTTAGTGATTTTGCAGAGAGTGAAGATGGTTGTGAAAGATTGCAGCAGGATCGGGATCGATTTGCCAGGCGGGCGGAGGAATGGTTGATGGAATTTAATACAGAGAAGAGTGAGGTGTTCCATTTTAGGATGTCGGAGAAGGGCAGGACCCACACAGTAAAAGGTAGGCCTCTGGGTCGTGTTGTAGAGCAGAGGGATCTCAGAGTACAGGTGCATGGATCCTTGAAGGCAGGGCTGCCAACTCTCACGCATTGAGCGTGAGACTAACGCATTTGAGGCATTTCTCACACTCTCACGCTGATGACAGAAGTTCTCACGCTCAAAAAAAATTTAAAATAATGTATGAAGAAATAAATAAAGTCACACTCCTCCACACTCACCACTGAGAATAGTTTTTTTGTCGGCTGGTTCCCTGTAAAGAACGAGCTTAAGCCCATTTAAAATTTAAAATGGCAATGTAGACAACAATGCTGTAGAAACTCAGTGAGTGAGGCAGCATCTATGTCTGAGTTTGACGCTTCTTCAGACTCAAGCATTTCTCCAGCAATTTTTTCCACCGCTCTATAGATGCTGCCTCACCCGCATTCACATTCCCGTGCAGATGGTGTGAGAGGTGAGACATGACGGTGGTCCCAGCACCGACACCCCACCCCCCCCAGGCACCGCTCACACCTTCCACCCTCACCTGCGGTGGCTCTGTGGCCATCGGCCGCTCTGTCTACACCGCATGGAGTTGCCTGGTGCGGACCGGGTGTGTGGGGGCGTCGGTGCCATCTCCGGAGCCGCGGGGATGAATCTTGGGCTAAGGGTCCGCTCCGATGCCCGACCCCCGGGTCACTGACCCTCACCTCCCCTGGATCCCCGGGTCACTGACCCTCACCTCCCCCGGACCGCAGCTGGACACAGAGCACCTGGGCCGGCCCGCATTCCCTGGGAGAGGGGGAGAGAGGGAAATGCTCCCTGGACATCGTCAAGTCTCTGCTCACTGCGGGTGTTGTCGCCGCTTCACTGACACACACTCTCACACACAACCTCACACACACTCTCACACACAACCGAACACACACCCTTACACACACACAAGGTTTAAAGGGATATGGGCCAAATGCGGATAAATGGGACTAGTTTAGATGGGGCATCTTGATCTGCATGAACAAGTTGGGATGAAGGGCCTGTTTCCATGCTGTAAGACTATGACACATTGGAGAAAGGGTGCAATTGCTCTGGAGAGGATCCAGGGGCGATTTGTGAACATATTGGCGGGGCTGGAATTTTCTTTTCACTTTGAAGAAAGAATTGATAACTGGGATTATATTCTCTGTAGCAACGGAGGTGAAGAAACTACTTAGTTGAGGTGAATAATATTATGAGAATAGGACCTGTTTCGCTTAACAAAGAGTGTAAGAAGGAACTGCAGATGGTGGTATAAACTGAAGATAGTCACTAAAAGCTGGAATAACTCAGCAGGACATGCAGCATTTCTGGAGAGAAAGAATATGTGATGTTTCGGGTCGTGACCTTCAGACTGAAGAGGTTGAAAACCAGCCATAAAACACAATGACTGGACATGTGTGTTATCCAAATAAGGGCAGAAATTATAATCATGTGCTCATCTTTATTGATGTGACACCATAATAAATATATTACAGAAAAAATAATTTAATGGGGTGGCACGGTGGTGCAGCGGTAGAGTTGCTGTCTTGCAGCACCACAGACCCAGATTTGATCCTGACTACGGGGGCTGTCTGTACAGTATTTGTACATTCTCCTTATGACCACATGGGTTTTCTCTGGATATTCCGGTTTCTCCCACATCCAAAAGAAGTGCAGGTTTGTAGGTTAATTGGCTTCTGTAAATTGTCTGTGGCGTGTAGGATACAACTGGTGTAAGGTAGATTGTTGGTTGGTGTGGACTTGATGGGCTGAAGGGCCTGTTCCCATATATATTTTTTACCTATATATCTTAATGTCATTGAACCATATATAGTTGAATATGTGGCATTATTTTCGTCTTGTTTCTATAGTCAAAGGGTAAGGTTGATTGATTTATTTGTGCAGAACAGTGGTGGAAGTCCAACTCCTCTTGCCTTGTTTCTAGGTTTTGTTTCTCTATATATATGCATAACAGCATGAATTATAATCTGATTTCCATACATGAATATACTACGGTCATTCATGTGCTGCACCAGTTGATCAGAGCCTGCTGTACTGTGGAATGTAGTTAGGAATGTAATTTAGCCTAACCTTATTCATACCTAATCCAATTTGCATAAATGTTGCATTCAAGTGTAATTAACTGTATGCGCCAGATTACACAATTTGAAGCTGAAAAATGCAAAAGCTCCCTACCAAAAACACCCCCCCCCCCCCCTCATCTTCTGCACTTTCCTTCCTCAGCTTACCGTACGCCTTCTTCACCACTCGATCTACTTGTGCGGCCACTTTCAGGGCGTTGTGGAGTTGGATGCCATAATTATTACAGAGTCTGACCAAGCTTGTGTGCGGTGCCTTAATGGAGGCACTTGAATTGACATTTTGTTGATGATCTTCTGCAGGTTTGGTGCCCGTTTCTCTGACTGATCGACAGTGATCCCATCTCTCAACAAACCTTCACATTCAACCAGAGGTGGATCAGAGCTGCGTTGTGGAGGATGTGACGCCATTTCACGTGCGTCCGATGCGATGGTCAGAATAGAGGCACCGGCAGTGATTTCCCAGCCCGTTACTCAATGGTCACAAATTCACCTGGACGTTAATTGTTTGTCCACTAAATTCTGGAGTTAAAAGTTTAGGATTAAGTTTATTGTTGTCACGTGTACTAAGATACACTGAAAAGCTTTGTTTTGCCTGCTGTCCAAACAGATCAGAGAATACTGTGCATAAGTACAGCCGTTAAACTCAAGTGCAATAGATAGAGCAAAGGGGAGATTAGTTCAGTTTAGTTCATGGTCACGTGTACTGTTAAAGGTTTAGGATTAAGGTTTATGTTCATTATTGTCACGTATACCGGGGTACAATGCAGAGCTTTGTGTTGCATGCTATTTAAATATATCAGAGGCTTAAGGTGAGGTGGGGGGGAGAGTTAATGAGGACCTGAGGGGTTCACTTTCTTTCACCAAGTGTGGTGGGTGTATGGAACAAGCTGCCGGAGGAGGTTGTTGAGGCAGGTACTATCGCAACGTTACAGAAAGATTTAGACAAGTACATGGAGAGGGTATGTTTAGAGGGATGTGGGCTAAACGCAGGCAGGTGGGGCTAGTTTAGATGGGGTGTGTTGTTCTGTTGGCCCGAAAGGCCTGTTTCCCCAACGTATGACTGCATGGCTATAATATTATACATAAATACAACTGTCAAACTCAAGTACAATAGATAGTCTAAAGTGGAGATACAGAGTGCAGAACTATAAAAGAGTTAGAACTGATTTTTGTGTGAGAAGCACCATCGATGATGTGCAATCTGATTTAGTTTCTAGGATATAATGCCTGCAATTAAGAGTTTCAACTTTTTTGTTTCAAGCTTTATGAACATTGGGGCACATTTCATGATCAATATTGTTTAACATACTGTAATATCAGAGTTTGTGCATTAAAGTAATTAATAAATCGCTCATAAAATGCGACAATTCTAGTGCAACATTACGCGTCAACGGTGCAGTCTAAGTAGTTTTCTTGGTCCACACTGAGGTGAACAGTATCAGCTACAGGGCATTCAAGGAGCGGCACGGTGGCACAGCGGTAGTGTTGCTGCCTTACAGCGCCAGAGACCCGGGTTCGATCCTGACCACGGGTGCTGTCTGCACGGAGTTTGTACGTCCTCCCTGTGACTTGGTGGGTTTTCTCCGGGTGCTCCGGTTTCCTCCCACTCTCCAAAATCATACAGGGTTTAGGTTAATTGGCTTTGGTATGATGTAAAATGGTCCCTAGAGTGTAGGATAGTGTTAGTGTGCTAGGACTCGGTCGGCCGAAGGGCCTGTTTCCGCGCCGTGTCTCTGAAGTCTAAAATCTAAAATCTAAAAATTGTACTTCAGCCTTGAGCCGCTGTTAATAAAGTTTGCATAAACATTTGCATACAGTTCAGCAAAGTATTACTATATATATAAGGCCAATCCTGGATTAAGTACAAAGAGTACAGAAATAGTCCACTGAGACCATTTACAAGAGTCGCCAGGTTTTGGCACCATTTCAAAGTCCCAGTTGCTTTAAGAGCAGCTGGTGATAAAGGCCCGATGATAGGTATGTGTAGAAAGGAACTGCAGATGCTGGTTTACACCAAAGGTAAGCACAAAGTACTGGAGTAACTCAGCGGGTCACGTAGCACATCTGCAGAAAATGGTTGTTATGGGTTAGACAATTTTCTTGTAGCTCTTCCCAATTTCGTTCACGGTCTTCCCTGCTCACACCTCCCTTTGATCAACGAAGACCAAAGCAGCAGCTCTTCTAGAAACACAGAAAATAGGTGCCGGAGTAGGCCATTCAGCCCATTCGAGCCAGCACCGCAATTCAATATGATCACGGCTGTTCATCTAAAATCATTACTATTTGCTCCCCATATCCCTTGATTCTGTTAGCCCTAAGAGCTAAATCTGAATCTCTCTTGAAAATATCCAGTGAATTAGCCTCCACTGCCTTTTGTGGCAGAGAATTCCACAGATTCACAACTCTCCGGGTGAAAGGATTTTTCCTCATCTCAGCCTAAATGGCCGACCCCTTATAGACCTTCAGCTCAGAGACATTAGTTAGATGAACTAGGTACCAATGTCTGACTATGGGAGTGTGTAGGGGGTCACCTGAAATGAACGTAATTGTGAGTCTGCCGGGTACCACCCGCTGAGTGTAGACCTGGGGGACCCCCCAAGGGGCTAAAATGGGTGCTAAATAGATGAGTAAGGTACCACTTAAATCCACGACCATGGTGTGCTCACTGCCACGCCTATATCAACAACACAAACGGCAGACATTATTCCCGCTGCCAAAGGCCCGCCAGACCCCCCACACAGGGCTTAAACAATGGGCTAGCGTATAAGCGGACAAGGTACCACTCAAATATAATGCTGAATGAACAAGTTGAGTTCATAGGGTACAAAATGGGTTACACCAGACAAATAGTCTGCTGCACTACAGGTACCAGACACCCCAAAAATGGACACCCTAGACCCCGTTGTCCAACTAGGCTAGCCTAGATATTGTGGGTACCAGTTGAAACAAAGTTTAAATGATCTACCACACCATGGGGAATATAAATTCACCTATGACAGAACAATTATCTGCTGCATTGGGCCTACCAGACCCCCTAAATGGGCCGTAGGTAGACAAAAATGCTGGAGAAACTCAGTGGGTGCAACAGCATCTATGGAGCGAAGGAAATAGGCAACGTTTCGGGCCGAAACCCTTCTTCTGACTGATGCGCCCTTGGGCCAATCTAGGCTAGCCTAGATATTAAAGGTACCGGCTAAAATCAGGTTTATATGATCAATCGCAGCCTAGGAGATACAAAATGACCCATGATAACCCATTGCCTTGGCCTTACCAGACCCCACCCCCTAATACGTCCTTGGCCCCAAGTAGGCTAGTCTAGGTATTAAAGATATGAGCTGAACCAGGTTTATGTGACCAACCACAACCTTCAGCTTTTGAACACAAAGTGACTCGTGTAAAAAAAGTAACCACTTTATCGACCATTTCCACAACAACCCATTTCAATGAGAAAAGAGGGACAAGAGGCTAACAGTCAGTATAAACTGTTGGAGTGTCCTATTTGGCTTTCTATATATTTGGCCATTTGGCTGAATGCGGTGACAAGCTCTCCTTAGCTGCAGCCAAACAATATATCAACATCGCATGGGATGGAAGTTTTTGCAGTAGAGAATCACTGTTTACGGCTGTTTGAGGTGAGTTGTTTTACTTTGCTACATAATTATAGTTTGCTGTTATAATGCAGGGATATCATGCATGATTCAGTTATAGTGTTCAGTTGATAATTTACGTTAAAACCAATGCCATGGGCAATGCCATGCCCAGAGCACATGCCCTGCAGAGAGGCACAATGACTGACATGTGGTTAGGATCAAGTATCAGCAAGTGCATATAAAAGCCCTGTGGTATCTGTGCAATAAACTATGCTATATAGGCCGAAGTTCAATTGAAGCTGGAATATTATGTTATTTGATGGTGATTTATCTTAAATAGGGATGGACTTTAATTTGATAAGCTTGCAGAGTCATCTCCCATCTTTAAGAAAAAGTAAGGAAAGCCGTTTCAGGCATCCTATAGTATGGATATAATTGCAATATCAGTAGTGATACAGTGAGTGTATGCTTAAAATATTAAACTCTATAATGTTGTTTATTGTCAGGCTCAATTTGTGCCATTATAGGATGTTTTATCTGTGGCATGGTCACAAATAGTTTGAAGATGCTTGTTCTGTACTTCAGATTAATTACATTCTATATCAGTTTAATTACAATTATATCAGGTTTGATACAAGCCTGGGCAATGTCATATGGAGGACAGGCTGTTACCCATGCAGCACACCCACCCTCTCCACGTCGCTGATCGATGCAAAGGAACAGCAAAGTCGTTACAGTTTGGCACCAGCGCCGTCGCAGGAGCTGCCAGAGCGAGGTTGTAGACAACGACAAACTGCCTTATGGGCTCCAACTCCGGATTTTCTTGAAGTTTACTCCTGGAGCCTTATCCATGACTGGATATGGAGATTTTAAATCAAGGAAGTGGAGGTTTTAAATCAGAGTTTTCCCTCTCCTGGTTGGACTGCCTTCCCAGGCTGATGAGCCCCATCTGCCCGAGCAAGACTCATGGGGACGGGAGCGTCTACCTTCCCGTGCAGGTCTATAGCACCTGCCCACTGCCCACAAGAAGATAATTGCTACAATAATGTTAATTGTTTAGTGATTCATAAACTGATAATTTGTTATTTATGTTTGTTAGGTTTACCACCCTGAACCAAACTAATAAAAAAATACTTTGATGACCTAGGTTTTTAAAGTTTTCTACATTCAAATGGAGGAACAAGCTTTGAAGGAGAGTATTTTTAGTCCACATTGTTCTGCCATTAAAAACTTTTTAGTACAGTTCAGGCTAACATTATCCTGGGCAAATTAACAAACCTAGCTAATACAAGTAGTACGACAACGTACATGGAGGGTCCTGTAAACTGTAATTAAGTTTTACCATTCCATTACGCTACCAGGAAATCATAGCACACAATGAGCTCGAAATACAGTGGCTTGCAAAAGTATTCATACCCCTTGAACTTTTCCACATTTTGTCACGTTACAATCTCAAACGTAAATGTATTTTATTGGGATTTTATGTGATAAACCAACACAAAGTGGTGCATAATTGTGAAGTGGAAGGAAAATGATACATGGTTTCCAAATGTTATTACAAATAAAAAACTGAAAAGTGTGGCGTGCAAAAGTATTCAGCCCCCCTGAGTCAATACTTTATAGAACCACCTTTCGCTGCAATTACAGCCGCAAGTTTTTTGGGGTATGTCTCTACCAGCTTTGCACATTTAGAGACTGAAATTTTTGCCCATTCTTCTTTGCAAAATAGCTCAAGCTCAGTCAGATTGGATGGAGAGCGTCTGTGAACAGCAATTTTCAAGTCTTGCCGGAGATTATCAATTGGATTTAGGTCTGGACTTTGACTGGGCCATTCTAACACATGAATATGCTTTGATCTAAACCATTCCATTGCAGCTCTGACTGTATGTTTAGGGTCGTTGTCCCGCTGGAAGGTGAACCTCCGCCCTAGTCTCAAGTATTTTGCAGACTCTAACAGGTTTTCTTCCAAGATTGCCCTGTATTTGGCTCCATCCATCTTCCCATCAACTCTGACCAGCTTCCCTGTCCTTGCTGAAGAAAAGCATCCCCACAGCATGATGCTGCCAGCACCATGTTTCACAGTGGGGATGTTGTGTTCAGGGTGATGTGAAGTGTTAGTTTTCCGCCACACATAGCGTTTTGCATTTAGGCCAAAAACTTCAATTTTGGTCTCATCAGACCAGAGCACCTTCCTCCACATGTTTGCTGTGTCCCGCACATGGCTTGTGGCAAACTGCAAACGGGACTTGTTATGGCTTTGTTTCAACAATGACTTTCTTCTTGCCACTCTTCCATAAAGGCCCGATTTGTGGAGTGCACGACTAATAGCTGTCCTGTGGACAGAATCTCCCACCTGAGCTGTGGATCTCTGCACCTCCTCCAGAGTTACCATGGGCCTCTTGGCTGCTTCTCTGATCAATGCTCACCTTGTCCGCCTGTCAGTTTAAGTGGACCGCCATGTCGTGGTAGGTTTGCAGTTGTGCCATACTCATTCCATTTTTGGATGATGGATTGAACAGTGCTCCGTGAGATGTTAAAAGCTTGGGATATTTTTTTATAACCTAACCTTGCTTTAAACTTCTCCACAACTTATCCCTGACCTGTCTGGTGTGTTCCTTGGGCTTCATGGTGCTGTTTGTTCACTAATGTTCTCCAACAAACCTCTGAGGCCTTCACAGAACAGCTGTATTTATACTGAGATTAGATTACACACAAGTGGACTCTATTTATTAGGTGACTTCTGACAGCAATTGGTTGCACTGGATTTTATTTAGGGGTATCAGAGTAAAGGGGGCTGAATACTTTTCAACGCCACACTTTTCAGTTTTTTATTTGTAAAAAAAATTGAAAACCATGTATCATTTTCCTTCCACTTCACAATTTGTGTTGGTCTATCACATAAAATCCCAATAAAATACATTTACGTTTGTGGTTGTAACATGACAAAATGTTGAAAAGTTCAAGGGGTATGAAAACTTTTGCAAGCCACTGTAAATGCAAAAATGAGCATTTAGGGGCATATTTGTGATTTTTCTTACATCCCGATGCTCAACCCACTAAATTTTCCACATGGTTGTGAAGATACAAGATACACGATACACTTATTTATCACATGTGCCAAGTGGCACAGTGAAGTGAAATCACCATACAGCCATACAGTAAAAAATAAAGAACACAACATAGAGTTGATAGAATTCAACATAAAACATCTCCACACAGCAGGATCAAAGTTTCCCACTGTGAGGGAAGGCACCAAAGTCAGTCTCTTCCTCTAATGTTCCCCAATGTTCACCCGTGGTCGGGGCCTCCCCGAGCCCTCCGCAGTCGCCACTACGAGCGGCCCGATGTTCTGGCCCCCTCGCCGGGGTGATGTAAGTCCGATGTGGTGGCTGGGGGATGTCCTCAGCGGCCTGGACACCGAGTCGGCCACCTCCTACCGGATTTCGCGGCTCCCAAAGTACGCAGGGCGCGCCAGGTGGAGATGCAACGCTGGCAACCCTCGGCAAAGGGCCCCAGGACCCCACGGGGTTGTTCAGCGCCGCCCGTGTTGGAAGCTCTCCAAATCAGAGCTCCACAATGTTGGAGCAGCGGCCCAACGCTCCGGAATACCAAACGGCGACCCAGGTAGGCATCGCCCGCTCCGTAGTAAATCCAGCGCCGCGCCGCCGCTGATGCATCTCAGGTCCGGTTCCCGGTCCCCGGCAGGAAAGGCCGCTCCGATCCATCTAGTAGGCCGCGGGGTGGGGGGGCGAGGACGCGACTCGGAGAAGTAGACGCGTCCCCGTCAGGAAGCGACTGGGAGTTACTTGCCCCCTTACCCTGCCCCCCTCCCCCACATATAAAAGTTAAAGACTCCCCCAAAAACAAACTTTAAACCGACTAAAAATAAAAATAAATAGATGGAAAAACAAACGGGCTGCAGGCAGAGGCTGCTGTCAATGCAGCGCCCCTAGTGACCCCTAGATCATATCATCTATATTAAAACACATATAAAACTTAGAAAGAGTTATCAAGCTAATTTTTTCTCAATGCAAAAAATATCCCAGCTGTTCACTTTTGCCAATTTTGTGAATGGCAACTTTAGACTGCTTTTGGTGCATACTGTTTGTTTTGAAATGGCCATATGGTAGATCCAGTTTTCTTTTCACAATTATTCTCAGGTAAACCTATTGAAGTACAGAATATGTTAACTGGAAGAAAAGTTATTGAGCTGTTTCGTAATGCCCAAGCCACCTTAAGAAAGTCATGTAATTTAATTTCATTAAGCATTTTTTGTTCATTTTGTAAATCAAGATTTAGGGTAAACCGGGTAAACGATCTGGTTAAGCAGGTTTTGGATGCAGCTTAATAATCCAGTGAGTTTTACTCGAATGACTGTGTGGTTTAAGCAATACGTACTCCCTTTGAAAGACCAAAATACAAAATACCAACAACTGCATATTTCTTGTTAGGTCATCATATCACTTACATTTTTATTTGTAACTGAGGTGAGGTTTTGCTTGAAAAAATGACCTAAGCAACTTGCACAACTGTTGGTACAGTAATCATTTACATTTTCTATCAAAATCTGAAAATATTTTCTATTTTTGCCATCTTTCAGTAATGTTAGAAAACTGAAATGATTATTGTAGTTTAACAGCGTTTCACACAAATACGTTTAGAGAACATCTTATTGGGCATCTTCCAACTATTGCTACACAATTTGGAGTTCATATCTTTCGAATGTAAAGGTTTAACGTAACTATGTAACAAAACAAAATACATTTTCCTTAGGGGTGGGGTTAACATTTGAGTCTGTTATTCTTTAATGAATCATTCCTTACACAAGTGCATTAATAATAAATGTTAAAAATACATTGGGCCATATACAAATGAGCTTGGGACCAAAATGTCAATTTTGGACCACATGTTTGCCATCGGGCTAAAGGTTTGCTTTAAATGATCAATCACACCTCGGGGATTACACAATGATCGATGCCAGAACAATTTTCTGCTGCCTTGTGCCTATCAGACCCCCCCCCCCCTCCAGTTGGGCAATTAAGGGACTATTTCGGGAGTCTGGAAAGACCAAGGCAATGGATTATTATTCTGGCATGGGTGATTTTGTATTTCCTAGGCTGTCATTGATCATCTAATCCTGGTATTAGCCGGTACTTTTAATATCTCGGCTAGACTAGATGGACAAGATCCAAGGCAGCGGATAATTGTTCTGTCACAGGTCATTTTATATTCCCCAAGGTGTGATAGATCATTTAAACTTTGTTTTACTTCGGAGTCACGTGAGTGACTACGTGAAGAAGCCCCGCCTGGCGCTGGATCGGCATTACGTCGTCGCTGTCGGCAGAGAAAGAGCTGCAGAGCACAGCTCCACACAGCGGTAAGGAACCGGCCCGCAGGTAAGAGAGGTTTTCGTTTCTAGGGCGGGTTTCAGAACTCTATAGCCTGGTGGGTAAACCAGGAGGAGTTAGGGAAAAACAGCGGGTAAAACGTGCGTCCCGGGGAGAAGTGTCGGGACAGGAGATTATTGCGGAGCCGGTTCCGATACCGGTGGCCGTTGAAATACCCGTTAGTGAGCCTTTGGTTGCTCCACAAACAGAAACTTTGGAGGAAAACCAAGTGCCTAAAAAAAGGTAAAGAAAGCTGAAAGGCCTGAGGTTTCTGAGGACTCTGATTCTAAAGGTCCAGAAAGAAAAGCCTTTTGGCTCAGAATGGATCAAATGGAGAAATGCTCCAAACTATAATCAACCAAGGGTCTAAGTACCCAGAATATTCCCAGGCAGCCCCTGAGGGGGTTCCATATCATGAATATGGTGCCAGTTTGAATTGGGAATTGGAACTCCAGTGCCTGGGATTGGACTGGAGGAAGTCTCCTTGAACAAGTTTCAGGAGTACCAGGGCTGTATGAGACAGACCCTGAAAGTGATGATTGAGGTCCGGAGTACACACCACAATACAAATATATTGATCCAGGTGTGCCTGATGTGGCACTAAGTTTTGCTATACCTGGAGGAGGCGGTGAGGCCATGGAAGGAAACCTGGCGGCCAATATTAATTATTTGGTCTCTCACCCGCCTCAAAAAAGCTATTATGGTTGAGACAGCAGAATTGTATAAAACACCTATTATTGTGCCTCTTTGAAGGTACCTACGGTGAGTCCGGGTGTTTGGGTGCCAATGTCATCGATGATGCGGGCGCAGGAAATTTGATTTCAAAGAGTCCTCAAGCTGTTTTCAGCTGGCATTACTACCTTTGGAAGGTTGTGGAATGACCAAAGTTTAGAAGCATGTGTTGGCTTCATTTTGCAACTCATTTGAGATAAACTGTATGAGGAAGCAGGGTTGTGCAAGCCAAGCAATGTTAAAACTCCTGGTTTATTTTGAAGAGAATTTGTTTAAACAAATTAAGAAATGAATGAAGAGGCAAAAACTATTGGCCTTATGAAACCCTTCACTTTTGGCCTGAGAAGGGCTGGCCATATTAAAAGGGGATTTGATTTTGGAGCTGGGACAAGCCGAGGCAGGTGTATGCTTAGAAAGAATTTGCACAGCCAAATGTTCACCCATTTATTGGGAAAAGGAGATCATTTCATCCAGTTGGAGAGGTACATAAAATTATCCTATTAAAGGAGGAAGTTGGATGAACCTCAGATTGGTGGTAGACTCCGAATGTTTTAATGAATGGGACAGTATAACAGCTGATCGCGTTGTATTAGATACTGTGTTAGGATCTACCATTGATTTTGTAGAAGGTATGGATCCATAGGGACAGAATAAGCCTTATCATTCTTTGATGTTTTCAGCTTGTGGGTAAAAATCAAATTGACAAAGAGGGTAAGAATTTGTGTGAAAAAGGAGTTATTGAGAAACAGGAGAGGATTCACAACAATTTATATCAAATATTTTCCCCAGACCAAAGAAGATGGGGGTTGTAGAATCAATTTAGATCTCACACAATTGAATACATTTGTCCAGTATAAACATTTTTATGGACACATTTTACACTGCAATGCAGGTATTTAAAGTTTAATGGATGGGACAGCTGTGGCAATACAAGCATTACCTAATGGGTCAATTGGGCAACTAGATGCTAATTCAGCACCTAGATTGTTCACTTAATTGTTGAAGCCAGCACTTGCACTGCTAAGGGCACAAAACACATCGTTATGGCTTATCTAGATGACATTAATTGTTAATGCTAATCAGGAGTCAGCTGAAAATCAGTCTCAGCAACTACAAGCTTGTTTGAGAAGTTGGGTTTCCTGATTTATCCAACAAAATCTAAGTTACAGCCATCCCAAACCATGGAATATCTGGGGTTTGTGATTAATTCAGTTACCATGTTGGTAACTTTACCAATGGATAAGGTGATAGATTGACAAATGTGTGTCAGAACCTGATTAACAAACCTTATCCCTCCATCCGAGTAGTTGCCAAGGCTATTGGGAAGTTGGTAGCAGCATTTCCAGCAGTGGAATTTGGTCCTCTACATTACCAACATTTTCAAAGGGCAAAAGAGGGGGGGAGGGGAGGGGAGGGGGGTGGGGGGGCAGATGGGCTGTCCAAGAGGATTTTTTGCTCCAAACATATGGTATTAATTATTTGGAGCTACTGGGAGCATTTATGGATTAAAAGCTTATTGTTCTACATTAAAGATTTACATGTCCATACACAAATAGACAATACCACAGCTGTGGCATATATCAATCACATGGGTGGTGTCAAATCATGTGATCATCTGGTAACCAGATGTGGCAATGGTGTATTGGAAAAAAATATTTGGTTTCAGCTATTTATCTCCCAGGAAGAGACAATGTTGTGGCAGACAAAAGATCACGAATATTTAAAGACAATACAGAATGGATGTTAAATCCACAAAATTTCAAAATATTGTCAGTCGGTATGGAGTACCGTACATTGATCTGTTTGCATCTAGATTGAATCACCAATTGCCCAAATGCGTGTCTTGGGAACACGATCCAGGGGCAGTAGCGGTGGATGCTTTCTCGCCACACTGGGGGAATACGTCTTTTATGCTTTTCCCCATTCTGTCTGATTGGGCAATGTCCCAAGGAAATAGCGCAAGACGCTGCCAAAGGCATTATTGGTGGTGCCAAAATGGGCCTACGCAGTCATGGTTCCCATTGATGCTTAAAATGATTGTTGAACCATGTGTGACAATTCCCAGTTGCGACAATCTGTTGACACAATCAGTAACAAAAGAAATTCGTCCATTGCATGATCATATTAATTTGTTTATCTGCAGGTTCTGACCAGACTATTGCAAGAGTTTGAACTGTTGGACAGGACCATGGTTGTTATAGATGTAGCTTAGAGGAATAGCACTAAAAAACAATTTTTGTCGCATATAACAAATGGGAAGTTTTGTACACAGTCAAAGTCACACTTATCATACTGCAAACATTTCAAATGTTTTGGAGTTCCATGATGGGCTACACTTGATGAGCATTTGAGTTATAGTGTCATTAATTGTGCTTGTAGTGCATTGTCATCCTATTTAGGACATATTTCTGATCGGGATTCAGTAGGGTCTCACCCATTAGTATCCCGATTCATGAAAGGTATTTTTAATAAAATCCTCCCAAGCCCAGATATACAGAAATTTGGGTTGTTAGCATTGTTCTCATTTTGCTGAAACAATGGGCTCCAATTACTTCAATGTCTTTGCATAAATTAACATTTAAGGTGGTTATGTTAATGGCATTGGTATCAGCTCAAAGAGCACAAACTTTGCAATTGTTACGGTTGGATTGCATGCATGTGACTACAGATAACATTGTGTTTTATGTTTATGACCTGATCAAACAAAGCAGACCAGGGAGAACTGGAATTAAGGTAATGTTTAAAGCGTATCCTATTGATGAAACACTGTGGGTAGTTAAGCATTTAACTCAATACATTGAGGTAACCAAAAATCTCAGAGGTTCTGAGAAAGCGTTATTGATAACACACAAAAAGCCACATATAAAGTTTCAGTTCCAACCATTTCTAGATGGTTAAAACAGGTTTGGGTCTAGCAGGAATAGACACTGATGTGTTTAAATCTCACTCCACTAGGGCGACAGCTACGTCCGCGGCAAAGGTACAGGATGTACCACTCGATAAAATTTTAGAGGCCGCAGGGTGGTGTAGAGAAGAAACTTTTTCAAAGTTCTACAATAAACCTGTTGTCACGGTGCCAGGATTTGGACACGCAGTACTGGGTTCTCTTTAAATGCTTGCTTTGTTTTATATTATCAATTTATATTATCGATTTATGTTATCATTGACATCATTTGTCAATTTTCTTTTTGTAATTTTCCCCTGGGATAGAGGGGTTATTATTTTTTAAAAGTTGTTTTTTTTATGGCTAAAAGACTTATTACATAAATTGTAACAATGTCTTAAAATACTATTTATTCACTACTGTGTTGACTAACAGAGAGTCGTATGGAATGAATTTACGACATAAAAAACACAGAGCTTTAAAATCTTCACGTAGTCACTCACGTGACTCCGAAGTAAAATAGTAAGATTAAAGGAGAACTTACCTGTTCGAAGTTTGATCTTTATTTTATGAGGAGTTACGATGAGGGATTACGTGCCCTCCACTCCCAACCCTCATAATATAAATGATCATCTGGTAGTTCTAGTCTATTTTGAGCCTTACTATTTTTACTTCGGCTATTGGTTCTGTGTTTTTCATGCCGCTGCTTTGAAGTATGCCGATCCTGCGCCAGGCGGGGCTTCTTCACGTAATCCCTCATCGTAACTCCTCATAAAATAAAGATCAAACTTCGAACAGGTAAGTTCTCGTTTAATCTTACTATTTCACCTGGTGCCCACAATATCTAGGCGAGCCTAGTTGGACAGCAGTGTCTTGGGTGTCCATTTTTGGGGTGTCTGCTACCTGTAGTGAAGTGGACTATTTGTCTTGCGTAACCCATTTTGTACTCAACTATATGAACTCAACTTGTTCATTTGGCATTATTTATGAGTGGTACCTTGCTCGTCTATACGCTAACCCATTTTTTAAGCCCTTTGTGGGGGGGTCTGGCAGTCCTTTTGCAGCGGGAAAAATGTCTGCCGTTTGTGTTGTTGATATAGGCGTGGCAGTGACCATCTACATAAGTTCTAGGAGCAGAATTAGTCCATTCGGCCCATCGTCTCCGCCATTCCATCAAGTCTGATTTCTTTTTTCCCTGAAGGGCGCAGAGGTAGAGTTGCTGCCTTACAGCGCCGGAGACCCGGGTTCGATCCTGACCACGGGTGCTGTCTGAACGGAGTTTGTACGTTCTCCCTGTGACCTGTGTGCGGTTTCACCGGTTTCCTCCCACACTCCAAAGACGTACAGGTTGTAGGTTAATTGGCTTCAGTAAAAATGTAAATTGTCCCTAATATGAGTGCAGGATAGTGTTGGTGCGCTGGGACCACTTGTCCGTGTGTACTCGGTGGGCAAAGGGACTGTTTCGGTGCTGTATTTCTAAACTGAACTAAACTAAACGTACACTTGGTCTGCCAAGGTCTGCTAGATCTCTGGTTGCTAATTGTATTAACTCCCCTCCCCATTCCCACACTGACCTTCCTGCCCTGGGCCTCCTCCATTGCCAGAGTGAGACCACAAGCAGACTGGAGGAAGAGCACCTCATATTCCACTTGGGTAATGGTACGAACAATGACTTGTCCAACTTTGGGTAACTCTATGAACCCTTCGCCCCCCCCCCCCCGCCCCCCCCCCCGCCCCCCCCCCCCCGCCCCCCCCCCCCCCCCCCCGCAACCTCCACCGCTTTCTTCTCCCCTGCCCCCCTCTCCTGTGCCACAGACTCCCACCAATCTCCCTGTGTCTCCCTCCCACTCTCCACTGCACTGAAAGCAACTTGAACTTTGAAAATGGAGCCAAAACCTGGCGAACTCTTGTGTATGGTCTCAGTGGACCATTTCTGTACACTTTGTACTTAATCCAGGATTGGGCTTAAATATAGTAATACTTTGCTGAACTTTATGCAAAAGTAGAATCTCACTGCACATCACGTATGCAAAAATGGAATTTTACTGCAAACAAAAATCGAATTTCACTGCAACACGTGGAAATAAAGGACCATTGAAGTAGGGTGAACATTATTATCAGCGCCAAAGGCTGGAGTGCAGGTTTTAGACTTTAGACTTAAAAGTTTTTGAGCTGATGATGTTCACCGTAGTGTGGACCAAGAAAACGACTTAGCCTTCAGCACTGACGCGGAATGATGCACCAAAATTGTTGCATTTTATTAGTGCTTTATTTATTATTTTAATGTTTTAGCTCTGATATTACAGCATGTTGAACAATATTGATCAGAAACGGTGGCACAGCGGTAGAGTTGCTGACTTACAGTGCCAGAGACCCGGGTTCAATCCCGATTACTGGGTGCTGTCTGGAAGGAGTTAGAACGTTCTCCCCGCGACAGCGTGGGTTTTCTCCGGGTGCACTGGTCTCCTCTCACACTCCAAAGACGTACAGGTTTGTAGGTTTATTAGCTTGGTATAATTGTAAATAGTCCCCAGTGTGTGTAGATACCGTTAGTGTGCGGAGATCGCTGGTCGGCTCGGACTCGGTGGGCCGAAGGACCTGTTTCTGCGCTGTATCGCTAAACTAAACTAAAAATATTGACCAGTAAAGGTGCCCCAATGATCATAAAGCATTAAACGAAAATTAAAACTATTGCATATGTTGGAACTCTTAAATGCAGGAGTGTATCCTGCAAACTAAATCAAATGGCACCTCATCTATGGTGCTTCTTACACAACAATTAGTTCTCACCCCCTCTTTTATAGTTTTACACTCTGTATTTTACACTTTGTGTAGAAAGATGGCGTGCAACCCAGGCGATTATTTGCGTGCTAACCACAGAAGTAGATCTACAATCACATATTACAATCTCTACTCCTGCAGCAACATTTCTTACACTGCGGACAGCTCGATTGGAATCATGTATTGTCTTTCCGCTGACTGGTTAGCACGCAACAAAAGCTTTTCACTGCACCTCGGTAAACGTGACAATTAACTAAACTGAACTAATCTCCCCTTTGCTCTATCTATTGTACTTGAGTTTAACGGCTGTACTTATGCACAGTATTCTCTGATCTGTTTGGACAGCAAGCAAAACAAAGCTTTTCAGTGTATCTTAGTACACGTGACAACAATAAACTTAATCCTAATCTTTGAACTCCAGAATTAAGTGCACAAACAATTAACGTCCAGGTGAATTTGTGACCATTGAGTAACGGGCTGGGAAATCATTGCCGGTGCCTCTATTCTGACCATCGCATTGGACGCACGTGAAATGGCGTCACATCCTCCACAACACAGCTCTGATCCACCTCTGGTTGAATGTGAAGGTTTGTTGAGAGATGGGATCACTGCAGATCAGTCAGAGAAACGGGCACCAAACCTGCAGAAGATCATCAACAAAATGTCAATTCTAGTGTCTCCATTAAGGCACCGCACACAAGCTTGGTCAGACTCTGTAATAATCATGGCATCCAACTCCACAACGCCCTGAAAGTGGCCGCACAAGTAGATCGAGTGGTGAAGAAGGCGTACGGTAAGCTGAGGAAGGGAAGTGTAGATGCTGGTTTACACCGAGGATAGACACAAAAAGCTGAGGTGACTCAGCGGGTCAGGCAGCATCTCTGGAGAGAAGGAATAGGTGACGTTTCGGGTCTGGAGAAGGGTCTTGGACCTGAAATGTGACCTATTCCTTTTCACCAGAGATGCTGCCTGACCCGCGGAGTTACTCCAGGTTTTTGTGTCCGTCACCGTATACTATGCTTGCCTTCATAGCTCCAAGCATTGAGTATAAGAGGCATAGTCATAATGCAGTTTTATTGGACTTTGTTTATTTGGAGTTAATTTGGAGTATCACATGTAGTTCAGGGCGCCCCATTGCTTAAGGATGTGGGGGCTTTGGAAAGGGTGCAGAGCAGGTTCCTGGACTAGAGGGCATTAGCTACAGGAGATGTGCGGGGCATGTTTTTTTTACACAGAGGGCTGTGTGTGCCCGGAACTTGCTGCCGTGAGTGGTGGTTGATGCACGATTGTGGCATTTGACAGACTTTTGGATGGGCCGATGGATATGCAGAGAATGAAGGCAGATAGGATTTGGCCTTGGCATCGTGTTCTGCACAGACACCGTGGGCCGAAGGGCCTGTTCCTGCGCTGTATTGTGTTACGTTCTATGTTCTAGTGAGGAAGGGTTGAGGAAGGACCTTTCTCGCCCTTACCTCCTGGTCCTGGTATCTCCAGCCGAAGTAGAAGGGCACAATTCACGAAGAGCGATGATATATTCTTCGTTGCCACGGTCAAATCGCAAGGCCTTTTCAAAGCATTCAACAGCTTCAGAATTCTCCCCGGCTTCTCGGTGAAGAAACCCCAGGATACCCCAGGCTCTGCTGTCGTGCGGGTTCCTGTTAATTTGCCTTCTTGCAATCTGCTCCAACTTAGTGTAACACTTTTTCCAATATTTTGTTCCGTGCTGGATTTTAAGTCCTTCCATAAAATGGTGGATCGAGTTTGATTCAGATTTGGTGTGATGCAGTTCATATAATCCAAGCTGTAACTCTATTGCCTGCTTATCATCTGGAGTAACATCCTCTAAACTCTGGAGGTTGTTGTATATCTCCACCGCCCTGTTTGATTCACCATTCATTAAGCAGATCCCGGCAAAATCCAGCTGTGCAAGAATAAACGATGGCTTCATTTCAAATGCCGTTCCAAAATAGAGCTTGCAATCGTCGATCAACACAGCCTCCACGCCAGGGTCTCCACTGCCTTGATTTCTACGCAGAGCCAATAGCTTTTCCCTGTAACACATACCCATTTGATGGTGCAAGAAGGAAGAGCGCGGAGTGAATTCTAAGGCTTTCTTCAACAGCCCTATCGCTTCATCAACATCTTGCTGTATTCTGTAAAACTTTGCTGCATAGCGGAGCACAAATGGAGAACCTGGGCTTTTCCGCAACGCTTCTTCAACCAATTCATTCGCTTCCGCCTGTTGCTGGAACTCTTGGAGCCTGAGGGCCAGCATCACCCTGGCCACAGATTCACCCGGATCGAGCTCCAGCACCCGTCTCAGCTGTCTCACCGACTGACTCACTTCGGGTCTTTTCAGGATCCCGGAAATCGATTCCAGACGGTACAGAGCGGTGGCGTAGCCCATGTTCCACTCCGTGTTGTCGGGATCTTCCTCCAGAGCCCTGGCGAAACATTCCTTCGCCTCCTCGTAGCACTGGGAGCGGGAGCTCAGCAAAAACCACCCCTTCTCCCCCCACACCTCGGGCACCATTGCCGTGATGTGCGGGCCCTGGGTGAGGGGGCTACACGTCACCTCCAGCTTGTCGAGGTAGGACTGGGCCTCGCTGAGTTGCCCCATGTGGTAATGCAACCAGGCCCGGTTGCCATGGGTGACGATGCTCCTCCTCTCAAATCCATCCCCGTGGATCTCCCTCAGACGTCTCTCCGCCTCCTCTAAGTCACGGAGAGCTTCTTCGCAGTTGCCCTGCCGGTAGTTGATGTAAGCCAGCTGGTTGTGCGGCACGCCTTGGTGCTTCCCGCCGATGATAATTGAATCCTGCAACCTCTGCTTCACATCGTCCAGGTCGACGTCGTCCATCTGTGGGCCCCACATGAAGTGGCACTGAAGCTGGCCGAGCTTCACCAACAAGGACTCCCTCAGTGTGTCGCTGCAAGAGAGCACAAGGTGATCAATGGGACAACACACAAAAAGCTGGAGTAGCTCAGTGGGTCAGGCATAATCAAGGACGAGTCGCACCCTGGCCACTCCCTCTTCTACTCTCACCCATCAGGCAAGAGGTACAGAGTGTGAAATCGCACACCTCCAGATTCAGGGAGAGTTCCTTCAAAGCTGGTATCAGGCAATTGGTGCATACTGTAGCGAGTCTTTCAACTTACATTTGAATGCAACATTTATGCTTTACATTGGAATAGGTATGAATAAGGTTACGCTAAATTATATTCCACAGTAGAGCCAGGCTCTGATCAAGAGGTGCAGCACATGAATGACCTTAGTATATTCATGTATGGAAATGAGATTATAATTCATGCTGTTATGTAAAGATTGTGCAAGTAGATTGTGCAAATTCTATACAGACAGCACCCGTAGTCAGGATCAAATCTGGGTCTGTGGGGCTGTGAGGCAGCAACACTACTGCTACGCCACCGTGCCACCCCATTAAATTATTAAATTAACATGGCTGGTTTTCAACCTCTTCAGTGTCGAGGTCTCGACCCGAAACATCACCCATTCTTTCTCTCCAGAGATGCTGCCTGTCCCATCTGTAAGTTTTCTATCATTATGCTATTGAGATGTATATTTTGGCAAATAATAAAGCTAATGACAGCTCAAACACCCACTCCCTTTCAATAGGATATTGTCAATTTGCTGAGGTTGATTATGTCCAATTAACAGCTAACAATAATGCCATTCCTTGGCTTGTATCTGAGTAAAATGTAATTCAAAACCCACGTACGGTTTGCGATTTTTTTATTGATACATTTTGCTTCAGAGGCGTTTTCGTTTTGTATGTAAAAACCCACTTGAAGAACCATGGGCGATTTTATAATTTTACAGCCAGATTTATCACTTCTGAAACTTGTTAGATGCCAAAGGAATCAAGAAAAAACACAAATAATGCCTTACTGTTGATGAAATGCAGTGAGCAAACGCAATAATTCCCAATATTTTCAATCTCGATATCTGCACGACCAATGTTCGCCAAACACTTTGGCTGTTGTTGTCCAGCTCTCACTTCTATCTACCATCATTTCTCCTCACGTTTTGAATTCTGAAGTGGGATAAATGCCTCTCACGCTTATCCCGATTTCCATAATTATTTACAGCGCAAAAATTGACCATTTTGGCGGGTTTTAACGGGCCCGCAACACTGGAAACAATGGTCAGTGCTTACCTGCAGTTCATCGCGTGTACTCCAGTTGGCGTAGCGGAGCAACAGTACGGGTCACGGGTCGTGACCCGACTACCGTGCAACCTCCCTATATATTCCTCTCATGATTTTGAACGCCTCTGTAAGATAAAACCTCATCATCCTGCACTCCAAGGAATAAAGACCCAGCCTGCTCAACCTCTCCGTTTTGCTCAAACCCTCGCGTCCTGGCAACATCCTGATATATCTTCTCTGCACCCTTTCCAGCTGGCCAACATCTTTCCTATAACACGGAGCCCAGAATTGAACACGATACTCTAAATGTGGTCTGACCAATGTCTTATATAAGTGCAACATGACCTCTCAACTCCTAACGGGCGGCGGGGTGGCGCAGCGGTAGAGCTATTGCCTTTCAGCACCAGAGACCCGGGTTCAATCCTGACTACGGCTGCTTGTCTGTACGTTCTACCCGTGACCTGTGTGAGTTTCCTCCAATATCTTCAGTTCCCTCCCACACCCCAAAGACATACAGGTTTGTAGGTTAATTGGCTTGGTATCAATGTAAATTGTCCCCAGTGTGTGCAGGATAGTGTTAATGTGCAGGGATCGTTTGTCGGGGGGGAATCGGTGAACCGGAGGCGCTGATTCCGCGCTGTATCTCTAAAGACTAAAAACTAAGCTTCTCTACTCATCCACCTAATGTCGGCGTCAGTGCCTGAGAAGGTCCTGATCGCCGATATCACTGTGCAAAGTGAAGATGTCCCTTACCTCATGCTGCTGTTCAGGATTCCGTCTTCCTTCCGAGAACTGGCTGGTGCAGAGACAGAGTGCGGTGTTTTTATAGTCCACTGGGTGGGCTGAGTCCAGATAGTTCACTCCCTGAAATGAAACTGAAACTGGAAACTGAAACAAACCAGTCTTACCTGTTTGGGGACACGTTTCCAGAGTGAATCCCCAGACACATGCATGGACTTTATTAAGTCGTTCAATCTCTTGTAGCATACATTACATGCATATGCTATATCATAACATCCCCCCTTTTTCCAAAAGAGAAAAACTTACAGATGTAGAATATGCTCGCTTTTTTTTCCAAGTAAAATTTCCTTTCCATTGCATTATCTAACTTTCGTAAACTTGGATAACATACTTGTAACCTCATACAGACCATCAAATCACAATGACAGTTTTATGATGTATCTTAAATATTGAGAGTCTTGAACAATTTGAAAAAATTGCTTCTTTATGGGCCTGTCCCACTTAGGCGATTATTTTAGGCGACTAGGCTGTCACCACATGGTCGCCGGGTTGTCGCCTGTATGATCGTGAGTCGTCTCCTCAGTCGCGCAAAGAGTCGTAGCGTCTTTCTGGTCGCCGCTGGATTTTCAACACGTTGAAAAATATTCGGCGACAGTCGGCATCAGTGGGTTTGACACCAATGAGCATAGCTTGACTTCTCCTGACGTAGGGGCAGTCGTGGGTTGTCGCCAGGTGATGTAGGTTGTCGCCGGTGCTGACTTCGGTTTTCTTTTATTGTTAAAGTGATGATTCTTTATAGATTTTTTATAGACAATTTCAAATTTTATGTGATTATAATATTTTTGTACGCACTGTTGTATGTTCTTATCAACGACAAAGACAAGGAAAATTGTAGCAACTACAGACCGATATCAATTCTAAATGTGGACTATAAATTATATTCTTCAATTATCTCCAAACGATTTGAAAAGTTCATGCCAGATTTAATTGATGAAGACCAGACTGGTTTTATAATAGGCAGACAAACACAGGACAGCATTAGAAGAACCCTACATATAATACACAAGATTGAAAAGGAAAGTACACGTGCTGTCCTGTCAAGTCTAGACGCGGAAAAGGCTTTTGATAGGGTTAATTGGGAATTCTTATCTCAAACACTAGAAAGATTTGGCTTTACCGAAGAATCAATTCAAGTTATTAAAGCAATTTACCAGCAACCTACTGCAAGAGTAAAGGTGAATGGGTCCTTAACTGAGAGATTTGTGTTAGGAAGAGGAACGAGACAGGGATGTTGTCTTAGCCCTACCCTGTTTGCTATATATATTGAACCATTGGCTCAAGCGATTCGTCAAGATAGGGAACTGAGGGGAGTAACTATAAGAGACAGAGAACATAAAATTGGCCTTTTCGCAGATGATATAATGATGTATCTCACGGAAGTAAACACCTCATTTCCAAGGATGATGGGGATCATAGATGAATTTAATTGTTATGCAGGATATAAAGTGAATATTTCAAAAACTCAAATCCTCCTATTTAATTGTCCTCCTCCAGAAGAAATCAAACAAAATTATAATATTAAATGGGATTCAAAATCAATCGAATACCTAGGGATACATATAACAAAAAATATATCAATGTTGTATGCGGCAAATTATAATCACATCAACCAAAACATAAGAAAGGATATAGAAAGATGGTCCACCTACCCAATGGATTTTAGTAGAAAGATAAATGTAGTGAAAATGAATATTTTGTCAAGGCTATTGTACTTGTTTCAATCTCTGCCAATAGAGGTACCATTAAAACAATTCACAGAATGGGATAAATTAATATCTAGATTTATTTGGGGAGGAAAGAAGGCCAGAATTCGATAGACTACACTACAGTTGCCAAAGCACAAAGGTGGAATGGCACTTCCAAATTTTAGGATATATTTCTATGCAGACCAACTTCGACCACTAATTACTTGGTGTCAGAACAGCTACATAGCTCGGTGGAAAGAGATTGAGACATTAATCCCTGACTTCCACATCCAAACACTTTTAGGAGAAAAAGCACTTCCTGGACATATCAGGAGTATAATCGATCCAATAACCACATTTACTTTAGAAACCTGGTTCACTCTTACCAGACAACTTAAACTGAATAAACGACAAAAAGTTTTAAGATGGATAGCTTTGGATAATGAATTTAAACCAGGGATGTATGACTCAACATTTAAAGAGTGGATGAAGAAAGGAATGACTGCATTTTGTACTGTTATTGAAAATGGAGACCTAAGAAGTTTTCAAGATTTGAAGGATAGATTTGCACTTCGGAACCAAGACTTGTTTAGATACCTCCAACTGAGAGATTATTACAATAAAAAGATAAAAGGGAGGCACTGGAAGAAAAGAATCCAGTGATAGAAGAGATAGTTAGTGCGTATCATCAAAAAACATTAAGGATTATTTCTAAACTTTATCATAGTTTAATGGAATGTCAAGCTAAAACTACATTTTATGTAAAATTTAAGTTGGAAAAGGAATTGAACATCACAATCTCAGAAGAAGAATGGCATCATATGTGTGTAACACTACAGACATCCACTAATTCACAAAATTGGAGAGAATTTAATTGGAAAAATTTGATTTGTTTCTTTATTACGCCTAACATAAAAAGCAAGCAAATTCTAAGGCAGCAAATCTGCTGGAGGCAATGTGGTCAAACAGATGCAAATCATGCACATATCTTCTGGAGTTGCCCAAAAATAGAACCATTTTGGGACAGAGTGAATTCAGAATTAACAGAGGTATTAGGATATACAGTCTGCAAGAAGTGTTCCATTTTATACCTGGGTAATATAAATACAGTGGTGCTGAAGGAAGACCATTACTTGGTTAAAATCCTACTCACAGCTGGCAGAAAGGCCATTACAAGAAACTGGCTTGGAGCGGACACACCCAGACTTAGACAATGGTTAGACATAGTACAGGAAATATTTGTCACGGAGAAAATGACATATTCTCTAAGAGTGAAAGAAGACGAGTTTAATAGAAAACGGGAAAAATGGATTAGGTATAGAAATAAAGACATCAACACTATAATTTTATAGACAATAATGTAAGTTATTGGAAAATGTTTTAATATGAAAATAGTTCTGTATACTGCATCATTAATTATAAACTGAACCCCCCGCTGCACTGTTGTACGTTTCACTGTAATGTTGTATGTTTCGTTGTTATATTTGTGTTTTATTTGTGTATACATAAAAGCAATAAAAACTAAAGTTTAAAAAAAAGAAACTTAGTTTTTTCTGTAGAGAAAGTGCTCCAAGACACACTGGGGAGGTACGTAATGGTAATTGGTACAATAAGTGGGAATGAAGTATCGATACTAGATATCTATGCACCAACGGAAGATGATCACTCTTTCTTTAGAGACATTGCAAATATAATTGCAGAAAACACCAAAGGTATGATAATACTTGGTGGAGACTTTAATGCTGCTCTCGATGGGAGGCTGGATAGATTACCAGATGAGCGCTATCAATCAAAAAAAATCCAAAACATTAAATAACATGCTAGAGGAGCTAGGATTAGTAGACCCATGGAGACAGAAAAACCCAAGGGGGAGGGACTACAGCTTCTTTTCTAACGTGCACGGAAGCTACTCACGTATAGATATGTTCTGTATCCCAAACAATATATACATAAAGTTGCAGATTGCAACATAGGCTCCAGAACAATCAGTGACCATGTGCCCATAATTCTCCTCCTGGAGCTAGGAACAGAAAAGTGTTTTAAGTACTGGAGAGCAAATATTTTTTACTGACCAACACTGCAGTGACTCAGGAATATTGAAGATTACTTTTATTTATTTATTATTTGATTCTTTATTTCAAACAGAATAAAAGAATAAAAAGCAAGTGTGAAACAGCATACAAAAAACAAACACAAAAAAAACAAGAATATTTATAAAGTGTCATAAACAATATCTATAAATAAATGAAATCGTATGTGTCCGAAAAGGAGCAGGAAGATGCCAAAGCTTATTAATTCCCAACCCCTTATTCAACTGCTTATAATTATCTTATACAAATTTAGCAGCTATATGTACACCATATGTACACCAGCAGCTATAGGTACACCAAATTATTTACATTTATACACAAATCAAATATTTACTAATCCATACAAAAAAAGGGAGAAAAAAAGAAAAAAGAAAAAAAAACCCTCATATACTATACAGTATCTCTTAGTCATATATACAACTCATCTCCCTATAATCACCCTTCCCAGTACAATCAGTATAACCAATATCCCACTCACAATCACCTATCCTTATCCCAAAATCCTTTAAATAAAGTGTTTTTGTACATCTTTTTAGACTGAATTATGTTTGTGCTAAGTTTCATCTCCTGTTCCAGACCATTCCACAAATGCACCCCACAGATTGCTATGCACATACGTTTAAGAGTTGTTCTGACATTGAGTTTTTTTAAATTAAGTTCCTCTCCAAATTATACCCACCCTGTCTTTCCATAAAGAGTTTTTGTATATTTCCCGGAAGTAAATTATTTATTGCTTTGTACATGATTTGTGCGGTCTTAAATTTAACCAGATCGGTGAACTTCAGTGTATGTGACTTTAAGAATAATAAATTGGTATGTTCAAGATATCCAACGTTATTGATAATTCTTATTGCTCTTTTTTGTAATGTACATAATGGCTGTAGGTTGGTTTTGTAGGTGTTACCCCATATCTCCACACAGTAACTCAGATATGGCAATATGAGTGTATTATACAGAGTATGTAATGATTTGTGGTCCAGAATGAGTCTTGATTTTCCCAATATTGCTATAGACTTTGCCAGTTTTGCTTTGACATGGTTTATATGTGGTTTCCAGCAGATTTTGTGGTCTAAGATCACACCAAGAAATGTATTTTCATATACTCGTTCTATACTTATGTTATCTATTTTCAATTGTACTTCAGGGTTTGTTTTATGTTTTCCAAATAGAATAATCTTTGATTTGCTTAAATTTAGAGACAATGTGTTGACATCAAACCACTGTTTTAATTTATTCATTTCTGATGTGATGACCTCCAAAAGCTGCTTCAAATTGTCACCGGAACAAAAAATATTCGTATCATCGGCAAATATAATCAATTTCAGTATATTTGATACTCTGCATATGTCGTTAATGTATATTATGAAAAGCTTTGGCCCTAACACAGACCCTTGAGGTACTCCACAAGTTATGTTCATGTAAGTTGATTTATGTTCACCTATTTCTACAAATTGTTGCCTGTTTCTTAAATAGCTTCTCACCCAATCCAATCCAACCCCTCTGATGCCATACCTATCCAGTTTCATGAGTAAAATGTCGTGATTTATGGTATATTACGGTGATTTCCTCGATTAGTTCCATCAGTGCCATAGATGTTGAACTGTCTGTCCGGAATCCATGTTGACTGTCGACCAAAAGCTTATGTTTTTCAATGAAATCGTCAAGTCTTTCTGTAAATGGTTTTTCAAGGATCTTGGAGAGTTGGGAGAGTAAAGAAACAGGCCTGTAATTTATGAAATGGTCTCTATCCCCAGTTTTATATAATGGTATTACTTTTGCTATTTTCATTTTGTTCGGAAAATTTACCGGATTGAAAAGACAAGTTACAGATATGAGTTAATGGTTCTGCAATTTCCTCAATAACGTTTTTTATTATAATCATATCAATATCATTCCAATCAGTAGAGGATTTCCTTTTACATTTTCTTACAGTGTCTATGATTCCATTTCCTTCGACTGCTCTAAGGAAGATAGAGCAAGTATTTCTATCCCAAAGATCAGTATCCGCCCCTTCTTTTGTTTCTGGGTCATTAATTTTTTCTGCCAAATCTGGTCCCACATTTACAAAGAATTTGTTAAAACCATTAACCGAATCATCCATATTATTTATTGTCTTGTCTTCCTCAATAAAATACTCAGGGCAGCCTGTATTTGTTGATCCATTTCTAATAATACTATTTAGCACGTTCCATAAACCTTTCATATTGTTTTTATTATTCTGATATTTTTTTATAGTATTCTTTCTTACATATCCTCATCATATTGGTTAATTTATTCTTATATTTTTTATACTTATTTTCTGCTTCTGAAGTTCGATATTTTATGAATTGTCTATGTAGTGTGTTTTTCTTTTTGCAGGCATTTTTTAAACCCTTAGCGATCCGTGGACTGTTTGTTTGTTTTTGTCTATCACTATATTATCGTTTCACAAGACAGCTTTTGTCATAAAGTGATTTAAAAATATTTAGAAATCCATTGTATGCTTTGTCGACATCTTCATGCTCATATACTACCCTCCAATTCTGTTTCAGTAATTCATTCTTAAATGCATTTATGTTTTCTTTGGTTCTCACCCTTTTGTATTTGAAATGACTGGTGTTCTTAGGTTTCATATAACTACAGTGATAAACAATAAAAACAGGTAAATAGTCACTGATGTCACTGTATAATAGTCCGCTTACAGTATTGTTTTCCATAATGTTTGTGAATATGTTGTCTATTAATGTTGCACAATGAGAAGTAACTCCCTTGTCAATTCTTCCCTTCAAACTCCCTTGTCAATTCTTCCATTCCCTCCCGCTCTACCCCTTCCCCCGGCACTTTCCCTTGCAACCGCAAGAGATGCTACACCTGCCGCTTTACCTCCCCCCTCGACTCCATTCAAGGACCCAAGCAGTCATTCCAGGTGCGATAGAGGTTCACCTGCACCTCCTCCAACCTCATCTATTGCATCCGCTGCTCTAGATGTCAGCTGGTCTATATCGGTGAGACCAAGTGGAGGCTTGGCAATCGTTTCGCCGAACACCTCCGCTCGGTCCGCAATAACCAACCTGACCTCCTGGTGGCTCAGCACTTCAACTGCCCTTCCCATTCTGTATCCGACCTCTCTGTCCTGGGTCTCCTCCACGGACAGAGTGAGCAACACTGGAAGTTGGAACAGCACCTCATATTCCGCTTGGGGAGTCTGCATCCTGGTGGCATGAACATTGAATTCTCACAATTCTGTTAACCCTTGCTGTCTCCTCCCCTTCCTACCTCTCCCTCAGCCCTTCTCCTCCTCCTCCTTTTTCCTTCCTTCTCCCTGCCTCCCCCCACCCCCCATCAGTCTGAAGAAGGGTTTCGGCCCGAAACGTTGCCTATCTCCTTCACTCCTTAGATGCTGCTGCATCCGCTGAGTTTCTCCAGCATTTTTGTGTACCTAGTAATTCTACTAGGTTTGGTTATTTTAGGATATAAACCCATACTGTACATAGTATTGATTAATTCTTCTGTCATTTTATGCTTTTTTGGATTCAACAGATCAATATTGTAATCCCCACAGATGAACATAATCTTTTGTAATGATTTTGTAAACATGTTTTCCATCCAATCTTTAAATATTTCAATACTGGATCCGGGAGCTCTGTATATACAGCTCACAATAACATTTGTGGTCTTTTCCATACAAATTTCTACTGTAATACATTCCAACAAATCGTCAACAGCTATTGACATGTTCTCTACCACCTTATATTTCAGTCTTTTATCCACATAGATCGCCACACCTCCTCCACTTTTTTTCCTTCTGTTTACATAATTCAGTTCATAGCCATCCATGTCAAAGTCCACACCTTTGTCAGGGCTGATCCAGGTCTCTGATATTGTTATAAGGTTAAATGAGTTCTTGAGCTGACTTAAATATTCTTTTATGTTGCGGAAGTTGGCATATAGTCTTCTGCTATTAAAGTGGATAATTGATATATTATGTTAGATTGGAAAGTTACATTGAATTGCTCATCTGTGTAATAACTGCAGCTGTTGTTGATATTGTTTATTAAATCTTTTTATTTGAATTTGAATTTCACAGCAATTTGCATACATACAATGATAACAGGCAGTGATAGTCAGGACATAATTGTGCAACAGTATGTAAGCGACCCTCAAAGCCCTGACCCTTACCCCCCCCTCAATCCACCCGAATCAGGTCGAAACCAAAACGGGGACAAACAACACTCACATACGTACACATCCACACAAATACGATAAGATAAACAAAATAAAATGTACAAAAAAAAAGGTGTTGGGGGGCGGGTGGGTGAGGGGAGAGCAGCTGCAATAAGACATAGCAGTGATAGAAGGCACTCAGTCCTCTTTTTCTATCATTTTCTATGTCATGTGTGTTATGCTCTTTTTGCGCAAAGGTTTCTCGTCCTGATAGAGATTTTTTTTTTGTCAGGATTTATCATGGTTGTGGTTTTTTAATTTTATATATTCTTTAGTTGCTACTAAGTTTATTCCATTACCTTGTTGTGGTTTGTCACCTTGGTATTTATCCAGTTCATCCAGGTCCCTAATGACTAATAGTGTTAAAGAAGGAACTGCAGATGTTGGAGAATCAAAGGTACACAAAAGGCTGGAGAAACTCAGCGGGTGCAGCAGCATCTAAGGAGCGAAGGAGATAGGCAACGTTTCGGACCAAAACCCTTCTTCAGAGTTGTTCCCTTTCTCACACTGTGGATTCCTCGATTATAAACATGTATTGAGTTACTCCAACACCGTAGTTTATCCCCCTCCTACAATCAGGCTGAAGGAGGTTCATGATTTCAGTGTCAAAGAGCTCTAATGTAAGGGAACATGTACAGATATATATGGCATGACACTTAATAGGACAGATGTGCAGAGGAATCTTGAGGTCCAAGTCGATAACTCCCTGGAAGTAGCAAAACAAGAAGATGGAGAAGTAAAGATGGCATATGGTAGTCCTGCTTTCATAGCTTGGGTCTGAAGAAGGGTTGTGGCCCGAAACGTTGCCCATCTCCTTCGCTCCTTAGGTGCTGCTGCACCCGCTGAGTTTCTCCAGCCTTTTGTGTACCCCTAATGACTAATACTTTGGCTTGTTCTGGTGGTCCGTTCAGCTTGAAAAATATTTTACAGTTCGCAGTCCATGTAGATTGAATTTTCTTCTGCTTTCTCAGGAGTCGGGCCTTTCTGGCGATGTCAGCATTTTTCTTTGTCAGGTGTTCATTCAAATACACATCCGAGCCCTTTAGCCATCTTCCCTGTTTCTGCAGTTCAGTTTTGTGCTTCCTGTTCGCAAACCAAATTATTATGGCTGGTTTATCCGCCTTACTTCTCCATGTGAGTGGGTGACAAGCCTCGATGTTGTCCCTGTCCAACTCAATCCCTTTTGAGTGGAGGAACGCCGTCACCTGTTGCTCCACAGATGCAGCGTCCTGCTCGCTCATCTCCTCTTCGTTCTGCGTTGTCACCGCCCGTGCATATGAGTGGGGTTTCGTCTCCAGACCAGTGACAATGATATTGTTCATTCTGGTGTACTGCTCCAGATCAGCCACCCGGTTCTCCAGCAACATAATCCGCTTGTCCTTCTAGGAGTTTTGTAGCCTCAGGGTTTAAACTTCCTCCACCAATTTCATGATGGTTTCCTGCTGTTGTCTAACAACAGAAACCTCCTCAACTTTGACAACAATGATAACAGTGAAGTTATCCCTCTCCCTCCTCCCTCTCCCTCCTCCCTCCCTCCTTCTCCCTCTCTCTCTCCCTCTCTCCAACTCTCCCTCCCCTCTCCCTCTCTCCACTCCTCCCTCTCTCCCTCTCGGCGCCTTGAGCCCACCCACTGTTCTGTCAGATCAAGGCCAATCCCAATGTAACTGAAATCCCACTGCCCACTGGTAACCTTTCACCACTATACTTTTCCAGAATTCTACCACTGCCTGAAAAATAATTAAAGGCTCAACTACCACTGAGAAAGAGAATTCCAAAGACTCATTGTTATACGAGAATTTTCCCGAACAGTCTGTGACCCATAGCGCTGTGGCCATAGCACTACGTTTAAAGCCCATAGCACTGCAGCCGACAGCTCTTTGTTTAAATTCCCACGCGTTAAACTGACAGCACTCTGTTTAAACCTTTGAGCGACAAACCGGCAGTGCTGTGTGGATTACCTTTACACCCCTTCATGGGACTGTTGCGGAAATTTCCTGAAATTATTCAATTTCCCTAAAATTACCCGAAGACAACCAGAATTTCCAGAATTTCGGGTAATTTCCTTCAAAGTGGAAACACTATAATAGACATGTCTTCACATTGCACAGTTATGGGCCTGTCCCACTTAGGCAATTTTTTAGGTGACTGCCAGTGACTGTCATAGTCGTAGCAGCTCGCTGAAAAAAATGGCGACTGGTCCTCCCGCCCCACGACAATGTCTCGACAAGCTACAACAACCTCCCACCTAGTCGACGTCAAGCTATGGCAAGCTCCCAACAACCGGTGACCCAATCGTCGCGACCTAGGACGTCCACCTATGACCACACCTACGACAACCTACGTCTTCCCGCGACAAGCAACGACCCTGTCGACGACAACTGAAGATGATTTACGTCATTTTGGCCTCCAAAACAATGGAATCACCCAGTTTTTCTATAAAAGGGGTTGTAGGATGGGGTTTCCAATCATTCTGCGTCATGACTACCATGGAGCAACTTCGGAGGGCATTGCTCTCATAAGAAGGAGAAGCCCTGCTGCTTGCAGCAGCCGTCATGCTGAAAGGGGAAGATGAAGCCCAAGAAGAGGTCTGTGTGGTTGAAGTCCTTGTCCCTGAAGAGACCCAGGTTGGGCCAGTATTACAACCTGGCGACTGAGCTTCAGCAAGAAGATGAGGCTGCCTTCAGACACTTCACCAGGCTCCCCCCTGTGCTGTGCTCTGGGATGTGGCGCTACTGATACCATCTCTAGCTGTGGTGGCAGATGGAATGCGCATGAGTCATCAATTCTTCAGTTGTATGGTATTAACTACTTAGAGTTGCTGGGAGCACTCTATGGATTAAAAGCTTATTGTGGGAATATGCACCATCTGTATGTTCAACTTCAGATTGACAACACCACAGTGGTGGCCTACATTAACACATTGGTGGAATCAAGTCAGGATCCTGTGATAAATTGGCTAACCTCATTTGGCACTGGTGCATTGCAAGAAACATTTGGATTTCAGCCACCTACCTACCAGGTAGGTTCAATGTGGTGGCGGACACCTGGTCACGGAAATTCAATGACAACACAGAATGGATGTTGAATCATAACGTGTTTAATGATATTATCACTCAGTATGGAACACCGGATATAGATTTGTTTGCATCCAGACTCAATCACCAGTTACCAAAGTATGTTGCATGGGAACCAGACCCAGGGGCAGTGGCGGTGGATGCATTCTCGCTACATTGGGGAGGAATGTTTTTCTATGCATTCCCCCCATTCTGTCTCGTCAGATCAAGATCAAGATCAAGATCAAGCAAGACTCTGCCTCAGGCATTCTGGTGGTGCCTGACTGGCCTACACAGCCATGGGTTCCACTCATACTGGGAATGATCACAGAGCCTTTTATGACAGTTCCCAAAAGCAGAAATCTGCTAGTTCACCCCATGATTGGGGAGAATCATCCACTGCATGATCGGCTCATTTTGTTGGTTTGCAGACTCTAAGAAGACCTTTCCTGGGACTCGGATTATCTGATCCCACGGAGGATGTGCTCACTGCGGCCTGGAGAGACAGTACCAAGAAACAGTACATCTCCTATATTAAGAAATGGGAAGTGTTCTGTTTACAGTCTAATATTTCGTATGAGACAGCACACATAACAAATGTATTGGAATTCCTCTCAAAACTTAATTTTAATGAGAGATTGAGTTACAGTGCTTTAAATTGTGCCAGGAGTGCTTTGTCGTCATACTTGTTGCCAGGAACGGGACACCACTCTGTTGGGTCTAACCCACCGGTATCCCGGTTCATGAGGGGTATCTTCAATTCAAATCCTCCCAGGCCCAGATACTCAGAAATATGGGATGTAAGCGTGGTACTAACGCTGCTTTGCCGGTGGGCTCCAGCCATATCCCTGTCCCTGGCTCAGCTCACTTACAAGGCAGTGATGCTCATGGCGCTCTTGTCAGCGCAACCGGTCCAGTCGTTGCATAGGCCGAATGGCCTACTCCTGCACCTATTTTTCTATGTTTCTATGTTTCTATAAGCTGCGGCTGGATAGGATGATCACATCTGCCAATAGTATAACATTTTATGTGTATGATCTAGTTAAGCAGAGTAGACCAGTTACTTCCGGCCTCAAACTACTTTTTACGGCATACCCCTTGGACCTCTGGTTATGTGTGGTCACGCACCTCCAACAATATATTAAGGTCACCAAGAGCCTTAGGGGGTCAGAACTAGCAATGTTTGTTAGTCACAAGAAACCTCATAAGAAGGTTTCAGTACAGACCATCTTCAGGTGGTTAAAACGGGTTCTGGCTTATGCAGGAGTAGATACTGGCATTTTCAATTTTCACTTCACCAGGGCTGCAACTACGTCAACAGCGAGGGTTATGGACGTCCCGCTGGACCACATCCTAGCAGCTGCAGGATGGTCAAACGAGCGCACTTTTCAAATGTTCTATAATAAACCCGTAGTCAGACTGGGGGGATTTGCCAACTCCATTTAAAGTTCCGTTTTATAGTTTCCTCTCAGATGAGAGGGGTTACTATTGTTAATTTTGTCCATTAAAGCATCAGCATGTTTTAAATCTGTGTCATGTATGAATGCATTATTAATTTCACTCTTCTAGGTCAACTAATACAGTGTGCGGCATGGACGCGTGTCTACGGCATGAATTCACAGAGCTTTGAAATCTTCACGTAGTCACTCACGTGACTCTGAAGTAAAATAGTCAGATTAAACAAGAATTTACCAGTTTGAAGTTTGATCTTTATTTTATGAGGAGTTACTTTGAGGGATACGTTACGTTGCCCTCCGCTCCCAACCCTCTTCTCATAAAGGTCAGCTGTTAGTTCTAGTTTCTCGAATCTTACTATATTCAATTCAATAACTGTTATCTGTGACTTCACACCGCTGCTTTGAAGGTTGACGCACATGCGGGCTGGCGGGCTTCTTCGCGTAATCCCTCAACGTTACTCCTCATAAAATAAAGATCTCACTTCAAACTGGTAAGTTCTCGTTTAATCTTACTATTATAATCACATAACATTTGAAATTGTCTATAAAAAATCTATAATCATCACTTTACCAACAAAAGAAAACTGAAGTCTGCACCGGCGACAACCCATGACAGCCTCTACGTCAGGAGAAGTCAAGCTACGCTCATTGGTGTCAAACCCACTGTCGCCGACTGTGGCCAAAAAGTTTTCAACATGTTGAAAATCCAGCGGCGACCAGAAAGACGCTACGACTCTTTAGGCGACTGAGGAGACGACTCACGACCATACAGGCGACACCCCGGCGACCATGTGGCGACAGCCTAGTCGCCGGCAGTCGCTTAAAAAATCGCCTAAGTGGGACAGGCCCATAAAGAAGCAATTTTTTCAAATTGTTCAAGACTTTCAATATTTAAGACACATCATAAAGCTGTCATTGTGATTTGGTCTGTATGAGGTTACAAGTATGTTAGCCAAGTTTACGAAAGTTAGATAATGAAATGGAAATGAAATTTTATATGAAATAAAAAGCGAGCATATTCTACATCTGTAACTTTTTCTCTTTTGGAAAAAGGGGGGATGTTATGGTATAGCATATGCATGTAATGTATGCTACGAGAGATTGAACGACTTAATAAAGCCCATGCATGTATCTGGGGATTCACTCTGGAAACATGTCACCAAACAGTTAAGACTTGTTTGTTTCAGTTTCCAGTTTCAGTTTCATTTCCACTTTCAGGGAGTGAACTATCTGAACTCAGCCCACCCAGTGAACTATAAAAACACCGCACACTGTCTCTGCTCCAGCCAGTTCTCGGAAGGAAGATGGAATCCTGAACAGCAGCATGAGGTAAGGGACATCTTCACTTTGCACAGTGATATCGGAGATCTGGACCTTCTCAGGCACTGACGCCGACATTAGGTGGATGAGTAGAGAAGCTTAGTTTTCAGTCTTTAGAGATACGGCGCGGAAACAGCACCTCCGGCTCACCGATTCCCCCCCGACGAACGATCCCCGCACATTAACACTATCCTGCACACACTGGGGACAATTTACATTGATACCAAGCCAATTAACCTACAAACCTGTATGTCTTTGGGGTGTGGGAGGAAACTGAGGATCTTGGAGGAAACAGGTCACGGGTAGAATGTACAGACAAGCAGCCGTAGTCAGGATCGAACCCGGGTCTCTGGTGCTGAAAGGCAATAGCTCTACCGCTGTGCCACCCCGCCGCCCGTTAGGAGTTGAGAGGTCATGTTGCACTTATATAAGACATTGGTCAGGCCACATTTAGAGTATCGTGTTCAATTTTGGGCTCTGTGTTATAAGAAAGATGTCAAGCTGGAAAGGGTGCAGAGAAGATGTATTTATTTATTTATTTATTTATTTGATTCTTTATTTCGAACAGAATAAAAGAATAAAAAGCAAGTGTGAAACACCATACAAAAAACCAAAACAAGAATATTTTTTTCGAGTGACTGTTAATAGGAAGTGTCATAAACAGTATCTATAAATAAATGAAATCGTATGTGTCCGAAAAGGAGCAGGAAGATGCCAATGCTTATTACTTCCCACCCCTTATTCAACTGCTTATAATTATCTTATACACATTTAGCAGCTATATGTACACCATATGTACACCAGCAGCTGTAGGTACACCAAATTATTTACATTTATACACTAATCAAATATTTACAAAGCCATACAAAAAGAGAGAGAAAAAAGAAAAAACCCTCATATACTGTACAGTATCTCTTAGTCATATATACAACCCACACCCTATAATCACCTTCCCAATACAATCAGTATAACAAATATCCCATTCACAATCACCTATCCTCATCCCAATATCCTTTTAAAAACAGTGTTTTTGTACATCTTTTTAAACTGAACAACTGAACAAGTTTTATCTCCTGTTCCAGACCATTCCACAAATGCACCCCACAGATTGCTATGCACATACTTTTAAGAGTTGTTCTGACATTGAGTGTTTTTTTTAATTATGTTCCCCTCTCAAATTATACCCACCCTGTCTTTCCATAAGCAGCTTTAGTATATTTCCTGGAAGTAAATTATTTCTTGCTTTGTACATGATTTGCGCAGTCTTAAATTTAACCAGATCGGTGAACTTCAGTGTATGTGACTTTAAGAATAATAAATTGGTATGTTCAAGATATCCAACGTTTTTGATAATTCTTATTGCTCTTTTTTGTAATGTACATAACGGCTGTAACTTGGTTTTGTAGGTGTTACCCCATATCTCCACACAGTAAGTGTGGAGATAAATCCGGAAGTGGCAGCGCTGTCTTAGAAACATAGAAACATAGAAATTAGGTGCAGGAGTAGGCCATTCGGCCCTTCGAGCCTGCACCGCCATTCAATATGATCATGGCTGATCATCCAACTCAGTATCCCGTACCTGCCTTCTCTCCATACCCTCTGATCCCCTTAGCCACAAGGGCCACATCTAACTCCCTCTTAAATATAGCCAATGAACTGGCCTCAACTACCCTCTGTGGCAGAGAGTTCCAGAGCCCCACCACTCTCTGTGTGAAAAAATTCCTTCTCATCTCGGTCCTAAAGGATTTCCCCCTTATCCTTAAGCTGTGACCCCTTGTCCTGGACCTCCCCAACATCGGGAACAATCTTCCTGCATCTAGCCTGTCCAACCCCTTAAGAATCTTGTAAGTTTCTATAAGATCCCCTCTCAATCTCCTAAATTCTAGAGAGTATAAACCGAGTCTATGCAGTCTTTGTTCATAAGACAGTCCTGACATCCCAGGAATCAGTCTGGTGAACCTTCGCTGCACTCCCTCTATGGCAATAATGTCCTTCCTCAGATTTGGAGACCAGAACTGTACGCAATATGTTGTACGCAATGCCTTGCAGCTGCGGCTCACCTGCAGTCCGTCTGTTTTTTTTTCTCTTTTTGTCTTCTTGTGTTTGTTTTAGTTAGAATTTTGGTTTATTAGGCTGTGTATGTGTGTGTGTGTGTGGGGGGGGGGGGGGGGGAGGGGGTGAGTGAGGGGAGAGAAACAGGGTTTTAATCTTTCCCTTCGGGGGGATGCGACTTTTCTTGTCGTGTCCCCTGTCACCGTCTCCGTCTGTGCTGAGGTCTAATGGTGGAGCTGGCGGCCTCGGAGCTATAGCGGCGTTCCAGCTTCCAGCGGCGGCAGCTGCCCGGCTTCAGATCTGCGGTGCTCCAGCGGCGGCCGGGCTTCAGAGCTGCAGTGCTCCAGCGGCGACCCGGCTTCAGAGCTGTGGCGTTCCAGCGGCGGCCCATCCTCGGAGCTGTGGTGCTCCAGCGGCGTTCAAGCAGCGACCCGGCTTCAGAGCTGTGGCGGTGTTCCAGCGTTCCGTCGACGGCGGTGGCGGCAGCCCGGCTTCGGAGGCTCGGCCGCGGGCCTAGTGGACGATAACATCGGAGGCCTGGATCGCCTCAGCGCAGAGGGAGATTAAAGAGGGAAGAAGATCAATACTTTAAGACTTTTGTCTTCCACCACAGTGAGGAGGTGCCTGGTGAACTCACTGTGGTGAACGTTATATATGTGTTTATTGTGTGTTTTTTTTTTTTTTTTTTTTTAATATATATATATATATTTTTTAAATTATATGTTATGACGGCAAGGTAACGAAATTTCGTTCAAACCGAAAGGTCTGAATGACAATAAAGGATACTTTACTTTAACTCAGATATGGCAATATGAGTGTATTATACAGAGTATGTGATGATTTGTGGTCCGGAATGTGTCTTGATTTTCCCAATATTGCTATAGACTTTGCCAGTTTTGCTTTGACGTGGTTTATATGTGGTTTCCAGCAGAAAGTGGTCTGAGATCACACCAAGAAATGTATTTTCATATACTCTTTCTATACTTATGTTATCTATTTTCAATTGTACTTCAGGGTTTGTTTTATGTTTTCCAAATAGAATAATAATTTATTTGCTTATATTTAGAGACAATGTGTTGACATCAAACCATTGTTTTAATTTGTTAAGGAAGGAACTGCAGATGCTGGAGAATCGAGGATACACAAAAGGCTGGAGAAACTCAGCGGGTGCAGCAGCATCGAAGGAGCGAAGGAGATAGGCGACGTTTCGGGTCGGGACCCTTCTTCAGACTGGTTGGGGATCAGGGAAACGAGAGATATAGACGGTGATGTGACATCACCTATCTCCTTCGCTCCTTAGATGCTGCTGCACCCGCTGAGTTTCTCCAGCCTTTTGTGTACCCACTGTTTTAATTTATTCATTTCTGATGTGATGACCTCCAAAAGCTGCTTCAAATTGTCACCGGAACAAAACATATTCGTATCATCGGCAAATATAATCAATTTCAGTATATTTGATACTCTGCACATGTCGTAAATGTATATTATGAAAAGCTTTGGCCCTAACACAGACCCTTGAGGTACTCCACAAGTTATGTTCATGTAAGTTGATTTATGTTCACCTATTTCTACAAATTATTGCCTGTTTCTTAAATAGCTTCTCACCCAATCCAATCCAACCCCTCTGATGCCATACTATCCAGTTTCATGAGTAAAATGTCGTGATTTATGGTATCAAATGCTTTTTTTAAGTCTATGAATATTCCCACTGCAAGTTTTTTATTATCAATGCAATTTGTGATTTCCTCGATTAGTTCCATTAGTGCCATAGATGTTGATCTGTCTGTCCAGAATCCATATTGACTGTGGACCAAAAGCTTATGTTTTATCTATCAGGATGTAGCCAGGACTCGAGGGTTAGAGCATGTGAGATATAAAAAATCACAAATGCTGTTTGAGACAAAGTCAGCAAAGAAGCTTTTATTAAAATGATATTCTGCAGAATAGGTGCCTCTCCTTTCCTCTCCCCTAGAGGCACACCGAGGGTCGTGATGTATTCTATCTTTATACATTTCATTACATTATAGCCACACCCTCTTTTCTCACCATTTTGCCTCTTTTTAATTATAACATAAAGCCCACATTCCCACGAGAAAGTCCAGGAACGCCTCGGAACATCTCCTGACGTCAAAGACTTATACTGAAGTTTTTATCTGTTTGCTACTTTTTATCTCAAAGTTCTCTCTGTGCTCTGTTCTATCTGTCCTTACTTTCTATCCCACTAACAGTCTGGCTTTGTTGAAACCTTATTTCTTTCTAAGCTACATTTTTTCTATTCCTAGTTTAAATTAACCATGTCTGTTAACCCGTTTTCTCACAGAGCAATAGGGAGAGGTTCAGCAGACTGGGTCTTTACCCCTTGGAGTGCAGGATAATGAGGGGTTATCTTATAGAGGTGTTCAAAATCATGAGAGGAATATATAGGCAGGTTGCACAGTAGTCAGGTGACGATCCGTAACCCATACTGTTGCTACGCTACGCCAACTGGCGTACACGCGATGAACTGCAAGTAAGATCTGACCATTGTTTCCAGTGTTGCGGGCCCGTTAAAACCCGCCAAAATGGTCAATTTCTGCACTGTAAATAATTATGGAAATCGGGATAAGTGTGAGAGGCATTTATCCTACTTCAGAATTGGAAAAGTGAGGAGAAACTATGGTAGATAGAAGCGAGAGTTGAAGGGACAACAACAGCCAAAGTTCTTGGCGAACATTGGCCGTGCAGATATCGAGATTGAAAATATTGGGAATTATCGCGTTTGCTCACTGCATTTCATCAACAGTAAGGCATTATTTGTGTTTTTTCTTGTTTCCTTTGGCATCTAACAAGTTCCAGAAGTGATAAATCTGGCTGTAACATTTTAAAATCGCCCATGGTTCTCAAGTGGGTTTTTACACACAAAAAGAAAACGCCTCTGAAGCAAAATGTATCATAAAAAAAATCGCAAACCATACGTGAGTTTTGAATTACTTTTTACTCAGATGCAAGCCAAGGAATACAATACAATACAATACCGTTTATTGTCATTTGAACTTCATTGAGGTTCAAACAAAATTTAGTTTCTGCAGTCATACATACAAGAAAGAACCAAGACACAACACAATTTACACAAACATCCATCACAGTGAAGCTCCTCCTCACTGTGATGGAAGGCAAAGTCTTATCTCTCCCCTGCACTCCCCATTCTCCTCCCGATGTCAGAGTCAAAGACCCCGGCGGGCGATGGTAAGTAAGTCCTGTGGCAATTAAGGCCACGCGGGGCGATGTAAGGCCCCACTCCGGGTCTTGATGTTGGAGCCCCCAGCAGGCCCTAGCAAGTCCCGCGGCCATTAAAGCCGCGCCGGGTGATGTAAGGCCCCGCTCCAAGTAATTTTCAACCCCGCATCTCGGGCGGGAGAAGTTGCCATTGTGGGACCTCCGAAAAGTGGTCTCCCACCAGGGACCCGCGAGCTCCCGATGTCACCGTCCACCGGCCTGCAGCTGGAGCCTCTGAATCTTCGGGGTCGGGCAGCAGCAGCGCGCCATCACAGCTACTCCCGTTCCCAACTCGGCCAGCTCCACGTTGGTAAGTAGCCAGCAGCTCCGCGACTGGAGCCCCAAGTCCGGTTGGAGGCAGCTCCACGGTGCTAGGCCACAACAACAACAGAGACCCGACAGAGAAAAGGTTGGGGAAAAGATTTTAAAGGTTTCCCCCACCCCTCCTCCCACCCCCCACACATACCCAGCTAAAAAAACCATTATAACTACACTCAAAACTAGACAAAAAATAAAAAGAGACAGATGGACTGCAGAGGCCGCTGCGACAAGATAATGCGTCCACCGGAATGGCATATTTGTTAGCTGTTAATTGGACATAATCAACCTCAGCATTTTGACAATATCCTATTGAAAGGGAGTGGGTGTTTGAGCTGTCAGGACATTTTATTATTTGCCAAAATATACATCTCAATAGCATAATGATAGAAAACTTACAGGCGGGACAGGCAGCATCTCTGGAGAGAAAGAATGGGTGATGTTTCGGGTCGAGACCTTCAGACTGAAGAGGTTGAAAACCAGCCATGTTGATGTAAAACACAATGACTGGAGATGTGTGTTATCCAACTAAGGGCAGAAATGAGAATCATGTGTTCATTTTTATTGACGTGACACCATAATAAATATATTACAGAAAAAATAATTTAATGGGGTGGCACAGTGGCGCAGCGGTAGAGTTGCTGCCTTTCAGCCCCACAGACCCAGATTTGATCCTGACAACGGGTGCTGTCAGTACAGAATTTATACATTCTCCTTGCAAAATCTTTACATAACAGCATGAATTATAATCTCATTTCCATACATGAATATACCTGGCTCTACTGTGGAATATAATTTAGCTTAACCTTATTCATGCCTATTCCAATGTAAAGCATAAATGTTGCATTCAAATGTAAGTTGAAAGTCTCGCTACAGTGTGCACCAATTGCCTGATACCAGCTTGGAAGGAACTGTCCCTGAATCTGGAGGTGTGCGTTTTCACACTTCTGTACTTCTTGCCTGATGGGTGAGGGCAGAAGAGGGAGTGGCCAGGGTGCGACACGTCCTTGATTATGCCTGACCCACTGAGCTACTCCAGCTTTTTGTGTGTTGTCCCATTGATCACCTTGTGCTCTCTTGCAGCGACACACTGAGGGAGTCCTTGTTGGTGAAGCTCGGCCAGCTTCAGTGCCACTTCACGTGGGGCCCACAGATAGACAACGTCGACCTGGACGATGTGAAGCAGAGGTTGGAGGATTCGATTATCATCGGCGGGAAGCACCAAGGCGTGCCGCACAACCAGCTGGCTTACATCAACTACCGGCAGGGCAACTGTGAAGAAACTCTCCGTGACTTAGAGGAGGCGGAGAGACGTCTGAGGGAGATCCACGGGGATGGATTTGAGAGGAGGAGCATCGTCACCCATGGCAACCGGGCCTGGTTGCATTACCACATGGGGCAACTCAGCGAGGCCCAGTCCTACCTCGACAAGCTGGAGGTGACGTGTGGCCCCCTCACCCAGGGCCCGCACGTCACGGCAATGGTGCCCGAGGTGTGGGGGGAGAAGGGGTGGTCTTTGCTGAGCTCCCACTCTCAGTGCTACGAGGAGGCGAAGGAATGTTTCGCCAGGGCTCTGGAGGAAGATCCCGACAACACGGAGTGGAACATGGGCTATGCCACCGCTCTGTACCGTCTGGAAACGATTTCCGGGATCCAGGAAAACCCCGAAGTGAGTCAGTCGGTGAGACAGCTGAGACGGGTGCTGGAGCTCGATCCGGGTGAATCTGTGGCCAGGGTGATGCTGGCCCTCAGGCTCCAAGAGTTCCAGCAAAAGGCGGAAGCGAATCAATTGATCAAAAAAGCGTTGCGGACAAGCCCAGATTCTCCATTTATGCTCCGCTATGCAGCAAAGTTTTACAGGATACAGCGAGATTTTGATAAAGCGATAGGGCTGTTGAAGAAAGCCTTAGAATTCACTCCGCGCTCTTCCTTCTTGCACCATCAAATGGGTATGTGTTGCAGAGAAAAGCTATTGGCTCTGCGTAAAAATCATGGCAGTGGTGACCCTGGAGTGGAGGCTGTGTTGATCGACGATTGCAAGCACCATTTTGGAATGGCATTTCAACTGAAGCCATCGTTTATTCTTGCACGGTTGGATTTTGCCGGGATCTGCTTAATGAATGGTGAATCAGACAGGGCGGTGGAGATATACAACAACCTCCAGAGTTTAGAGGATGTTACTCCAGATAACAAGCAGGCAATAGAGATACAGCTTGGATTATATGAACTGTATCACACCAATTCTGAATTAAACGCCATCCACCATTTTATGGAAGGCCTTAATATCCGGCGCGGCACGAAATATTGGAAAAAGTGTTACACTAAGTTGGAGAAGATTGCAAGAGGGCAAATTAACAGGAACCCGCACGACAGCAGAGCCTGGGGTATCCTGGGGTTTCTTCACCGAGAAGCCGGGGAGAATTCTGAAGCTGTTGAATGCTATGAAAAGGCCTTGCGGTTTGATCGTGGCAACGAAGAATATCTCAGCGCTCTTCGTGAATTGCACCCTTCTACTTAGGCTGGAGATACCAGGACCAGGAGGTAAGGGTGAGAAAGGTCCTTCCTCAACCCTTCTTCACTAGAACATAGAACATAACACAGTACAGCGCAGGAACAGGCCCTTCGGCCCACAGTGTCTGTGCAGAACACGATGCCAAGGCCAAATCCTATCTCCATCTCCATTCTCTGCATATCCATCGGCCCATCCAAAAGTCCGTCAAATGCCACAATCGTGCCTAACCACCACTCACGGCAGCAAGTTCCGGGCACACACAGCCCTCTGTGTAAAAAAAACATGCCCCGCACATCTCCTGCAGCTAATGCCCTCTAGTCTAGGAACCTGCTCTGCACCCTTTCCAAAGCCTCCACATCCTTACTGCAATGGGGCGACCTGAACTACATGTGATACTCCCAATTAACTCCAAATAACCAAAGTCCGATAAAGTTGCATCATGACTTCCTGACCGATACAAAAGTTAGTGATTTTGCAGACAGTAAAGATGGTTGTGAAAGATTGCAGCAGCATCGGGATCGAATGGCCAGGAGGAATGGTTGATGGGATTTAATACAGAGAAGTGTGAGATGTCGCATTTTGGGACGTCGAACAAGGGCAGGACCGGCACAGTAAATGTTAGTGTTGTGTTGTAGAGCAGAGGGATCTCGGAGTACAGGTGCATGGTTCCTTGAAGGTCGAGTCGCAGGTAGATAAGGTGGTCAAAAAAGCTTTTGGCACTTTGGCCTTCATTAGTCAGAGTATTGAGTATAGAAGTTGGGAGGTCATGTTGCAGTTGTACAAGACGTTAGAGAGACTGCATTTAGAATATTGTGTTCAGGCCTGGGCACCAAGTTACAGGAAAGATATTGTCAAGCTTGAAAGGGTTCAGAAAAGATTTACGAGGATGTTGCCAGGAGTAGAGGGTGTGAGCTATAGGTAGAGCTTGAGTAGGCTGGGTCTCTACTCCACGGAGCGCAGGAGGATGAGAGGTGTTCTAATAGAGGTGTTCATGAGAGGAATAGATCGGATAGATGCACAGTCCCTTGCCCAGAGAAGGGGAATCGAGGAGCAGAGGACATAGGTTCAAGGTGAAGGGGAAAAGAGTTAATAGGAATCTAAGGGGTAACTTTTTCACACAAAGGGTGGTGGGTGTATGGAACATGCCGCCAGAGGAATTAGCTGAGGCTGGGACTATCCCATCGTTTAAGAAACAGTTAAACAGGTACATGGACAGGAGAGGTTTGGAGGGATATGGACCAAGCGCAGGCAAGTGGGACTAGTGTAGCTGGGACATTGTTGAGTGGTGTGGGAGACTTGGGTCGAAGGGCCTCACAAATTATCACTCAATGACTATGACTCTATGACTTATATTCAATGCTTGGACCTATGAAGGCAAGCATAGTATACGGTGACAGACACAAAAAGCTGGAAAACTCAGCGGGTCAGGCAGCATCTCTGGAGAAAAGGAATAGGTCACATTTTGAGTAAAGACTCTTCTTCAGAACCGAAACGTTACCCATCCCTTCTATCCAGAGATGCTGCCTGACCCGCTGAGACACCCCAGCTTTTTATGTCTATCCTCGGTGTAAACCAGCATCTGCACTTTCCTTCCTCAGCTTACCGTACGCCTTCTTCACCACTCGATCTACTTGTGCGGCCGCTTTCAGGGCGTTGTGGAGTTGGATGCCATGATTATTACAGAGTCTGACCAAGCTTGTGTGCGGTGCCTTAATGGAGACACTTGAATTGACATTTTGTTGATGATCTTCTGCAGGTTTGGTGCCCGCTTCTCTGACTGATCGACAGTGATCCCATCTCTCAACAAACCTTCCCGTTCAACCAGAGGTGGATCAGAGCTGCGTTGTGGAGGATGTGACGCCATTTCACGTGTGTCCGATGCGATGGTCAGAACAGAGGCACCGGCAGTGATTTCCCAGCCCGTTACTCAATGGTCACAAATTCACCTGGACGTTAATTGTTTGTCCACTAAATTCTGGGGTTAAAAGTTTAGGATTAAGTTTATTGTTGTCACGTGTACTAAGATACACTGAAAAGCTTTGTTTTGCTTGCTATCCAAACAGATCAGAGAATACTGTGCATAAGTACACCCGTTAAACTCAAGTACAATAGATAGAGCAAAGGGAAGATTAGTTCTGTTTAGTTCATGGTCACGTGTACTGTTAAAGGTTTAGGATTAAGGTTTATGTTCATTATTGTCACGTATACCGGGGTACAATGCAGAGCTTTGTGTTGCATGCTATCTAAATATATCAGAGGCTTAAGGTGAGGTGGGGGGGAGAGTTAATGAGGACCTGAAGGGTTCACTTTCTTTCACCAAGTGTGGTGGGTGTATGGAACAAGGTGCCGGAGGAGGTTGTTGAGGCAGGTACTATCGCAACGTTAAAGAAAGATTTAGACGGATACATGGAGAGGGTATGTTTAGAGGGACGTGGGCCAAACGCAGGCAGGTGGGGCTAGTTTAGATGGGGTGTGTTCTTCGGTTGGGCCGAAAGGCCTGTTTCCCCACCGTATGACTGCATGGCTATAATATTATACATAAATACAACTGTCAAACTCAAGTACAATAGATAGTCTAAAGCGGAGATACAGAGTACAGAACTATAAAAGAGGGAGTTAGAACTGATTTTTGTGTGAGAAGCACAATCGATGATGTGCAATCTGATTTAGTTTCTAGGATATAATGCCTGCAATTAATCAACTTTTTTATTTGTAGCTTAATGAACATTGGGGCACGTTTCATGATCAATATTGTTTAACATACTGTAATATCAGAATTTGTGCATAAAAGTAATTAATAAATCACTCATAAAATGTGACAATTCTAGTGCATCATTATGCGTCAACGGTGCAGCCTAAGTAGTTTTATTGGTCCACACTAAGGTGAACAGTATCAGCTCCAGGGCATTCAAGGGACGGCACGGTGGCGCAGCGGTAGTGTTGCTGCCTTACAGCGCCGGAGACCCAGGTTCGATCCTGACCACGGGTGCTGACTGTATGGAGTTTGTACGTCCTCCCTGTGACCGTGTGGGTTTTCTCCGGGTGCTCCGGTTTCCTCCCACTCTCCAAAGTCATACAGGATTTAGGTTAATTGGCTTTGGTATGTTGTAAAATTGTCCCTAGTGTGTAGGATAGTGTTAGTGTGCTAGGACTCGGTCGGCTGAAGGGCCTGATTCCACGCCGTATCTCTGAAGTCTAAAATCTAAAACTTGCACTTCAGCCTTGAGCCGCTGTTAATAAAGTTTGTGCTTGTTCAATGGTTCTTAATTGTCACATGTACCGAGGTACAGTAAAAACATTTGCATACAGTTCAGCAAAGTATTACTATATATATATAAGGCCAATCCGGCATTAAGTACAAAGGTGTACAGAAATAGTACAATTAGACCATTTGCAAGAGTCACCAGGTTTTGGCGCCATTTTCAAATTCCTAGTTGTTTTAAGAGCAGCAGGTCATAAAGGCCAGTTGATAGGAATGTGCAGATGCAGGTTTACACCAAAGGTAGGCACAAAGTACTGGAGAAAAAGGATGGCTGACGTTACGGGTCAGAACCTTCTTCAGACGGAAAGTATGGTGGAGGGAACTGAAGGTAAGTAAAGGCCAGAATAAAACGGGATCGACAAAAGATGAACAAGGACAGGTAGGTAGATGGTTGGAGATAAAAGTGGAAAGTGTGAGTCAGGGTTGAAGAGTTGCAATCCTGGATTAAGTGCAAAGTGTATAGAAATAGTCCACCCAGACCATAAACAAGAGGTTTTGGCGCCGTTTTCAAAGTCCAAGTTGCTTTAGGTGCAGCTGGTCATGAAGGCCCATTGTTCTGGCGACGTTGCAGGGTGGGCCTGGCCAAGGGAAGGTGTACGAGTCCTCCACCGCTGCTCCACCGCTGCTCCACCACTCTGTGCCGCTGTGGGCCGCCTCCGTTCCGTGCGCTCCGTCTCCTGTTGCAAAGCTGCAATTTTCTTGTAGCTCTTCCCAATTTAGTTCACGGCCTTTCCTGCTCACACCTCGCCTTGATCAACGAAGACCAAAGCAGCATCTCTACTAGAAACATAGGAACTAGGTGCCTGAGTAGGTCATTTGGCCCTTCGAGCCAGCACCGCCATTCAATATGATCACGGCTGATCATCTAAAATCATTACTGCTTGCTCCCCGTATCCCTTGATTCCGTTAGCCCTAAGAGCTAAATCTGACTCTCTCTTGAAATCATCCAGTGTATTGGCCTCCACTGCCTTCTGTGGCAGAGAATTCCACAAATTCACAACTCTCCGGGTGAAAGGTTTTTTCCTCATCTCAGTCCTAAATGGCCGACCCCTTATACACCTTCAGCTCAGAGACATTAGTTAGACGAACTAGGTACCAATGTCTGACTATGGGAGTGTGTAGGGGGTCACCTGAAATGAACGTAATTGTGAGTCTGCCGGGTACCACCCGCTGCATGTAGACCTGGGGGACCCCCCAAGGGGCCACAAAATGGGTGCTAAATAGATGAGTGAGGTCCCACTTAAATCCACGACCATGGTGTGCTCACTGCTACGCCTATATCAACAACACAAACGGCAGACATTTTTCCCTCTGCAAAAGTACCGCCAGACCCCCCACAAAGGGCTTTAAAAATGGACTAGCATATGGACGGACTAGGTACCACTCAAATATAATGCTGAATGAACAAGTTGAGTTCATAGGGTACAAAATGGGTTATGCCAGACAAATAGTCCGCTGCACTACAGGTACCAGACACCCCAAAAATGGACACCCAAGATCCTGCTGTCCAACTAGGCTAGCCTAGATATTGTGGGTACCAGTTGAAACAAAGTTTAAATGATCTACCACACCTTAGGGAATATAAATTCACCTATGACAGAACAATTATCTGCTGTATTGGGCCTACTAAACCCCCTAAGTGGGCCGTAGGTAGACAAAAGTGCTGGAGAAACTCAGCGGGTGCAGCAGCATCTATGGAGCGAAGGAAATAGGCAACGTTTTGGGCCGAAACCCTTCTTCAGACTGATGGGCCCTTGGGCCAATCTAGGCTAGCCTAGATATTAAAGGTACCGGCTAAAATCAGGTTTATATGATCAATCACAGCCTAGGACATACAAAATGACCCATGATAACCCATTGCCTTGGCCTTACCAGACCCCACCCCCTAATACGTCCTTGGCCCCAAGTAGGCTAGTCTAGGTATTAAAGATATGAGCTGAACCAGGTTTATGTGACCAACCACAACCTTCAGCTTTTGAACACAAAGTGACTCATGGAAACAAATTAACCACTTTATCGACCATTTCCACAACAACCCATTTCAATTAGAAAAGAGGGACAAGAGGCTACCAGTCAGTATAAACTGTTGGAGTGTCCTATTTGGCTTTCTATATATTTGGCCATTTGGCTGAATGCGGTGACAAGCTCTCCTTAGCTGCAGACAAACAATATATCATCGTCTGAAGAAGGGTCTCGACCCGAAACGTCGCCTATCTCCTTCGCCCCTTAGATGCTGCTGCACCCGCTGAGTTTCTCCAGCTTTTTGTGTAACCCTCGATTCTCCAGCATCTGCAGTTCCTTCTTTAACAATATATCAACATCGCATTGGATGGAAGTTTTTGCAGTAGAGAATAGTAAGATTAAATGAGAACTTACCAGTTTGAAGTTTGATCTTTATTTTATGAGGAGTTACGATGAGGGATTACGTGAACACCCCACCAGCACGCATGCGCGACATTCTTCAAAGCAGTGGTGTGAAATCACAAATACCAGAGTAGACTAACATAGCAATGAATAGTTATTCATTGGACAAAGTCAGCATGGATTTACGAAAGGTAAATCATGTCTGACAAATCTGATAGAATTTTTTGAGGATGTAACTAGTAGAGTGGATAAGGGAGAACCAGTGGATGTGTTATATCTAGACTTTCAGAAGGCTTTCGACAAGGTCCCGCATAAGAGATTAGCATACAAACTTAAAGCACACGGTATTGGGGGTGCAGTATTGATGTGGATAGAGAACTGGCTAGCAGACAGGAGGCAAAGGGTAGGAGTAAACGGGTCCTTTTCAGAATGGCAGGCAGTGACTAGTGGGGTGCCGCAAGGCTCAGTGCTGGGACCCCAGCTATTTACAATATATATTAATGATTTGGACGAGGGAATTCAATGCAACATCTCCAAATTTGCAGATGATACCAAGCTGGGGGGTATAGTTAGGTGTGAGGAGGATGCTTGGAGGCTGCAGGGTGATTTGGATAGGCTGAGTGAATGGGCAGATGCATGGCAGATGCAGTATAATGTGGATAAATGTGAGGTTATCCACTTTGGTGGCAAAAACATGAGGGTAGACTATTATCTGAATGGTGGCAGATTAGGAAAGGGGGAGATGCAACGAGACCTGGGTGTCATGGTACACCAGTCATTGAAAGTAGGCATGCAGGTGCAGCAGGCAGTGAAGAAAGCAAATGGTATGTTAGCATTCATAGCGAAAGGATTTGAGTATAGGAGCAGGGAGGTTCTACTGCAGTTGTTCAGGGTTTTGGTGAGGCCACACCTGGAGTACTGCGTACAGTTTTGGTCTCCAAATCTGAGGAAAGACATCCTTGCCATAGAGGGGGTACAGAGAAGATTCACCAGACTGATTCCTGGGATGTCAGGACTTTCATATGAGGAAAGATTGGATAGACTCGGTTTGTACTCGATGGAATTTAGAAGATTGAGGGGGGATCTTATAGAAACCTACAAAATTCTTAAGGGGTTGGACAAGCTAGATGCTGGAAGATTGTTCCCGATGTTGGGGGAGTCCAGAACAAGGGGTCACAGTCTAAGGATAAGGGGGAATTCCTTTAGGACCGAAATGAGGAAAACATTCTTTACACAGAGAGTGGTGAGTCTCTGGAATTCTCTGCCACAGAAGGTAGTTGAGGCCAGTTCATTGGCTATATTTAAGAGGGCGTTAGATGTGGCACTTGTGGCTAAAGGGATCAGGGGGTATGGAGAGAAGGCAGGTACGGGATACTGAGTTGGATGATCAGCCATGATCACATTGAATGGCGGTGCAGGCTCGAAGGGCCGAATGGCCTACTCCTGCACCTATTTTCTATGTTTCTATGTTTCCATAAGAGAGAACTTTATATACCAGTTGAACTTTATAATAGAGGGTTTGGGAGCGAAGGGCACGTAATCCGTCATCGTAACTCCTCATAAAATAAAGATCAAACTTCAAACTGGTAAGTTCTCATTTAATCTTACTATTTTACTTCGGAGTCACGTGAGTGACTACGTGAAGATTTCAAAGCTCTGTGATTTCATGCCCTGGAACGAGTCCATGCTCACACACTGCCATGCTAGGGATGGAGGATGAACGTATTTCAGACATGATACTGTGCTGAAAAACAAAGAAGGTATTTAATCATACCTAAAGTGATATGCCCCACATTGGGTAAATCATGTAACAGAACTTAACATTTTCCCCTGCAAACGTCTCAGGAGCGGCCACGGGTTTATAATAGAAGTGCTGAAAGTCCATTCACTGCTCCAACCCGCTGTAGCAAGGATGTGGTCCATAGGAACTTCCATCATCCTAGCCGCCGATGTGGATGCAGCCCTGGTGGAGTGAGATTTAAAAACATTAGTGTCCATCTCCGCTGCACCCAATACCACCCTTAACCAACTGGAAGTGGCTTGCACTGTGACCTTATGATGAGGGCGTTTGTGGCTTTTGGGTAAAGTCCTCTCCGTGCCCCTAGATTCTTGGTTCCTTCTATATCGTAAAATATATATCACAATGCAGAGCCGACTATCTGCAGGGTAGGCCAGAATGATAATTTTTGGCCAGAGGAACTGGGTCGATATAGATTGAGTAACCCCTGTATCAGAAAGGTTATCTACCATTGGTTAACACATGGCATCCATACTTAGCTTTATAAAGACTGGACCCGTTGTGCTGTTACAAGTGCCATAAACATAACCATATTGGATGTTAGTTTATCCAGAGTGAGCCCCGATATTGGTGCCCATCCTCGAAGCATAGTAAATTCTATGCCTAAGTCCCATGTATGGGTGTATCTGGCCCTGGGGGAATAGAATTAATACCCCTCATCAGTTTAGATATCAGTGGGTGTGATCCTATAGGCAGGTGATCACTCTCTCGGCCCAGGTTATTAGATAGGGCACTCCTTGCAAAATTAATGGCACTGTAGCTCAAACCTTCATGGAATGAAGGGTGGCCAGAACTCCAGCACTTCAGTGATGGTGGCCGAGTCATATGAAGTGTTTGTTCTAAAGCAGAACACTCCCATCTTCTGACATATGTGAGTGCTGTCTCTGGTGGACTCCATGCACAACGCTGTGTTGACATAGATCGTCCTGTCAGAGAGTCTGTAGCCCAGAAATGGCCTGTTCAGAATCTGCATCAATAGGTTCATTCGATCATGGCACGGATGACTTACCCGTCACAGGGTGTGCCAACAGGCTCGGCCGTTTGAGGATCCGAAAGCAGTGTTCTGCGGGCATCTTTAGTACTGCTGGGGACCATGGTTGGGTAGGCCAGTCGGGAAACCCGAAATACCCGTTGCGGAGTCTTATTTAATTTTTTGGAAGACCCGACTGATGAGGCAGGAGGGGGGGAAATGCATAGCAAAACAATCCCCCCAATGCAGCGAGAAGCATCCATCGCTGCTGGCCCCGGGTCCCGATCCAACATCCATTCAATGTTGTCGTTGAATTGCGTGACCTGGTGTCCGCCACCGTATTTAGTTTACCTGGAAGGTAAGTGGCTGAGATCCAAATCTCTCTATCCAGACACCAGTGCCAGATGTAATTAGCCAATTCATCCAATGATATCGATTTTATTCCACCCATATGATTAATATAGGCCACCACTGTGGTATTATTAATTTGTAACCGTACATGCAACTGATGCATATCTAAGCAGTAGGCCCGGAGTCCATGAAATGCTCCCAGCATTTCTAGATAATTAATCCCTAGTGCTCCCAACAGGGTTAAATCTTGTGCACTCTATCTGCCACCACAACTGGTGGTGGTATTAGCTGCTCCCCACCTTTAACACTGGCATCAGTCTGTAATGTAACCGAGGGATTCATGATAGTGATGGGGTTAGAGCAATGCTGAGCATTTTCTATCCACCAATATAATTCTAATTTAGCTTCTCTGGTAGTTTCATAGGCCTATCAAAATGGCCCGCCTGATTTTTAAGAGCTAGAATTTTTGCTCTTGCAGGTTTTGTTAATGGAGTGGTCCAAATTGTGCTGCTGGAATGCAGCCACTAGTTTCTCAATCACTCTGGCTACTTGCAGAATGGATGGTTCCCTGATGCCAGTGAGGGTTTTACATGCTTCCGTCAAGTCTGTCCCTTTGTTTGGTGGCAAGGTGATAGACATTTGAACAGAATCGATAGTGAACACCAGATAATCCATGGTAGTAGAGGGTTTCATTTTTTGATTTATCTGGATGTATGTTAATCCCAGCTTTTAAAATATGTTTTGTGGCTGATACTGCCAATGTAGCCATCTCCAAATTCTCACCTACAATGAGAATATCGTCAAGGTAAACCATGGCAATATGGTTATGACTCCTTAATTATGCTAAAGCTGGTTTTAACAATTTTGTAAGCAGCCTGGGTGCCGATGACAACCCAATGGGTAAGGCTTTATACTGCCAAGGCTGTCCCATCCAGACAAATTTTAGATATTTCCGATGATCCTTGTGTATTGGCACTAAATAGTATGCATCCTTAAATTGATGCAAGCCATGAAGTACCTATCAGAAATTAGCTATTTGGCTGTGACAAACGTGTCCATTTTGAAAAAGGGATACTGAACGGAAGTATTTAGTTCGGTCAAATCTATAATGATGCGGCATCCGTCATCTTTTTTGTTTTTGTAAAAATATTTGATACGAACTCTTGAGATTCTGATTGTCTTCTCAATTACCCTTTTTTCGTTTAGTCTTAACAGTTCATATACAAATTCAATTAGTACCCTGAATACGTCCGAGTATGTAAGGATCAGAGGTAAGAGTGTTCCACACATGATGAAACAAGTGCAACCGACCACCAACCCTTGATGAATCTAGGCAGCAATGTTTTTGAGACAACCAGACCCACCTACCTCCAAGGTTACCGGTGTTGTGTGGGTTATCTCTGTCCTTGTTTCTTCGTGTATAGTGTTGCTGCGTTGTGGGGTTGGCGCATTTTCCAAGAAGGCCGGGCTGGGCCATGGTCTAAAAAGACCGTTGTGCAGGTGGGCCGGCCTTCGAGCTTTCACCACCAGATGGTCTCCCATAATAACGATGTCTGGTGGATGCGTAGGTGTGCTGCCGCTGCTGATAATGGGTTTTGGTGGTGTTTGGTACCTTGAGGATTGGCGTACTGCGCATGTTGTTCCATTGTTTAAAAAGGGTTCTAAAAGTAAACCTAGCAATTATAGACCGGTTAGTTTGACTTCAGTGGTGGGCAAATTAATGGAAAAGATACTTAGAGATAATATATATAAGTATCTGGATAAAGAGGGTCTAATTAGGAACAGTCAACATGGATTTATGCCTGGAAGGTCATGTTTGACTAATCTTCTTGAATTTTTTGAAGAGGTTACTAGGGAAATTGACGAGGGTAAAGCAGTGGATGTTGTCTATATGGACTTCAGTAAGGCCTTTGACAAGGTTCCTCATGGAAGGTTGGTTAAGAAGGTTCAACTGTTGGGTATAAATGCAGGAATAGCAAGATGGATTCAACAGTGGCTGAATGGGAGAAGCCAGAGGGTAATGGTGGATGGCTGTTTGTCGGGTTGGAGGCAGGTGACTAGTGGGGTGCCTCAGGGATCTGTGTTGGGTCCTTTGTTGTTTGTCATGTACATCAATGATCTGGATGAAGGGGTGGTAAATTGGATTAGTAAGTATGCAGATGATACCAAGATAGGGGGTGTTGTGGATAATGAAGAGGATTTCCAAAGTCTACAGAGTGATTTAGGCCAGTTGGAAAAATGGGCTGAAAGATGGCAGATGGAGTTTAATGCTGATAAATGTGAGGTGCTACACCTTGGCAGGACAAATCAAAATAGGACGTACATGGTAAACGGTAGGGAATTGAAGAATACAGTTGAACAGAGGGATCTGGGAATAACCGTGCATAGTTCCTTGAAGGTAGAATCTCATATAGATAGGGTGGTAAAGAAAGCTTTTGGTATGCTAGCCTTTATAAATCAGAGCATTGAGTATAGAAGCTGGGATGTAATGTTAAAATTGTACAAGACGTTGGTGAGACCAAATCTGGAGTATGGTGTACAATTTTGGTCGCCCAATTATAGGAAGGATGTCAACAAAATAGAGAGGGTACAGAGGAGATTTACTAGAATGTTGCCTGGGTTTCAACAGCAAAGTTACAGAGATAGGTTGAATAAGTTAGGTCTTTATTCTCTGGAGCGCAGAAGGTTAAGGGGTGACTTGATAGAGGTCTTTAAAATGATGAGAGGGATAGACAGAGTTAATGTGGACAAGCTTTTCCCTTTGAGAATAGGGAAGATTCAAACAAGAGGACATGACTTTAGAATTAAGGGACAGAGGTTTAGGGGTAACATGAGGGGGAACTTCTTTACTCAGAGAGTGGTAGCGGTGTGGAATGAGCTTCCAGTGGAAGTGGTGGCGGCAGGTTCGTTGGTATCATTTAAAAATAAATTGGATAGGCATATGGATGAGAAGCGTATGGAGGGTTATGGTATGAGTGCAGGCAGGTGGGACTAAGGGAAAAAAGTTGTTCGGCACGGACTTGAAGGGCCGAGATGGCCTGTTTCCGTGCTGTAATTGTTATATGGTTATATGGTTATTGATCAGGCCTATAGCCTTGGCCTCCTCATCCAGGTCTTTTACCTGTTTCGGGAGGTAGTCCCCAAACAGCAAGTTGGCGGCTGTGTGCTGCTAGTCCTGCATAATCCCGCAATTTTGGATTGTGTGCAGGCTTGATGATGCCCTTCCTGTAGCTGTAAATCTGAATAGAGTATTGCACATGAGTGCTAGAGCATCTAGTAGCTCTTCAGGCATCTCAACCCCATCGCTGTTCTGGCCACTGCTGTGATACCAGCAGTCAGCAGTTTAAGGATTTTCTGGAGTTTGCCTCCTGGCTCCTAGTTGGGCTCATGTTGCCCCAGATGGGTTGTTGACTGCAGGCACATTTAGAGAAACGCAGTTCTCTGGGTTGGTACGGCATGTTTATTACCCATGCCTACAACTCTTCTGGCACCCCTGACACAGGTACTCTTCAGCCATTGCCCCTTCTTCAGGGTCAGCCCAGCTCTGACCCTAACGCTCCCCTGCGAAGAGGGTGAGACATTTGGCAGTCCTTGATAGGATGCTGCCGTGGGTCTGCGAAGAGACCCACCGTGACTCTGCCCCTGCATAAGCAGGTCACGCTGGAGCAACTGCTCCACCATCCGCTCCATGCGGGAAAGACGACCGCCGTCGCTAACCGCAAACGGGGTGTCCTCAGGTCCCGCCGAGGCAACGGGCCTGTCCGACTTCCGGGTGGTTTTGCCGACGGACCGCGACGAACCTGCGGTCTGTAGCGGCGACAAGTCGGGGGCTGCTGGTAGCACCTGCAGCTCTGGAGAGACGGCACGCTGCTGGCTGCTTTCCACAGCAGCGGATTTTTCCGCTCCTCTCCGGTATTTTCTCAACTCCATGGTGCTTGTTTCGACTCTGGAAAACAGAACACCGAGTCGCCACGCTCACCAGAAATGGTAAGACTTACCTTCGGCAGTTTTTTCAAAAGCTTACGCTGGAGGAGCGGCGCTCCTCCCGACTGTCGCTTCCGCAATGCGTTCGACGATATGTCGCGCATGCATGCAGGCGGGGTCTTCACGTAGTCACTCACGTGACTCCAAAGTAAAATTACACTCACATCTGTGGTGGTCTGTGATGCTTGGTGATATTTTTAGAACCAATTTTCTATGTTTCTAGTAGAGCTGCTGCTTTGGTCTTTGTTGATCAAGGGGAGGTGTGAGCAGGGAAGACCGTGAACTAAATTGGGAACAGCTACAAGAAAATTGCAGCATTGTAACAGGAGACGGAGAGCATGGAACGGAGGCGGCCCACAGCGGCACAGCGCGGTGGAGCAGCGGTGGAGGACTCGTACACCTTCCCTTGGCCAGGCCCACCCTGCAACATCTCCAGGACAACGGGCCTTCATGGCCAGCTGCACCTAAAGCAACTTGGACTTTGAAAACGGTGCCAAAACATGGCGACTCTTGTTTATGGTCTGGGTGGACTATTTCTATGCACTTTGCACTTAATATAGGATTGCAACTCTTCAACTTGATTGGTAAAGGCTTCAAAGGTCACGGGGAGAAGGCAGGAGCATGGGTTGGAGAGATTTAAAAAAATCAGCTGTGATCGAATGGAAGAACAGACTCAATGGGCCGAATGGCCTAAAGCTGCTCCTTTGATTTATGAACCTTGACTGGAAGACAGGAAATCTCCAGCCCTTCTACGATTTTCATAAGGTTCACAAGTCATAAGAGCAGCATTAGGCTATTCGGCCCATCGAGTCTACTCCACCATTCAATGATGGCCTTAAAAATATCCATTGGCTTGGCCTCCACAGCCGTCTGTGGCAATGAATTCAGATTCACCACCCTATGGCTAAAGAAATTCCTCCTCATCTCCTTTCGAAAGGTATGTCCTTTTATTCTGAGTCTGTGCTCTCTAGTCCCAGACATCATTGTCATTATTATTGGTATTATTAATCCTAATCTTAACTCTTGAGACGTGGTATTAATTTGCACGTGTAAAGATTACAAATTGAAGTGAATGTTTGCCTTCACTTGTCTGTAAATCTAACATAGGTAGGCATAAATGCTGGAGAAACTCAGCGGGTGCGGCAGCATCTATGGAGCGAAGGGAATAGGCAACGTTTCGGGCTGAAACCCTTCTTCAGACTGATGTGAGGGTATGGGGGGGGGGGGGGGGGGCAGGGAGGAGAAAGGAAGAGGTGGAGCCAGTTGGCTGAGGGAGAGCTGAGAAGGGGAGGGGAAAGTAAGGACCTACCTGAAATTAGAGGTCAATGTTCATACCGCTGGGGTGCAAACTGCCCAAGCAAAATATGAGGTGCTGCTCCAATTTACCATGGTCAACTCTCCTAGTTTACCGTCAAACACCTCTGCATAGCGTTCTTCAGCCTTGCATGCTTTCTCCTTTACCACAGTCGACGTGTCTACACGGTGAAAGCTGTTGTCATTTACAGTGATCAAATTAATTCGCTGACTAGCTTTGCTTCCCAGCAGTGGTGTGAAGCCATCACTGGCCACAATGAACTCCACAGAATATTTGCGGTTTGTCTTGGGGTTGAGCAGCTGAACCTGACAAACTCCTTCTGCGCCCATTGTAGTCTTATTCCACATCATGAGCTTCTTTTGACATGGGGCTGGTGTGTGGTCTATGCCGTGTAAATATCTGCGTGACAGATGTTCACGCTCGCTCCGCAGTCCACTTGGAAGTCGACCAGCTTCCCATTGACAAGCATCGATGTGTGGACATCATCTCTAGGCCGCACTGTGTTAATTGTGAGTGTGATATTATCGATGTACTCACTGCTCGTGCCACTTCCAGCCTGGTCGTCCACTTTGTGCACTTTCCTCTTTCTGCACACTTTGGCAAAGTGGTTGCGACTGCCACATGCCCTACACGTCTGGACATTGCTGTTTGTTCATTGCATGCTCCTTGCCACAATACTTGCAGGCTTTCACTTCCTGATTGTGCTGGCCTTGGTTTTTTCTTTGTCTGAGCCCAATCTCTTTGCTTGTGTGAATGGTGCACAGCCGCGCCTCTCTTGCCGCTCGGCTGTCTGATTTTGTGGACAGCAGCAGCAGACCTGCTACTTCCACCGTCGGTGAAAGCTTGGAGATGTGACTCAGCAGTCTCAGCACTCTTGCAGATGTCGATACATCTGAGAGGAGAGTTGCCTGGCGAAGCACACCTGCAGATTGACGAGGAAGTGCAACCCACAGTCTCACCGCCACCACATTTACCTCGTGTGATAAAACAGAAGGTGAAGACGGAGCTAGAACGCATGGTAGAGCGTCACGTGATCGCACCAGTTCACGAGCCGACGAGTTGGGTCAGCCAGCTCGTGGTCGCGAGGAACAAGAATGGCGATCTCCGTGTAAGCATCGATCCACGACCGCTAAACAAAGCGTTAAAGCGAGAACTCTATACGCTCCCAGTTATTGAGGTCATCTTGCAAGATCTCGACCAACTGCCATTCGGTATATGCGTATCGTCTGAAACCTTCCAGTGAAAATTACATCAAGTGCTCGAAGGGCTGCCTGGAGTGATCAGCGTTGCAGACGACATCCTCGTGAGTAAGGCAAGGCAGCGCCTTTACCACTTCAGGCAATTGAGGAAATTCAGAGTGTCTCCGAGAATCCTCCGGTGCTTCTACTCTGCGGCTGTGGAAAGCATCTTGTCCAGAAACATCACGATTTGATTCGGGAATTACTCTGCCGAGGACAAGAAGGCTCTGCAGAGAGTAGTGCATTCGGCCGAACGCACTATGGGAACTTCTCTCGCCCCTCTGCAGGAACTATACATCAGAAGGTGCAACTCCAGAGCCAACAAGATAATGGGAGACCCCTTCCACCCCTGCAATGAACTGTTCCAGCTCTTAAGGTCTCAAACGCCTCCGTTGCCATGCTGTGAGAACGGAGAGGATGAGAAGGAGTTCCTTCCTAGAGGCCATTCGGACTGCAAACTCCTATCTCACCAGGGACTAACTCTACAACAGTTACTGTACCACAATACCACCCACAATATTTTATTATGGAAAAGAACACGTGATTCTGATTGAAGAATGTTGTTTGTTTGTTTGGTTGTTGTTTGTTTGTTTTTTGCACAAAGTCCGCAGGCACTGCCTCTTTTCATTTCACTGCACATCCCGTATGTTTATGTGACGAATAAACTTGACTTGACTTGACTTGACATCCTCGTGAATGGTAAAGGAGAGGCGATGGAAGACGCGATCATCGACCACGACTCGAAGCTCGAGCAGTTGCTGCAGCGATGTGTACAGCAACACATCAAACTTAACAGATTCAAGTCCGTCTTCAGAGCAACTGAGATACCCTTCTTAGGACACGTGATCACCTTGTAAGTAGTCTCTGGACTGAGACTGAACAGGACCTTAGTAATGAATTAATTACATATGTACAGTAATTGACCCGAACATTGTTAGTCTTACAGAAACCACTGAACCAGAGAAATGCAGAAACCACTATCAGCTGACCATAACGGCGAATCCTTACAACCAGGAGAACATGAACTGATAAGAAATTGGGATCAGAGGAAATTGGGAGAAGGGTGGAAGGAGCCATTCCCAGTACTACTGACGACACTTACCTACAGTGAAGGTCGAAAATAATCCTCGTTGGATACAAGTCAGGTCAAGTCAAGAGAGTTTATTGTCATGTGCCCCAGATAGGACAATGACATTCTTCCATTGCTGAAGCACAACAGGATTTTGTAGTCATAAATACAGATCAGGTCAGTGTGTCCATATACCATAGAATATATATATAATCAGTAACAGATAATGTGCATAGGTTGTTATAGTTCATAGTTTGTTTGAAGTTGTTTTTAATAGTCTGATGGCTGTGGGGAAGAGCTGTTCCTGAATCTGGATGTAGCAGATTTCAGGCTCCTGTACCTTCTACCCAATGGCAGCGGAGAGATGAGTGTGTGGCCAGGATGGTGTGGGTCCTTGATGATGCTGGCAGCCTTTTTGAGGCAGCGACTGCGATAGATCCCCTCGATGGAAGGGAGGTCAGTCGATGATGGACTGGGTAGTGGTTATGACTTTTTGCAGCCTTTTCTGCTCCTGGACGCTCAGGTTTCCGTACCAAGCCACGATGCAACCGGTCAGCAAGCTCTCTACTGTGCACCTGTAGAAGTTCGAGAGAGTCCTCCTTGACACACCGACTCTCCGTAATCTTCTCAGGAAGTAGAGGTGCTGATGTGCTTTCTTTATGATTGCATCAGTGTTCTGGGACCAGGAGAGATCAGGAGAGATCTTGGGAAATATGCACGCCCAGGAATTCAAAGTTTTTGATCCTTTCCACCATCGACCCTTTGATACAGGGGTGGGAATCCCAGGGGTGGCGGGGGGACACATCCCTCCCTTATTTTGAAAGGTGGGGGACGATCCCCCCCATTTTTTGTAATCCGGATTTTAAAACCCGGTGAAATCTCCGCTTTCCGTGAGACAGTGGGGGTGGGACTGCAGGTCGAGGGTGGCGATAAACATAGAAACATAGAAACATAGAAATTAGGTGCAGGAGTAGGCCATTCGGCCCTTCGAGCCTGCACCGCCATTCAATATGATCATGGCAGATCATCCAACTCAATATCCCGTACCTGCCTTCTCTCCATACCTCTGATCTTCTTAGCCACAAGGGCCACATCTAACTCCCTCTTAAATATAGCCAATGAACTGGCCTCAACTACCCTCTGTGGCAGAGAGTTCCAGAGACCCACCACTCTCTGTGTGAAAAAAGTCCTCTCATCTCGGTTCTAAAGGATTTCCCCCTTATCCTTAAGCTGTGACCCCTCGTCCTGGACCTCCCCAACATCAGGAACAATCTTCCTGCATCTAGCCTGTCCAACCCCTTAAGAATTTTGTAAGTTTCTATAAGATCCCCTCTCAGTCTCCTAAATTCTAGAGAGTAAAAACCATAAGACAGTCCTGACATCCCAGGAATCAGTCTGGTGAACCTCACAAATTTCCGTGCCTGATATAAACGGGACTGCGGGACCCCATCCTACCCCTTCTGAAGTCCACAATCAGATCCTTGGTTTTGCTGGTGTTGAGAGCCAGCTTATTGTGCTGACTTCTGTACTCTGACTCGTCCCCATCAGTGATACGTCCCACAATAATGGTGTAGTCGGCGAAATTGATGATGGAGTTCGCACTATGTCTGGCTACGCAGTCATGAGTATAGAGTGAGTACAGCAGAGGGCTGAGCACGCAGCCTTGAGGTGCTCCCGTGCTCATTGTTATAGAAGATTACACATTTCCACTAATACGGACAGACTGTGAATGAGGAAGTTGAGGATACAATTGCAGAGGGATGCGCAGAGACCCAGAACTGAGAGCTTGGTAACCAGTTTGGAAGGGATGATAGTATTAAATGCCGAGCTGTAGTCAATGAATAACAGCCTGACATATGAGCTTTTTTTTGTCCAACTGGTCCAGAGTGGAGTGGAGAGCCAGTGAGATCGCATCCACAATTGATTTGTGGTGGCGGTAAGCAAACTGCAGTGGGTCCAGTTTTTTGTCAAGGAATGAGTTCATTTGCGCCATGATCAGCCTCTCAAAGCACTTCATCACCACAGACGTTACTACCACATGTCGATAGACATTGAGGCATGTCTCCTTGCTCTTTTTGGGCACCGGTATTATTGATGCCCTTTTAAAGCAGGTGGGAACCTCAGACCTCAGAGGTGAGAGGTTGAAAATGTCCGTAAGAACTGCAGTCAGTTGGTCCGCATAGGTTTTCAAAACACACGCCCGGGTATGCCATCAGGTCCAGGCACTTTCCGAGGGTTCACCCCTCTGAAGGATCTTCTGACGTACACCTAGCCTATTGCGAAAGAATTGGAAACTGGAAAAAGGAAGTTTGAACTTGGATATCCTCCTGCAAGACTGGAGGTAAAAGGAAGCCGAACAGAATTTTTCTTTAAAAGGCCAGTATTTACAGTTTTTTGTTAAAACCAGCCATGAACATAAGCGAACGCATCGCACTGAATTATATACGTGTCTCCCTAATCCCGGATACTTGGAACGAGTCTCCCCCTGGTTGAATAAGCTTGAACAATTAACAGGGACCCCTTATTTGTTCTTTGGGGTCCCGGGATTAAGAATAAAACCAAAGGGATGGATTTGAGATGGGAGACACCTCTGAGTCACACTTAATCATAGCTTTATCATACGGTCATGGAAAAGCATTTTCTTTAGCTTGTGAGCGGTGCTCATCATTTGTCTACACATATTGCAAGTTCGTGGCAATGAACCAGTGCTTCCACGCCTCAAAAAAAAAATGTCCTTGAATAGAATCCCAAATTTCCTGGAATTTGATGGTATTTCCTGGAATTTTCAAAAATGCTTCCTGCATGCTATTTGTTGTTGGGTTTTTTTTGCCGGCACATGTTAACAACACAAAGAAGAACATGGCAAAACAGATCTATGTAACTGCACCGTATCTGCCTGCTTCTGTTGATCACTTGTACAGTGTTATGCAAGGCAGCTTTCGTTGCCTCCAACAGCTTTCGTTGTCTTCGTTATTTCAACCTGCTCTCATGTGTCTCAGTTTCTGCTCTCTCGCACTACCACTCTCCCCCTCTTCGTCCCTCTCTCCCTCTCCCTCCCTCGCCAACTACAGGCTGTCCAGGGCTAGGAGGGTCGTGGAAAACGCCTTTGGTATCCTCGCCAGCAGATTCAGATGCTTGCTGACTACGATGGAGCAGGAGCCCAAGAATGTGGAGACCATTGTCTACGCAGCATGTGTCCTCCACAACCTGATCCGTACAAGAAATGCAGCAACAGCAGCAGCCATGGTGAAGGGTGACTGAGTGGACAACCAGACAGGCAACATGATACCAGGCTCATGGAGAACTGGAGGACAGGCTGCATCTGTGAGATATAGTTTGTGCTCACAATCACTACTCAGAGACTAAATCATGGAAATAAGAGATGCTTTATTTGTGAGTCTGCAGATTCGGGTGGCTCTCCAAGTTGAGACACACCGAGGTCAGTAATGTAAAGCCCCTTCATACACACAATTCTGCTGGCTTAACCTCCCCTTCTGGCTCTTCCCAATCAGAGCACTGAGGTGCACAGTCTATAGGTACATCCCCCAGTATCTCCCACATCATACATAGCATGTTCATGGTAATGAGCAATTTCGCGACTAGGGGTGTGTATGTAATATTCATTTATTTCATTTAGCATGCCCAGTTGCAATTGACCTGGCCTAGTTTGCTCACCTCCAACTGACCTGTCTCAGTTTTCTTATATCTGAATTAAAAGCTAGTCTCTACTGACAAGGGTCGCATCCATCACTAGTCTCTACTGATAAGGGTTGCATCCATCACTAGTCTCTGCCGTTATACAATGCCATCAATCCTTACTCAAGGACAGTTCTGGTAACTTCATTTACAGCTGTTTCAGCATCCTCTCCCTGGCCTCTATCGGTTAGAATCCTGTTTACAAGTTAGATTCCTCTCCTGAATCCTTACAATAGTGGGGTTTAATCACTTTATCCCTCACAGCCCCCATGGTGGCGCTGGAGAGATTGCCAGGAAACACCGGCAACAAGAGAGCAAGGACCAGAGAGACCATCTCTTCACTTACTTCAACTCTGAACTAGGCAGTGAATCATGGCAGAACGACATGATCTGAAGACCAGCAGCAAACAGCCCACACCACAAACAGAAGTCCACCACTCCAGGAAGAGAGCGCACAACAGACCACAAGTCCCTTTTCAGGGCCACCCACATCCTCCCAAAAGAGTTTAATTTTCAATGCAGTGTAATGATTATGTTTGTGTTTGTTTTATTGATCAAAATATATGAAATTTAAATATTTGAAAGTGATGCCATGAGACACTACTCTGAAATATAATATCTTCACACATCAATTTGCATCCAAAATGTCAAGCATTTCCTTTATTGATATTGAAACAAACAAAAGTTTCAACAACAAAAAAAGGTTGATAAGAACATACAACAGTGCGTACAAAAATATTATAATCACATAAAATTTGAAATTGTCTATAAAAAGTCTATAAAGAATCATCACTTTAACAACAAAAGAAACATAGAAACATAGAAAATAGGTGCAGGAGTAGGCCATTCGGCCCTTCGAGCCTGCACCGCCATTCAATGTGATCATGGCTGATCATCCAACTCAGTATCCCGTACCTGCCTTCTCTCCATACCCCCTGATCCCTTTAGCCACCAGTGCCACATCTAACGCCCTCTTAAATATAGCCAATGAACTGGCCTCAACTACCTTCTGTGGCAGAGAATTCCAGAGACTCACCACTCTCTGTGTAAAGAATGTTTTCCTCATTTCGGTCCTAAAGGAATTCCCCCTTATCCTTAGACTGTGACCCCTTGTTCTGGACTCCCCCAACATCGGGAACAATCTTCCAGCATCTAGCTTGTCCAACCCCTTAAGAATTTTGTAGGTTTCTATAAGATCCCCCCTCAATCTTCTAAATTCCATCGAGTACAAACCGAGTCTATCCAATCTTTCCTCATATGAAAGTCCTGACATCCCAGGAATCAGTCTGGTGAATCTTCTCTGTACCCCCTCTATGGCAAGGATGTCTTTCCTCAGATTTGGAGACCAAAACTGTACGCAGTACTCCAGGTGTGGCCTCACCAAAACCCTGTACAACTGCAGTTCAACTGCAGTACAACTGCAGAAAACTGAAGTTAGCAGCGGCAACAACCTACGTTACCCTGGCGACAACCCACGACAGCCCCTACGTCAGGAGAAGTCAAGCTACGCTCATTGGTGTCAAACCCACTGTCGCCGACTGTCGCCGAAAATGTTTCAACATGTTGAAAATCCAGCGGCGACCAGAAAGACGCTACGACTCTTTGGGCGACTGCAGAGACGACTCACGACCATACAGGCGACACCTAGGCGACCATGTGGCGACAGCCTTGTCCCCGGCAGTCCCTTAAAAATCGCCTAAGTGGGACAGGCCCATAAAGAAGCATTTTTTTCAAATTATTCAACTCAATATTTAAGGTACATCATAAAACTGTCATTGTGATTTGATGGTCTGTATGAGGTTACAAGTGTGTTAGCCAATTTTATGAAAGTTAGATAATTAAATGGACATTTTACTTGAAAAAAAAGCGAGTATATTCTACATCTGTAACTTTTTCTCTTTTGGAAAAAGGGGGGGATGTTATGATATAGCACATGCATGTAATGTATTCTACTGGAGATTGAACGACTTAATAAACTCCACTCATGTGTGTGGGGATTCACCCTGGAAACGTGTCTCCAAACAGTTAAGACTTGATTGTTTCAGTTTCCAGTTTCAGTTTAATTTCCACTTTTAGGGAGTGAACTATCTGGACTCAGCCCACCCAGTGGACTATAAAAACACCGCACACTGTCTCTGCTCCAGCCAGTTCTCGGAAGGAAGACGGAATCCTGAACAGCAGCATGAAGTAAGGGACATCTTCACTTTTTACAGTGATATCGGAGATCAGGACCTTCTCAGGCACTGATGCCGACATTAGGTGGATGAGTAGAGAAGCTTAGTTTTTAGTCTTTAGAGATACAGCGCGGAAACAGCACTTCCGGCTCACCGATTCCCCCCCCGACGAACGATCCCCGCACATTAACACAATCCTGCACACACTGGGGACAATTTACATTGATACCAAGCCAATTAACCTACAAACCTGTACGTCTTTGGGGTGTGGGAGGAAACTGAAGATCTTGTAGGAAGCTCACACAGGTCATGGGTAGAACGTACAGACAAGCAGCCGTAGTCAGGATCGAACCCGGGTCTCTGGTGCTGAAAGGCAATAGCTCTACCGCTGCGCCACCTCGCCACCCGATAGGAGTTGAGAGGTCATGTTGCACTTATATAAGACATTGGTCAGACCACATTTAGAGTATCGTGTTCAATTCTGGGCTCCGTGTTATAGGAAAGATGATGTCTAGCTGGAAAGGGTGCAGAGAAGATATATCAGGATGTTGCCAGGACTTGAGGGTTTGAGCAAAACGGAGAGGTTGAGCAGGCTGGGTCTTTATTCCTTGGAGTGCAGGATGATGAGGGGTTATCTTAGAGAGGTGTTCAAAATCATGAGAGGAATATATAGGGAGGTTGCACGGTAGTCGGCTCACGACCCGTGACCCGTACTGTTGCTCCGCTACGCCAACTGGAGTGCCCGCGATGAACTGCAGGTAAGCACTGACCATTGTTTCCAGTGTTGCGGGCCCATTAAAATCCGCCAAAATGGTCAATTTCTGCGCTGTAAATAATTATGGAAATCGGGATAAGCGTGAGAGGCATTTATCCCACTTCAGAATTCAAAACGTGAGGATAAATGACGGTAGATAGAAGAAAGAGCTGGACAACAACAGCCAAAGTGTTTGGCGAACATTGGCCGTGCAGATATCGAGATTGAAAATATTGGGAATTATTGCGTTTGCTCACTGCATTTCAATTTCATCAACAGTAAGGCATTATTTGTGTTTTTTCTTGATTCCTTTGACGTCTAACAAGATTCAGAAGTGATAAATCTGGCTGTAAAATTTTAAAATCGCCCATGGTTCTTCAAGTGGGTTTTTACATACAAAATGAAAACGCCTCTGAAGCAAAATCTATCATTAAAAAAATCGCAAACCGTATGCGGGTTTTTAATTACATTTTACTCAGATGCAAGCCAAGGAATTACATTATTGTTAGCTGTTAATTGGACATAATCAACCTCAGCAAATTGACAATATCCTATTGAAAGGGAGTGGGTGTTTGAGCTGTCAGGAGCTTTATTATTTGCCAAAATATACATCTCAATAGCATAATGATAGAAAACTTACAGGTGGGACAGGCAGCATCTCTGGAGAGAAAGAATGGGTGATGTTTCGGGTCGAGACCTTCATACTGAAGAGGTTGAAAACCAGCCATGTGGATGTAAAACACAACGACTGGAGATGTGTGTTATCAACTATGGGCAGAAATCAGAATCATGTGTTCATCTTTATTGATGTGATGCCATAATAAATATGGTACAGAAAATCATGTGGCACGGTGGCGCAGCGGTGGAGTTGCTGCCTTACAGCCCTACAGACCCAGATTTGATCCTGACTACGGGTGCTGTCTGTACAGAATTTGCACAATCTACTTGCACAGTCTTTTCATAACAGCATGAATTATAATCTCATTTCCATACATGAATATACTAAGGTCATTCATGTGCTGCACCTCTTGATCAGAGCCTGGCTCTACTGTGGAATATAATTTAGCTTAACCTTATTCATGCCCATTCCAATGTAAAGCATAAATGTTGCATTCAAATGTAATTTGAAAGACTCGCTACAGTATGCACCAATTACCTGATACCAGCTTGGAAGGAAATGTCCCTGAATCTGGAGGTGTGCGTTTTCACACTTCTGTACCTCTTCCCTGATGGGTGAGGGTAGAAGAGGGAGTGGCCAGGGTGCGACACGTCCTTGATTATGCCTGACCCACTGAGCTACTCCAGCTTTTTGTGTGTTGTCCCATTGATCACCTTGTGCTCTCTTGCAGCGACACACTGAGGGAGTCCTTGTTGGTGAAGCTCGGCCAGCTTCAGTGCCACTTCACGTGGGGCCCACAGATGGACAACGTCGACCTGGACGATGTGAAGCAGAGGCTGCAGGATTCGATTGTCATCGACGGGACGCACCAAGGCGTGCCGCACAACCAGCTGGCTTACATCAACTACCGGCAGGGCAACTGTGAAGAAGCTCTCCGTGACTTAGAGGAGGCGGAGAGACGTCTGAGGGAGATCCACGGGGATGGATATGAGAGGAGGAGCATCGTCACCCATGGCAACCGGGCCTGGTTGCATTACCACATGGGGCAACTCAGCGAGGCCCAGTCCTACCTCGACAAGCTGGAGGTGACATGTGGCCCCCTCCCCCAGGGCCCGCACGGCATGGCAATGGTGCCCGAGGTGTGGGGGGAGAAGGGGTGGTCTTTGCTGAGCTCCACTCTCAGTGCCACGAGGAGGCGAAGGAATGTTTCGCCAGGGCTCTGGAGGAAGATCCCGACAACACGGAGTGGAACATGGGCTACGCCACCGCTCTGTACCGTCTGGAATCGATTTCCGGGATCCGGGAAAACCTCGAAGTCAGTCAGTCTGTGAGACAGCTGAGACGGGTGCTGGAGCTCGATCCGGGTGAATCTGTGGCCAGGGTGATGCTGGCCCTCAGGCTCCAAGAGTTCCAGCAACAGGCGGAAGCGAATGAATTGGTTGAAGAGGCGTTGCGGACAAGCCCAGATTCTCCATTTGTGCTCCGCTATGCAGCAAAGTTTTACAGGATACAGCAAGATGTTGATGAAGCGATAGGGCTGTTGAAGAAAGCCTTAGAATTCACTCCGCGCTCTTGCTTCTTGCACCATCAAATGGGTATGTGTTACAGGGAAAAGCTATTGGCTCTGCGTAGAAATCAAGGCAGCGGAGACCCTGGCGTGAAGGCTGAGTTGATCAACCATTGCAAGCTCCATTTTGGAACGGCATTTCAACTGGAGCCATCGTATATATTTGCACAGCTGGATTTTGCCAGGATCTGCTTAATGAATGGTGAATCAGACAGGGCGGTGGAGATATACAACAACCTCCAGAGTTTAGAGGATGTTGCTCCAGATAATAAGCAGGCAATAGAGTTACAGCTTGGATTATATGAACTGCATTACACCAACTCTGAATTAAACGCCATCCACCATTTTATGGAAGGCCTTAAAATCCAGCATGGCACAAAATATTGGGAAAGGTGTTACACTAACTTGATGAGTATTGCAAGAAGGCAAATTAACAGGAACCCGCACGACAGAAGAGCCTGGGGTATCCTGGGGCTTCTTCACCGAGAAGCCGGGGAGAATTCTGAAGCTGTTGAATGCTATGAAAAGGCCTTGCGGTTTGATCGTGGCAACGAAGAATATCTCAGTGCTCTTCGTGAATTGCGCCCTTCTACTTAGGCTGGAGATACCAGGACCAGGAGGTAAGGGCGAGAAAGGTCCTTCCTCAACCCTTCCTCACTAGAACATAGAACGTAACACAGTACAGCGCAGGAACAGGCCCTTCGGCCCACGGTGTCTGTTCTGAACACGATGCCAAGGCCAAATCCTATCTGCCTCCATTCTCTGCATATCCATCGGCCCATCCAAAAGTCTCTCAAATGCCACAATCGCCCCTCAACCACCACTCACGGCAGCAAGTTCCGGGCACACGCAGCCCTCTGTGGAAAAAAAATTGCCCCGCACATCTCCTGTAACTAATGCCCTCTCGTCCAGGAACCTGCTCTGCACTGTTTCCAAAGCCTCCACATCCTTACAGCAATTGGGCGCCCTGAACTACATGTGATACTCCCAATTAACTCCAAATAACCAAAGTCTGATAAAGCTGCATCATGACTCTATGCTCAATGCTTGGACCTATGAAGGCAAGCATAGTATACGGTGACGGACACAAAAACCTGGAGTAACTCAGCGGGTCAGGCAGCATCTCTGGAGAAAAGGAATAGATGACATTTCTGGTCCAAGACCCTTCTTCAGACCCGAAACGTCACCTATTCCTTCTCTCCACCACCCCAGCTTTTTGTGTCTATCCTCGGTGTAAACCAGCATCTGCACTTTCCTTCCTCAGCTTACCGTACGCCTTCTTCACCTCTCGATCTACTTGTGCGGCCACTTTCAGGGCGTTGTGGAGTTGGATGCCATGATTATTACAGAGTCTGACCAAGCTTGTGTGCGGTGCCTTAGTGGAGACACTTGATTTGACATTTTGTTGATGATCTTCTGCAGGTTTGGTGCCCATTTCTCCGACTGATCTGCAGTGATCCCATCTCTCAACAAACCTTCACATTTAACCAGAGGTGGATCAGAGCTGCGTTGTGGAGGATGTGACGCCATTTCTTTTTTTTTTTGTTTAGTTTTGTTAGAAGTAAGTACAATGGTGTGGTAATACATACATATTTCCATTCTTGTACAACTTCGCATTTTTGATTTAATAATAAAAGAACAGTGCGAGAAAAAATAAATAAAGAGTGTCGGAATAGAAAGACAAGCAAGTAGAAACAGATAGCAAAATAAATAAAGGACATAGAAGAGAAGCTGAAAAGTTTGAAATAGGAAGGAGAAAGTAAAGAAAAGAGGGATTAGGAGAGATATACCAATTTCATATTTTTGCCCATCCGTCACCCGGTTCTAAACCATTTAATTTCTAAGGTTATGTTATGTTGCACCATATGCTTGTAAAAAGTTGATAAAAGGAGACCAAGTCTTTGAGAATTGGTCTACTTTGCCTCGTAGGAGAAATCTCATTTCTTCAAGATGAAGCGTTTCAGACATATTTGAAATCCACATTTCGAATGTTGGCATGGTTGCGTTTTTCCAAAGTTTGAGTATAAGTTTTTTGCTGTTATTAGACCGTAATTAAGAAAAGCTTCTTGGAATATAGTTAGTTTACTTCTCTCTTCCATTGATCCAAAGATAATCAGTTCGGTATTTGGGTTCAATTTTGTGTTAAATACTTTTGTAAAAATTCCAAAAATGTCATTCCAAAATTTATATAGTTTTATACAAGAGACAAAGGAATATGCTATAGTGGCATTTTCAGTTAGACATTTGTCAAATGGGGGAAACATTTGAGAATATTTTAATCAGTCTAGTTTTAGAATAATATAATCTATGTAAAATTTTAAATTGAATTAGGTTACATATTCAGTGTATCTTTGTTTTACATAATTGAACATTTATTTACATATAATAATTTTCTTCCCATCTATCATTAGGAATTTTTATCAATCTCATGTTCCCAGTCCCTTCTAATTGCATCTGTTGTTGGTGTTTCTATATTTAAAATTATATTATATAAGTAAGATATTAAATTACTTGATTCTGCCTTTCTATTCATTCCTTCCTCCAATAAATCTGGGGTTAGGGTTTGATATCCTTGTATATATTTCTTCAAATAATCTTGAATTTGAAGATTTTTGAAATATTGATTATTTTTCAAATTATATTTTAGTTGTAATTGTTGCAATGATAAAAGTTTTCCCATATCATACATGTGATGCTATTTCACGTGCGTCTGATGCGATGGTCAGAATAGAGGCACCGGCAGTGATTTCCCAGTCCGTTACTCAATGGTCACAAATTCACCTTGACGTTAATTTCTTGTCCACTAAATTCTGGAGTTCAAAGTTTAGGATTAAGTTTATTGTTGTCACGTGTACTAAGATACACTGAAAAGCTTTGTTTTGCTTGCTGTCCAAACAGATCAGAGAATACTGTACATACGTACAGCTGTTAAACTCAAGTACAATAGATAGAGCAAAGGGGAGATTAGTTCAGTTTAGTTTATTGTCACGTGTACCGAGATGCAGTGAAAAGCTTTTGTTGCGTGCTAACCAGTCAGCGAAATGACAATACATGATTACAATTGTGCCGTCCACAGTGTAAGAAATGTTGCTGCAGGAGTAGAGATTGTAATATGTGATTGTAGATCTGCTTCTGTGGTTAGCACGCAAATAATCGCCTGGGTTGCACGCCATCTTTCCACACAAAGTGTAAAATACAGAGTGTTAAACTATAAAAGAGGGGGTGAGAACTAATTGTTGTGTAAGAAGCACCATAGATGAGGTGCCAATTGATTTAGTTTGCAGGATACACTCCTGCATTTAAGAATTCCAACATATGCAATATCTTTAATTTTCGTTTAATGCTTTATGATCATTGGGGCACCTTTACTGGTCAATATTTTTAGTTTAGTTTAGCGATACAGTGCAGAAACTGGTCCTTCGGCCCACCGAGTCCGAGCCGACCAGCGATCCCCGCACACTAACGGTATCTACACACACTGGGGACTATTTACAATTATACCAAGCTAATAAACCTACAAACCTGTACGTCTTTGGAGTGTGGGAGGAGACCAGTGCACCCGGAGAAAACCCAAGCTGTCGCCGGAGAACGTACTAACTCTCTCCAGACAGCACTCATAATCGGGATCAAACTCGGGTCTCTGCACTGTATGTCAGTAACTCTACCGCTGCACCACCGTTTCTGATCAATATTGTTCAACATGCTGTAATATCAGAGCTAAAGCATTGAAATAATAAATAAAGCACTAATAAAATGCAACAATTTTGGTGCATCATTCCGCGTCAATGCTGAAGGCTAAGTCGTTTTCTTGGTCCACACTATGGTGAACAGTATCAGCTCAAAAACTTTCAAGTCTAATGTCTAAAACCTGCACTCCAGCCTTTAGCGCTGATAATAATGTTTACCCTACTTCAATGTCCTTTATTTCCACGTGTTGCAGTGAAATTCGATTTTTATTTGCAGTAAAATTCTATGTTTGCATACATGAGTTGCAGTGAGATTCTACTTTTGCATAAAGTCCAGCAAAGTATTACTATATTTAAGCCCAATCCTGGATTAAGTACAAAGTGTACAGAAATGGTCCACTGAGACTATACACAAGAGTTTGCCAGGTTTTGGCTCCATTTTCAAAGTCCGTTGCTTTCAGTGCAGTGGAGAGTGGGAGGGAGACACAGGGAGATTGGTGGGAGTCTGTGTGGCACAGGAGAGGGGGGAAGGTGGAGGTTGCGGGGGTAGGGGGGGTGGGGGTGGGGGGTGTGAAGGGTTCATAGAGTTACCTAAAGTTGGACAAGTCATTGTTCATACCATTACCTTTGTAAGCTACCCAAGTGGAATATGAGGTGCTCTTCCTTCAGTCTGCTTGTGGTCTCACTCTGGCAATGGAGGAGGCCCAGGGCAGGAAGGTCAGTGTGGGAATGGGGAGGGGAGTTAATACAATTAGCAACCAGAGATCTAGCAGACCTTGGCAGACCAAGTGTACGTTTAGTTTAGTTCAGTTTAGAAATACAGCACCGAAACAGGCCCTTCGCCCACTGAGTACACACGGACAAGCGGTCCCAGCGCACCAACACTATCCTGCACTCATATTAGGGACAATTTACATTTTTACTGAAGCCAATTAACCTACAACCTGTACGTCTTTGGAGTGTGGGAGGAAACCAGAGAAAACGCACACAGGTCACAGGGAGAACGTACAAACTCCGTACAGACAGCACCCGTGGTCAGGATTGAACCCGGTTCTCCGGCGCTGTTAGGCAGCAACTCTACCTCTGCGCCCTTCAGGGAAAAAAAAACAGACTTGATGGAATGGCGGAGACGATGGGCCGAATGGACTAATTCTGCTTCTAGAACTTATGTAGATGGTCACTGCCACGCCAATATCAACAACACAAACGGCAGACATTTTTCCCGCTGCAGAAGGCCTGCCAGACCCCCCACAAAGGGCTTAAAAATTGGTTAGCATATAGAGGAGCAAGGTACCACTCATAAATAATGCCAAATGAACAAGTTGAGTTCATACAGTTGAGTACAACATGGGTCATAGAGTTACCTAACGCAAGACAAATAGTCCACTTCACTACAGATACCAGACACCCCAAAAATGGACACCCAAGACACTGCTGTCCAAATAGGCTCGCCTCGATATTGTGGGTACCAGGTGAAACAAAGTTTAAATGATCTATCACACCTTGGGGAATATAAAATGACCTGTGACAGAACAATTATCCGCTGCCTTGGATCCAGCCCATCTAGTCTAGCTTAGATATCAAAAGTACCGGCTAATACCAGGTTTAGATGATCAATGGCAGCCTAGGAAATACAAAATCACCCATGCCAGAATAATAATCCATTTCCAGACTCCCGAAATAGTCCCATAATTGCCCAAGTGTGGGGGGGGGGATGGTCTGATAGGCACAAGGCAGCAGAAAATTGTTCTGGCATCGATCATTTTGTGTTCCCCGAGGTGTGAATGATCATTTAAAGCAAACCTTTAGCCCGACGGCAAACATGTGGTCCAAAATTGACATTTTGGTCCCAAGCTCATTTGTATATGGCCCAATGTATTTTTAATATTTAAGTGCAGACCCGTTGGGTCTGTTCCCCCAACGTGCAGTTGCAGGGAAGGGGGGGGGGGCAGTTTGTCCCTGAGGGTGGGTGTGGGGGGTAGATGGGGATGAGGATAAGGGGCAGGGGAGGGGAGAGGAAAGGGGAAGGTGAGTAGAGAGGGGTTATGGAGAAGAGGGGAGGAAAGGGAGGTGGAGGGGAGAGGAGAGGGAAAGAAAGAGGGGTAGGGGAGAGGAGGAGAGAGAGTGGAGGGGGAGGGAAAGAGAGAGAAAGGAGAGGGAGAGAGGTGGGGAGAGAGAGAAAGGAGAGGGGGTGAGGTGGGGAGGGAGAGGGATAGAGTGGGGAGTGAGGGGAAGAGGAGTAGCAGGGAGTGGTGCAAGAGCGAGGGGAAGGGGGTGGGGGAAGATGGGGATGAAGAGGGTGAGGGAGAGAGGGGGTGGGAGTGGTGAGGAGAGAGGGAGATGGAGAAGGGGGTGGGGGAAGGTGTGAGAGCGTTCAGGGAGGGGTTGAGAGAGGGGTGGGAGGAGAAGGGGAGAGGGGGAAGAGTGTGGAGGGAGGGGGAGAGGGGTAAGGGAGAGAGAGGGAAGAGAGGTGGGAGGGGGAGAGTGGTAGGGGGAGGGGGAAGAGTGAGGAGGGAGGGGGAAAGCGGAGAGAGGAGGAAGAGTGGGGAGGGGGGGGAGGGAGGGGGAGAGAGGGGTGGGGGAGGGAGATGGGGAAAGGTGGGGAATGGGGGAGAGAGAAGTGGAAGTGGGGAGGGAGGGTGAGAGGTGTAGGGGAGAGTGGTGGAAGTGGGAGAGAGGGAGAGGGAAGGAGGAGTGGTGGAAGTGGGAGAGAGGAGTAGGGGAAAGGGGTGGGGGAGATAGGGAGGGAGGGGAGAGAGAGGGTGGGGTAGGGAGAGAGGTGGGGTGGGAGAGGGGTGGGGGAAGGGAGAGAGAAGTGGAAGAGTGGGGAGGGAGGGGGAGAGGGGTAGGGGAAGTGGTACAGTGTTGCCCTAGTCACATGTGTGGGGGATGAGGTACAGTGTCCCCCTAGTCACATGTGTGGGGAATATTAGGTGGTACAGTGTCCCCCTAGTCACGTGTGGGGGAAGTGGTGCAGTGTCCCCCTAGTCACATGTGTGGGGGATATTAGGTGGTACAGTATCCCCCTAGTCACATGTGTGGGGGAAGTGGTACAGACTCCCCCTAGTCACATGTGTGGGGATATTAGGTGGTACAGTGTTCCCCTAGTCACATGTGTGGGGGATGTGGTACAGAGTCCCCCTAGTCACATGTGTGGGGGAAGTGGTACAGAGGACCCCTAGTCACATGTGGGGGGGAAGTGGTACAATGTCCCCTAGTCACATGTGTGGGGGATATTAGGTGGTATAGTGTCCCCCTAGTCACATGTGTGGGGGAAGTGGTACAGTGTCCCTCTTGTCACATGTGGCGGGGAAGTGGTACAGTCCCCCTAGTCACATATGTGGGGGAAGTGGTACAGTGTCCCCTAGTCACATGTGTGGGGGATGAGGAACAGCGTCCCCTAGTCACATGTGTGGGGGATGAGGTACAGTGTCCCCCTCGTCACATGTGTGGGGAGGAGGTACAGTGTCCCCCTAGTCACATGTGTGGGGGATGAGGTACAGTGTCCCCCTAGTCACATGTGTGGGGGATGAGGTACAGTGTCCCCCTAGTCACATGTGTGGGGGATGAGGTGCAGTGTCTCCCTAGTCATATGCGTGGGGGATGAGGTACAGTGTCCCCCTAGTCACATGTGTGGGGGATGAGGTACAGTGTCCCCCTAGTCACATGTGTGGGGGATGAGGTACAGTGTCCCCCTAGTCACATGTGTGGGGAGGAGGTACAGTGTCCCCCTAGTCATATGTGTGGGGGATGAGGTACAGTGTCTCCCTAGTCATATGCGTGGGGGATAAGGTACAGTGTCCCCCTAGTCACATGTGTGGGGGATGAGGTACAGTGTCCCCCTAGTCACATGTGTGGGGGATGAGGTACAGTGTCTCCCTAATCATATGTGTGGGGGAAGTGGTGCAGTGTCCCCCTAGTCACACGTGTAGGGGGGGCAGCATGTCCCTGGGGGTGGGTGAGGGGGTTAGAGAGGGATGCGGTAAGGGGAAGGGGAGGGGAGAGGAGGGGGGAAGGTGAGAGGAGAGGGGTTATGGAGACGAGGGGAGGAAAGGGGGGTGGAGGGGAGAGGAGAGGGGGAGAAAGAGGGGTAGGGGAGAGGTGGAGAAAGAGTGGAGGGGGAGGGAGAGAGAGTGAAAGGAGATAGAGAGAGGAGTGGAGAGAGAGGGGGTGAGAGAGGAGGGGGAGAGAGAGGGGGAGAGAGAGGGAAAGGAGAGCGGGAGAGGTGGGGAGGGGAGGGAGAGGGGAAGAGTGGTGAGTGAGGGGAAGAGGGGTAGCAGGGAGTGGTGCAAGACCGATGGGAAGGGGATGGGGGAGAGATGGGGATGAAGAGGGGTGGGAGAAAGAGGGGGTGGGAGCGGTAAGGAGAGAGGGAGATGGAGAGGGGGAGAGGGAGGAGGAGAGGGGGGTGGGGGAAGGTGTCAGGGGGTTCAGGGAGGGGTTGAGAGAGGGGTGGGAGGGGAAGCGGGGAGAGGGGGAAGAGTGTGGAGGGAGGGGGGAGGGGAGGGAGAGGGGTAGGGGAGAGAGCTAGTGTAGAGGGAGGGGGAGAGTGGTATGGGGAGGGGGAAAAGTGAGGAGGGAGGGGGAAGAGTGGGGAGGGGGAGGAAAGGGAGGGGAGAGAGAGGGGTGGGGGAGGGAGAAGGGGAAAGGTGGGGGATGGGGGAGAGAGGTGGAAATGGGGAGGGAGGGTGAGGTGTAGGGGAGAGTGGTGGAAGTGGGAGAGAGAGGGGGAAGGGGGAGTGGTGGAAGTGGGATATAGGAGTAGGGGAAAGGAGTAGGGGGAGTGGTGGAAGAGGGACAGAGGGGTAGGGGGAAAGGGGTGCACGGAAGAGAGGGTAGGGAGGGGGAAGGGAGGGGCAGAGAAGTGAAAGAGTGGGGGGGGGGGAGGGTGTGGGAGGGAGTGGTGGAAGATGGACAGGGGTAGGGGGAAGGGGGTGGGGGAGAGAGGGAAGGGGCAGGGGGAGAGAAGGAAGAATGATCTGTTCAATAAAGATAACATTTGAAAAACACGGCTGTGGAAATCGGCAAAGAAAAAAGCAATGACCTCTTCAAAGTGGAGTAATGGAGCCCTTTGAATAAAGAGAGAATATTAAAAAACCGGGAAAATGTGTGTTAATTTGGCGGCGCAAATAACGGAGAACTTAATAAAAAGAATTATTCAAATAGAAATAAATATTGAAAACATCGTCTGCGTTTACCTTTTGAAAACAAACGTGTCAAATGAAAAATGAAAAAACAGCAGCAATCCAGCGTTTAGATCGATCGCTGTCGAGAAACGAAGTCCGAATGACCGTTGGGGAAGAATGTTCTTGAAAAGGTTTCCAATGCAACGCGAGCCGGCAAGGTCCCCCCAGTCACATGTCCACACAGGCTGCGGGGGGAGGGGCTGGGGCTGGGGCTGGGGCTGGGGCAAAGGCAGATGTCAATTAGATCCATTCCGATAGGCCATTTGTGAGGGATGGCATTGTGACATCACACAATGGAACGTGCTGGAACATCAGGCGGGGCTGGGGCAGATGTAAATGAGATCCGTTCCGATTGGCCATCTGTGAGCCTTGGGCATTGTGACATGGCACGATGGAATGTTTGGAGTGTCCTATTTGGCTTTCTATATATTTGGCCATTTGGCTGAATGCGGTGACAAGCTCTCCTTAGCTGCAGCCAAACAATATATCAACATCGCATTGGATCGAAGTTTTTGCAGTAGAGAATCACTGTTTACGGCTGTTTGAGGTAAGTTGTTTTACATTGCTACATAATTATAGTTTGCTGTTATAATGCAGGCATATCATGCATGATTCAGTTATAGTGTTCAGTAGATAACTTTGTTAAAACCAATGCCATGGGGCAATGCCATGCCCAGAGCACATGGCCTGCAGAGAGGTACAATCACTGACACGTGGTTAGGATCAAGTATCAGCAAGTGCATATAAAAGCCCTGTGGTATTTGTGCAATAAACTATGCTATATAGGCCTGAAATACAGTTTAAGCTGGAATATCACGATATTTGATGGTGATTTCTCTTAAATAGGGATGGACTTTAATTTGATAAGCTTGCAGAGTCATCTCCCGTCTTTAAGAAAAGCTATGGAAAGCCGTATCAGACATCCTATAGTGTGGACATAATTGCAATATATGTAGTGATACAGTGAGTGTATGCTTAAAATATTAAACTCAATAATGTTGTTTTTGTCAGGCTCAATTTGTGCCATTATAGGATATTTTATCTGTGGCATGGTCACAAATAGTTTGAAGATACTTGTTCTGTACTTTAGATTCATTACATTCACTCGTGTTTAAAATCATAAAGGGCCTGTCACACTAGCGCGCGATTAGACGCGACAAGCGCGACCTACCGTGGTCGCTTTAGTCGTCCGGCCTCGCGAGACCCTGTCCCACTGCGATCGGCGGAGTCTCGTGGAGTTGCGCGGACTCGTGTGTAGCTGGTGTCGACATCGCGCGTAGTGTCCAAAAACCGACACTGCTTAAAAATTACGCGCGGCAAAATCCTGTCGCGCGGAACGTGATGACGTTTTGACGTTGTGCGTCTTCAGCGTGGCGTTGCGTGATGACGTCACTGCCCGACGTCGTGCAACGCGCATGCTCATGCGCATCGTCACGTGATGAAAAATAACGTCCTTCCTTCGGACGTCGCGCGTGTAATCGCGCGCTAGTGTGACAGGCCCTTCACTCGCACCGGGATCGCCTGACCCCCACGCGACCCCCGCGTCCGAATTTGTCGCGCTTATCGCGTCTAATCGCGCGCTAGTGTGACAGGCCCTTTAGTATGAATTTTGGAACATTTGCAATATTTACTTACCTTATATCACAGATCAAGAAGATAGCAGTAGCCCCCCCCCTCAGTCATGACTGACCATGGGTGATGCATCCTATTTTGCAGGTGATGTGTGGTTGGATGCAAGCCTGGGCGATGTCATATGGAGGACAGGCTGTTACCCATGCAGCACGTCCACCCTCTCCACGTCGCTGATCGATCCAAAGGAACAGCAGAGTCGTTACTGTTTGGCACCAGCGAAGTCGCAGGAGCTGCCAGAGCGAGGTTGTAGACAACGATGAACTGCCTTATGGGCCCCAACTCCAGATTTTCTTGAAGTTTACTCCTGGAGCCTTTTCCATGACTGGATATGGAGATTTTAAATCAAGGAAGTGGAGGTTTTCCCTCTCCTGGATGGACTGCCTTCCCAGGCTGACGAGCCCCATCTGCCCGAGCGAAACTCATGGGGACGGAAGCGTCTACCTTCCCGTGCAGGTCTATAGCACCTGCCCACTACCCACAAGAAGATAATTGCTACAATAATGTTAATTGTTTAGTGATTCATAAACTGATAATTTGTTATTTATGTTTGTTAGGTTTACCACCCTGAACCAAACTAATAAAAAAAATACCTCGATGACCTAGGTTTTTAAAGTTTTCTACATTCAAATGGAGGAACAAGCTTTGAAGGAGAGTATTTTTAGTCCCCATTGTTCTGCCATTAAAAGTTTTTTAGTACAGTTCAGGCTAATATTATCCTGGGCAAATTAGCAAACCTAGCTAATACAAGTAGTAAGACAACATACATGGAGGGTCCTGTAAACTGTAATGATGATTTTCCATTCCATTACGCTACCAGGAAATCATAGCTCACAATGAGCTTGAAATAAATGCACAAATGAGCATTTTGGGGCATATTTGTGATTTTTCTTAACATCCCAATGCTCAACCCACTAAATTTTCCACATGGTTGTGAAGATACAAGATACAAGACACAAGATACATTTATTTGTCACGTGTGCCAATTGGCACAGTGAAGTGAAATCACCATACAGCCATACAGTAAAAAATAAAGAACACAACATAGAGTTGATAGAATTCAACATAAAACATCTCCACACAGCAGGATCAAAGTTTCCCACTGTGAGGGAAGGCACCAAAGTCAGTCTCTTCCTCTAATGTTCCCCAATGTTCACCCATGGTCGGGGCCTCCCTGAGCCCTCCGCTGTCGCCGCTACGGGCGGCCCGATGTTCTGGCCCCCTCGCCGGGGTGATGTAAGTCCGATGTCGGGGCTGGGGGATGTCCTCAGTGGCCTGGAACCGGAGTCGGCCACCTCCTCACGGATTTCGCGGCTCCCAAAGTCCGCAGGGCGCGCCGGGTGGAGATGCAACGCTGGCAACCCTCGGCAAAGGGCCCCAGGACCCCACGGGGTTGTTCAGCGCCGCCCGTGTTGGAAGCTCTCCAAATCAGAGCTCCACAATGTTGGAGCAGCGGCCCAACACTCCGGAATACTAAACGGTGACCCAGGTAGGCATCGCCCGCTCCGTGGTAAATCCAGTGCCGCGCCGCCGCTGATGCAGCTCAGGTCCAGTTCCCGGTTCCCGGCGGGAAAGGTCGCACCGATCCAGCCGGTAGGACGCGGGGTGGGGGGCGAGGACGCGACTCGGAGAAATAGTCGCGCCCCGCCAGGAAGCGACTGGGAGTTAGTTTCCCCCTTACCCTGCCCCCCTCCCCCACATATAAAAGTTAAAGACTCCCCCAAAAACAAACTTTAAACCGACTAAAAATAAAAATAAAAAGATGGAAAAACAAACGGGCTGCAGGCAGAGGCTGTCGTCAGTGCAGCGCCCCTAGTGACCCCTAGATCATATCATCTATATTAAAACACATATAAAACTTAGGAAGAGTTATCAAGCTAATTTTTTCTCAATGCAAAAAATGTCCCAGCTGTTCACTTTTGCTAATTTTGCGAATGGCAACTTTAGACTGCTTTTGGTGCATACTGTTTGTTTTGAAATGGCCATATGGTAGATCCAGTTTTCTTTTCACAATTATTCTCAGGTAAACATGTTGAAGTACAGAATATGTTAACTGGAAGAAAAGTTATTGAGCTGTTTCGTAATGCCCAAGCCACCTTAAGAAAGTCATGTAATTTAATTTCATTAAGCATTTTTTGTTCATTTTGTAAATCAAGATTTAGGGTAAACCGGGTAAACGATCTGGTTAAGCAGGTTTTGGATGCAGCTTAATAATCCAGTGAGCTTTACTCGAATGACTGTGTGGTTTAAGCAATACGTACTCCCTTTGAAAGACCAAAATACAAAATACCAACAACTGCATATTTCTTGTTAGGTCATCATATCACTTACATTTTTATTTGTAAATGAGGTGAGGTTTTTCTTGAAAAAATGACCAAAGCAACTTGCACAACTGTTGGTACAGTAATCATTTACATTTTCTTTCAAAAGCTGAAATCATTTTCTATTTTTGCCATCTTTCAGTAATGTTAGAAAACTGAAATGATTATTGTAGTTTAACAGCGTTTCACACAAATACATTTAGAGAACATCTTATTGGGCATCTCCCAACTATTGCTACACAATTTGGAGTTCATATCTTTCGAATGTAAAGGTTTAACGTAACTATGTAACAAAACAAAATACATTTTCCTTAGCGGTGGGGTTAACATTTGAGTCTGTTATTCTTTAATGAATCATTCCCTACACAAGTGCATTAATAATAAATTTTAAAAATACATTGGGCCATATACAAATGAGCTTGGGACCAAAATGTCAATTTTGGACCACATGTTTGCCATCGGACTAAAGGTTTGCTTTAAATGATCATTCACACCTCGGGGATTACAAAATGATCGATGCCAGAACAATGTTCTGCTGCCTTGTGCCTATCAGACCCCCCCCCCCCCCCCCCCCCAGTTGGGCAATTAAGGGACTATTTCGGGAGTGTGGAAAGACCAAGGCAATGGATTATTAATCTGGCATGGGTGATTTTGTATTTCCTAGGCTGTCATTGATCATCTAAACCTGGTATTAGCCGGTACTTTTAATATCTCTGCTAGACTAGATGGACTAGATCCAAGGCAGCGGATAATTGTTCTGTCGCAGGTCATTTTATATTCCCCAAGGTGTGATAGATCATTTATACTTTGTTTCACCTGGTACCCACAATATCTAGGCGAGCCTAGTTGGACAGCAGTGCCTTGGGTGTCCATTTATGGGGTGTCTGGTACCTGTAGTGAAGTGGACTATTTGTCTTGCGTAACCCATTTTGTACTCAACTATATGAACTCAACTTGTTTATTTGGCATTATTTTTGAGTGGTACCTTGCTCGTCTATACGCTAACCCATTTTTTAAGCCCTTTGTGGGGGGTCTGGCAGGCCTTTTGCAGCGGGAAAAATGTCTGCCGTTTGTGTTGTTGATATAGGTGTGGCAGTGACCATCTACATAAGTTCTAGGAGCAGAATTAGTCCATTCGGCCCATCGTCTCCACCATTCCATCAAGTCTGATTTCTTTTTTCCCTGAAGGGCACAGAGGTAGAGTTGCTGCCTTACAGCGCCGGAGACCCGGGTTCGATCCTGACCACGGGTGCTGTCTGTACGGAGTTTGTACGTTCTCCCTGTAACCTGTGTGCGTTTTCTTTGGTTTCCTCCCACACTCCAAAGACGTACAGGTTGTAGATTAATTGGCTTCAGTAAAAATGTAAATTGTCCCTAATATGAGTGCAGGATAGTGTTGGTGCGCTGGGACCACTTGTCCGTGTGCACTCATAGAAACATAGAAACATAGAAAATAGGTGCAGGAGTAGGCCATTCGGCCCTTCGAGCCTGCACCGCCATTCAATGTGATCATGGCTGATCATCCAACTCAGTATCCCGTACCTGCCTTCTCTCCATACCCCCTGATCCCTTTAGCCACAAGTGCCACATCTAACGCCCTCTTAAATATAGCCAATGAACTGGCCTCAACTACCTTCTGTGGCAGAGAATTCCAGAGACTCACCACCCTCTGTGTAAAGAATGTTTTCCTCATTTCGGTCCTAAAGGAATTCGCCCTTATCCTTAGACTGTGACCCCTTGTTCTGGACTCCCCCAACATCGGGAACAATCTTCCAGCATCTAGCTTGTCCAACCCCTTAAGAATTTTGTACGTTTCTATAAGATCCCCCCTCAATCTTCTAAATTCCAGCGAGTACAAGCCGAGTCTATCCAATCTTTCCTCATATGAAAGTCCTGACATCCCAGGAATCAGTCTGGTGAATCTTCTCTGTACCCCCTCTATGGCAAGGATGTCTTTCCTCAGATTTGGAGACCAAAATTGTACGCAATTCTCCAGGTGTGGCCTCACCAAAACCCTGTACAACTGCAGTAGAACCTCCCTGCTCCTATACTCAAATCCTTTCGCTATGAATGCTAACATACCATTTGCTTTCTTCACTGCCTGCTGCACCTGCATGCCTACTTTCAATGACTGGTGTACCATGACACCCAGGTCTCGTTGCATCTCTCCCTTTCCTAATCTGCCACCATTCAGATAATAGTCTACCCTCATGTTTTTGCCACCAAAGTGGATAACCTCACATTTATCCACATTATACTGCATCTGCCATGCATCTGCCCATTCACTCAGCCTATCCAAATCACCCTGCAGCCTCCAAGCATCCTCCTCACACCTAACTATACCCCCCAGCTTGGTATCATCTGCAAATTTGGAGATGTTGCATAGAATTCCCTCGTCCAAATCATTAATATATATTGTAAATAGCTGGGGTCCCAGCAGTGAGCCTTGCGGCACCCCACTAGTCACTGCCTGCCATTCTGAAAAGGACCCGTTTACTCCTACCCTTTGCCTCCTGTCTGCTAGCCAGTTCTCTATCCACATCAATACTGAACCCCCAATACCGTGTGCTTTAAGTTTGTATGCTAATCTCTTATGCGGGACCTTGTCGAAAGCCTTCTGAAAGTCTAGATATAACACATCCACTGGTTCTCCCTTATCCACTCTACTAGTTACATCCTCGAAAAATTCTATCAGATTTGTCAGACATGATTTACCTTTCATAATCCATGGTGACTTTGTCCAATGATTTCACCACTTTCCAAATGCACTGCTATCCCATCTTTAATAACTGACTCTAGCAGTTTCCCCACTACCGATGTTTGACTAACTGGTCTGTAATTCCCCGCTTTCTCTCTCCCTCCTTTTTTAAAAAGTGGGGTTACATTAGCTACTCTCCAATCCTCAGGAACTACTCCAGAATCTAAGGAATTTTGAAAAATTATCATTAATGCATCCACTATTTCTGTGGCTACCTCCTTGAGTACTCTGGGATGCAGACTATCTGGCCCTGGGGATTTATCGGCCTTCAATCCATTTAATTTACCCAACACCACCTCCCGGCTAACCTTGATTTCACTCAGTTCCTCCATCTTATTTGACCCCCGTTCCACTGCTATTTCCGGCAGATTATTTATGTCTTCCTTAGTGAAGACAGAACCAAAGTAGTTATTCAATTGGTCTGCCATGTCCTTGTTCCCCATGATCAATTCACCTGTTTCTGACTGCAAGGGACCAACATTTGTTTTAACTAGTCTCTTTCTCTTCACATATCTATAAAAACTTTTGCAGTCAGTTTTTATGTTCCCTGCCAGTTTCCTTTCATAATCTATTTTCCCTTTCCTAAATAAGCCCTTTGTCCTCCTCTGCTGGATTCTGAATTTCTCCCAGTCCTCGGGCTTTTTCTGGCAAATTTGTATGCCTCATCTTTTGTTTTGATACTATCCCTGATTTCCCTTGTTATCCATGGATGCACCACCTTCCCCGATTTATTCTTTTGCCAAACTGGTATGAACAACTTTTGTACTTCATCCATGCAGTCTTTAAATACCTTCCATTGCACATCCACTGTCAACCCTTTAAGAATCACCTTCCAGTCTATCTTGGCCAATTCACATCTCATACCTTCAAAGTTACCTTTATTCAAGTTCAGAACCCTTGTTTCTGACTTAATTTTGTCCCTCTCCATCGGTGTGCTAAGGGCCTGTTTCGGTGCTGTATTTCTAAACTGAACTAAACTAAACGTACACTTGGTCTGCCAAGGCCTACTAGATATCTGGTTACTAATTATTTTAACTCCCCTCCCCATTCCCACACTGACCTTCCTGCCCTGGGCCTCCTCCATTGCCAGAGTGAGACCACAAGCAGACTGGAGGAAGAGCTCCTCATATTCCACTTGGGTAGCAAAGGTAATGGTACGAACAATGACTTGTCCAACTTTCATTGCAACACGTGGAAATAAAGGACCATTGAAGTAGGGTGAACATTATTATCAGCGCTAAAGGCTGGTGTGCAGGTTTTAGACTTTAGACTTGAAAGTTTTTGAGCTGATGCTGTTCACCGTAGTGTGGACCAAGAAAACGACTTAGCCTTCAGCATTGACGCGGAATGATGCACCAAAATTGTTGCATTTCATTAGTGCTTTATTTATTATTGTAATGCTTTAGCTCTGATATTACAGCATGTTGAACAATATTGATCAGAAACGGTGGCGCAGCGGTAGAGTTACTGACTTACAGTGCCAGAGACCCGGGTTCAATCCCGATTACTGGGTGCTGTCTGGAAGGAGTTAGAACGTTCTCCCCGCGACAGCGTGGGTTTTCTCCGGGTGCACTGGTCTCCTCCCACACTCCAAAGACGTACAGGTTTGTAGGTTAATTGGCTTGGTATAATTGTAAATAGTCCCCAGTGTGTGTAGATACCGTTAGTGTGCGGGGATCGCTGGTCGGCTCGGACTCGGTGGGCCGAAGGACCTGTTTCTGCGCTGTATCGCTAAACTAAACTAAAAATATTGACCAGTAAAGGTGCCCCAATGATCATAAAGCATTAAACGGAAATTAAAAATATTGCATATGTTGGAATTCTTAAATGCAGGAGTGTATCCTGCAAACTAAATCAAATGGCACCTCATCTATGGCGCTTCTTACACAACAATTAATTCTCACCCCCTCTTTTATAGTTTTACACTCTGTATTTTACACTTTGTGTAGAAAGATGGCGTGCAACCCAGGCGATTATTTGCGTGCTAACCACAGAAACAGATCTACAATCACATGTTACAATCTCTACTCCTGCAGCAACATTTCTTCCACTGTGGACGGCACGATTGTAATCATGGATTGGCTTTCCGCTGACTGGTTAGCACGCAACAAAAGCTTTTCACTGCACCTCGGTACACGTGACAATAAACTAAACTGAACAAATCTCCCCTTTGCTCTATCTATTGTACTTGAGTTTAACGGCTGTACTTATGTACAGTATTCTCTGATCTGTTTGGATAGCAAGCAAAACAAAGCTTTTCAGTGTATCTTAGTACACGTGACAACAATAAACTTAATCCTAAACTTTGAACTCCAGAATTTAATGGACAAACAATTAACGTCGAGGTGAATTTGTGACCATTGAGTAACGGGCTGGGAAATCACTGCCGGTGCCTCTATTCTGACCATCGCATCGGACGCACGTGAAATGGCGTCACATCCTCCACAACGCAGCTCTGATCCACCTCTGGTTGAATGTGAAGGTTTGTTGAGAGATGGGATCATTGTAGATCAGTCGGAGAAACGGGCACCAAACCTGCAGAAGATCATCAACAAAATGTCAATTCAAGTGTCTCCATTAAGGCACGGCACACAAGCTTGGTCAGATTCTGTAATAATCATGGCATCCAACTCCACAACTCCCTGAAAGTGGCCGCACAAGTAGATCGAGTGGTGAAGAAGGCGTACGGTAAGCTGAGGAAGGGAAGTGCAGATGCTGGTTTACACCGAGGATAGACACAAAAAGCTGGGGTGTCTCAGCGGGTCAGGCAGCATCTCTGGAGAGAAGGAATAGGTGACGTTTCGGGTCTGAAGAAGGGTCTTGGACCTGAAATGTGACCTATTCCTTTTCTCCAGAGATGCTGCCTGACCCGCTGAGTTACTCCAGGTTTTTGTGTCCGTCACCGTATACTATGCCTGCCTTCATAGGTCCAAGCATTGAGTATAAGAGTCATAGAGTCATGATGCAGCTTTATCGGACTTTGGTTATTTGGAGTTAATTGGGAGTATCACATGTAGTTCAGGGCGCCCCATTGCTGTAAGGATGTGGAGGCTTTGGAAAGGGTGCAGAGGAGGTGCCTGGACTAGAGGGCATTAGCTACAGGAGATGTGCGGGGCATGTTTTTTTAACACAGAGGGCTGTGTGTGCCCGGAACTTGCTGCCGTGAGTGGTGGTTGAGGCACGATTGTGGCATTGGAGAGACTTTTGGATGGGCCGATGGATATGCAGAGAATGGAGGCAGATAGGATTTGGCCTTGGCATCGTGTTCAGAACAGACACCGTGGGCCGAAGGGCCTGTTCCTGCGCTGTACTGTGTTACGTTCTATGTTCTAGTGAGGAAGGGTTGAGGAAGGACCTTTCTCGCCCTTACCTCCTGGTCCTGGTATCTCCAGCCTAAGTAGAAGGGCGCAATTCACAAAGAGCGCTGCGATATTCTTCGTTGCCACGATCAAACCGCAAGGCCTTTTCATAGCAGTCAACAGCTTCAGAATTCTCCCCGGCTTCGCGGTGAAGAAACCCTAGGATACCCCAGGCTCTGCTGTTGTGCGGGTTCCTGATAATTTGCCTTCTTGCAATCTGCTCCAACTTAGTGTAACAAATTTTCCATTGTTTCGTGCCGCGCCGGATTTTAAGGCCTTCCATAAAATGGTGGATGGCGTTTGATTCACATTTGGTGTGACGCAGTTCATATAATCCAAGCTGTAACTCTATTGCCTGCTTTTTATCTGGAGCAATATCCTCTAAACTCTGGAGGTTGTTGTATATCTTCACCGCCCTGTCTGATTCACCATTCATTAAGCAGATCCCGGCAAAATCCAGCTGTGCAAATATATCCGATGGCTCCAGTTGAAATGCCGTTCCAAAATGGAGCTTGCAATCGTCGATCAACACAGCCTCCACGCCAGGGTTTCCACTGCCTTTATTTTTACGCAGAGCCAATAGCTTTTCCCTGTAACACATACCCATTTGATGGTGCAAGAAGGAAGAGCGCGGAGTGATTTCTAAGGCTTTCTTCAACAGCCCTATCGCTTTATCAACATCTTGCTGTATCCTGTAAAACTTTGCTGCATAGCGGAGCACAAATGGAGAATCTGGGCTTGTCCGCAACGCTTCTTCAACCAATTCATTCGCTTCCGCCTTTTGTTGGAACTCTTGGAGCCTGAGGGCCAGCATCACCCTGGCCACAGATTCACCCGGATCGAGCTCCAGCACCCGTCTCAGCTGTCTCACCGACTGACTCACTTCGGGGTATTCCCGGATCCCGGAAATCGATTCCAGACGGTACAGAGCGGTGGCGTAGCCCATGTTCCACTCCGTGTTGTCGGGATCTTCCTCCAGAGCCCTGGCGAAACATTCCTTCGCCTCCTCGTAGCACTGAGAGTGGGAGCTCAGCAAAGACCACCCCTTCTCCCCCCACACCTCGGGCACCATTGCCGTGACGTGCGGGCCCTGGGTGAGGGGGCCACACGTCACCTCCAGCTTGTCGAGGTAGGACTGGGCCTCGCTGAGTTGCCCCATGTGGTAATGCAACCAGGCCCGGTTGCCATGGGTGACGATGCTCCTCCTCTCAAATCCATCCCCGTGGATCTCCCTCAGACGTCTCTCCGCCTCCTCTAAGTCACGGAGAGCTTCTTCGCAGTTGCCCTGCCGGTAGTTGATGTAAGCCAGCTGGTTGTGCGGCACGCCTTGGCGCTTCCCGCCGATGATAATCGAATCCTGCAACTTCTGCTTCACGTCGTCCAGGTCGACGTCGTCTATCTGTGGGCCCCACGTGAAGTGGCACTGAAGCTGGCCGAGCTTCACCAACAAGGACTCCCTCAGTGTGTCGCTGCAAGAGAGCACAAGGTGATCAATGGGACAACACACAAAAAGCTGGAGTAGCTCAGTGGGTCAGGCATAATCAAGGACGAGTCGCACCCTGGCCACTCCCTCCTCTACCCTCACCCATCAGGCAAGAGGTACAGAAGTGTGAAAATGCACACCTCCAGATTCAGGGACATTTCCTTCCAAGCTGGTATCAGGCAATTGGTGCATACTGTAGCGAGACTTTCAACTTACATTTGAATGCAAAATTTATGCTTTACATTGGAATAGGTATGAATAAGGTTAAGCTAAATTATATTCCACAGTAGAGCCAGGCTATGATCAAGAGGTGCAGCACATGAATGACCTTATTATATTCATGTATGGAAATGAGATTAATAATTCATGCTGTTATGAAAAAATATAGAGAAAATAAAATAGAAGCAAGGCAAGAATTATCGGAGTTCCATCACTGTTGTGGCAAATAAATTAATCAACATTACTCTTTGACTATAGAAACAATACAAAATCAATGAAATTAAGATATATATGTAAAACATATATATGGAAGCAGGCCCTTCGGCCCACCATGTCCACACTGACCAGCAATCTAGCACACACCAGTTCTATCCTACACGCCAGGGACAATAACCTACAAGCTTGCACTTCTTCCAGATGTGGGAGAAACTGGAATATCCAGAGAAAACCTATGTGGTCATAGGGAGAATGTATAAATTCTGTACAGACAGCACCCGTAGTCAGGATCAAACCTGGGTCTGTGGTGCTGTAAGGCAGCAACTCTACCGCTGCGCCACCGTGCCACCCCATTAAATTATTTTGTTTGTAATATATTTATTATGGTGTCACCTAAATAAAGATGAACACATGATTCTGATTTCTGGCCTTAGTTGGATAACACACACCTCCAGTCTTTGTGTTTTACATCCACATGGCTGGTTTTCAACCTCTTCAGTCTGAAGGTCTCGACCCGAAACATCACCCAGTCTTTACCTCCAGAGATGCTGCCTGTCCCGCTGAGTTACTCCAGCTTTTAGTGTCTATCTTCAATTTAAACCAGCATCTACAGTTCCTTCTTACACTCTTTGTTAAGAAATACAAGTCCTATTCTCATAATATCATTCACCTCAACTAAGTCTTTTCTTCACCCCCGTTGCTGCAGAGAATACAATCCCAGTTATCAAATCTTTCTTCAAAGTGAAAAAAAGAGTGAAGCGGTGATTACACCCGGAGTGAGCGGAAATTCGGCGACTTGGCGACGTCCGGGGAGCGTTTCCTTCTCACCCCCCCCCCCACGTCTCTTCCCCCCATCCCCTGGGAATGCGGGCCGCCTAGGTGCTCTGTGTCCAGCTGGGGTCCGGGGGAGGTGAGGGTCAGTGACCCGGGGGTCGGGCATCGGAGCGGAGCCTTAGCCCGAGATTCATCCCCGTGGCTCCGGAGGCGGCACCGACGCCCCCACTCACCCAGTCCGCTCCAGGCTCTGGGCCGGGGTTAAAACTCCATGGGGTGTGGACAGAGCGGCTGACGGACACAGAGCCGCCGGAGGTGAGGGTGGGAGGTGTGAGCGGTGCCTCAGGGGTCGGTGTTGGGACAACCGCCGTGTCTCACCTATCACACCATCTGCACGGGAATGTGTAGTTTAGTTTACACTAAACTAGACAACCCCTTCACGGGCCGGTAGTTTGACACCCCTGCTTTAAACTGATGCCCTCTAGTTCTTGAATCACATATCCCGGGAAAAAAGACTATGCATTCACCTTATATATTCCCCTCATGGTTTTTACTCACCTGTAAAACAATTTCTGCTTTATTTTGAATTTCCAGCACCTGCAGATTTTGGTTCCATGAATGTCAAATGGAATAATTAGACTGCAGTTACATTACCATTTTAAATAGTGTGCGATGGGCTTAAGACAATCAAATTGCTCGTTCTTTACGGGAAACCCGCCGACAGAAAATTATTCTCATTGGTGAGTGTGGAGGAGATCTGGAAATCTTGGGCGAATTGAATTGTTCGTGACTTTCTTTATTGATTCTTTTTTTTATAATTTATATTTTTGACCGTGAGAAATTCTGTGATCAGCGTGAGACGTGAGAATTTTGTGAAATTTGTGAGTCTCACGCTCAATGCGTGAGAGTTGGCAGCCCTGCTGTGCGGAGTTTGCACGTTCTCCCCATGACCTTTCTCCGAGATCTGTAAATTGTCCCTGGCATGTGTGGGATAGTGCTAGTGTATGGGGTGGTCGCTGGTTGGTGTGGAAGGGCTTGATTTCGCGCTGTATCTCTAAGCTAACCTAATTTAGAATTAATTATAAGTTCATAAATCATAGAGCAGAATTAGGCCATTTGACAGAATTTGGCCATCGAATCTACTCCACCATTCTATCATGTCTGATCTATCTTTCCCCCTCAGTGCCATTCTCCTGCCTTTTCCCCATAAACCCGCTAAACCTGTCCTGTCCAAATATTTTTTAAACGTTGTGATAGCCCCTGCTTCATTTATCTCCTCCGGCAGCTCGTTCCATGCACCCACCACCCTTTCTGTAAAAAACGTGCCCCTCAGGTCCCTATTAAATTCCCCCCCGTATGTCCTCTGGTTCTTGCTTCCCCTGCTCTGGGTAAAATACTCTGTGCATTAATCCTATATATTCCTCATGATTTTGAACACCTCTGTAAGATAACCCCTCATCCTCCTGCACTCCAAGGAATAAAGACCCAGCCTGCTCAACCTCTCCCTATAGCTCAAACCCTCGAGTCCTGGCAACATCCTGATAGATCTTCTCTGCACCCTTTCCAAGTTGACAACATCTTTCCTATAACACGGAGCCCAAAATTGAACACGATACTCTAAATGTGGCCTGACCAATGTCTTATATAAGTGCAACATGACCTCTCAACTCCTAACGGGCGGCGGGGTGGCGCAGCGGTAGAGCTATTGCCTTTCAGCAACAGAGACCCGGGTTCGATCCTGACTACGGCTGCTTGTCTGTACATTCTACCCATGACCTGCGTGAGTTTCCTCAAAGATCTTCAGTTTCCTCCCACACCCCAAAGACGTACAAGTTTGTAGGTTAATTGGCTTGGTATCAATGTAAATTGTCCCCAGTGTGTGCAGGATTGTGTTAATGTGCGGGGGTCGCTGGTCGGGGGGGAATCGGTGAGCCGGAGGTGCTGTTTCCGCGCAGCATCTCTAAAGACTGAAAACTAAGCTTCTCTACTCATCCACCTAATGTTGGCGTCAGTGCCTGAGAAGGTCCTGATCTCCGGTATCACCGTGCAAAGTGAAGATGTCCCTTACCTCATGCTGCTGTTCAGGATTCCGTCTTCCTTCCGAGAACTGGCTGGACCAGAGACAGTGTGCGGTGTTTTTATAGTCCACTGGGTGGGCTGAGTCCGGATAGTTCACTCCCTGACAGTGGAAATGAAACTGAAACTGGAAACTGAAACAAACAAGTCAGGTAACAGTAAACAACAGGTAATTGTTTGGGGACACGTTTCCAGAGTGAATCTCCAGACACATGCATGGACTTTATTAAGTCGTTCAATCTCTCATTGCACACATTACATGCATATGCTATATCATGACATCCCCCTTTTTCCAAAAGAGAAAAAGTTACAGATGTAGAATATGCTCGCTTTTAAAAAAAAGTAAAATTACCTTTCCATTTCATTATCTAACTTTCGTAAACTTGGCTAACATACTCGTAACCTCATACAGACCAAATCACAATGACAGTTTTATGATGTACCTTAAATATTGAGAGTCTTGAACAATTTGAAAAAATTGCTTCTTTATGGGCCTGTCCCACTTAAGCGATTTTTTAGGCGACTGCCGGCGACTAGGCTGTCGCCACAAGGTCGCCGGGGTGTCGCCTGTATGGTCGTGAGTCGTCTCCTCAGTCGCCCAAAGAGTCGTAGCGTCTTTCTGGTCGCCGCTGGATTTTCAACATGTTGAAACATCTTCGGCGACAGTCGGCGACAGTGGGTTTGACACCAATGAGCGTAGCTTGACTTCTCCTGACGTAGGGGCAGTCGTGGGTTGTCGCCGGTTCTGTCTCCATGGGTCTACTGATCCTAGCTCCTGTATGTTTTGCATTTTTTGATTGAGTGCGCTCATCTGGTAATCTATCCAGCCTCCCATCGAGAACAGCATTAAAGTCTCCACCAAGTATTTTCATACCTTTGGCGTTTTCTGCAATTATACTTGCAATGTCTCTAAAGAAAGAGTGATCATCTTCCGTTGGTGCATAGATATTTAGTATCGATACTTCATTCCCACTTATTCTCCAATTACCATTACGTATCTCCCCAGTGTGTCTTGGAGCACTTTCTCTATGGAGAAAACTACATTTCTATTGAAAAGGATGGCCATCCCTCTCCTTTTCCCATAGGAGGCGATGGGCTTAAGACAATCAAATTGCTCGTTCTTTACGGGAAACCTGCCGACAGAAAATTATTCTCATTGGTGAGTGTGGAGGAGATCTGGTATTTTGGGCAAATTGAATTCTTCGTGACTTTCTTTATTTATTCTTTTTTTTAATAAAAAAAATGTTTTATTAAACATTTTTTTTTGAGCATTAGAAATTCCGTGATCAGCTTGAGAACGTGAGAATTTCCTGAACTGCGTGAGTCTCACGCTCAATGCATGAGAGTTGGCAGCCCTGAGTTTGCACGTTCTCCCCCATGACCTTTCTCCGAGATCTGTAAATTGTCCCCAGAGCGTGTGTAGGATAGTGCTAGTGTATGGGGTGGTTGCTGGTTGGTGTGGAAGGGCTAGTTTCTGCGCTGTATCTCTAAGCTAACCTAATTTAGAATTAATCGTAAGTTCATAAATTATAGAGCAGAATTAGGCCATTTGACAGAATTTGGCCATCAAATCTACTCCGCCATTCAATCATGTCTGATCTATCTTTCCCCCTCTTTGCCATTCTCCTGCCGTTCCCCCACATCTATATAAAAAAAGTCTCATGTTGACCAGTTCCTGTCTGTGCTGTATATAGATTTTAGAAAAAATGCTACCATATATCGCTAAGATTTTTGGCCATCTCACTCACAGTTGCAGCCCCGAGGATTTTTCCGATCGATGAAAAATAAAAAAGTTATGAGTGTTTAAAAAATCTTGAGATCAGCTGGATGGTCCTCTTGCTTGTCAATCAACATGTTGAAGGTAACGCCCCTTCCGGGGAGTGGGGGGTGGGGGGGGGGGGGGTGGGGGAGGGCAGGACTGTAAAACTCTGGATACCTGGACGTGAGCCAGTCACTCTGGAAGTTCGTGTGGGAGAGTCCACAACTGTGATTCTAAGCTGTGAATCAACTGAACTGTGAATCTGCAATGTACTTGCAATAAATGATTTGTTAGCCCTTAATGACAATGTAATCAGTTGTTTGCCTATTTGGTGACCTGCACTCTCCTTGAAATGCTATGGAATTGAATTTGGTGGCCTGCACTCTGCTAGAAATGCTATGAAACTGAATTTGGTTGCTTGAAATGCTATGAAACTGAATTTCATATACATAGAAACATAGAAACATAGAAACATAGAAACATAGAAATCAGGTGCAGGAGTAGGCCATTCGGCACTTCGAGCCTGCACCGCCATTCAATATGATCATGGCTGATCATCCAACTCAGTATCCCGTACCTGCCTTCTCTCCATATCCTCTGATCCCCTTAGCCACAAGGGCCACATCTAACTCCCTCTTAAATATAGCCAATGAACTGGCCTCAACTACCCCCTGTGGCAGAGAGTTCTAGAGACTCACCACTCTCTGTGTGAAAAAAGTATTTCTCATCTCGGTCTTAAAGGATTTCCCCCTTATCCTTAAGCTGTGACCCCTTGTCCTGGACTTCCCCAACATCGGGAACAATCTTCCTGCATCTAGCCTGTCCAACCCCTTAAGAATTTTGTAAGTTTCCATAAGATCCCCTCTCAATCTCCTAAATTCTAGAGAGTATAAACCGCGTCTATCCAGTCTTTCTTCATAAGACAGTCCTGACATCCCAGGTATCAGTCTGGTGAACCTTCTCTGCACTCCCTCTATGGCAATAATGTCCTTCCTCAGATTTTGAGACCAAAACTATACTCCAGGTGTTGTCTCACCAAGACCATGTACAATGGAAGTAGAACCTCCCTGCTCCTATACTCAAATCCTTTTGCTGTGAAAGCTAACATACCATTCGCTTTCTTCACTGCCTGCTGCACCTGCATGCCTACTTTCAATGACTGGTGTACCATGACACCCAAGTCTCGCTGCATCTCCGCTTTTCCTAATTGGCCACCATTTAGATAAGATTTTTTTTAGATTAGATTAGATTCTTTATTTGTCATTCAGACCTTTCGGTCTGAACGAAACTCTGTTCCCCTGCAGTCATACATATAATTTAAAAAAAAATAAAAATAAATTTTTTTTTTAAAATAAATAAATAAAAATGACATAACACACAATAAACACAAATTTAACATCCACCACAGTGAGTTCACCAAACACCTCTTCACTGTGGTGGAAGGCAAAGTCTTAAAGTCTGAGTCTCTTCCCTCTTTGTTTCCCTCTGCGCCGAGGTGATCCAGGCCTCAGATGCCACGACCGCACTGGGCAATGGTAATTCCGCCGCCACTGTAAGTCAGTCCCGCGCTCCACGAATGGGCCGGTTCAACTCCGCGGCCTGGGGGGTCCACCGGGCCCGTGGTCGGGCCGCTGCAACCACTCCGGGACCAAGTCGGGTCGCCGCCCCGGGACTGAGTCGGGTCCAACCGCTCCGGGACCGAGCCGGGCCGCCGCTGCCGCCGGAACTGCTCCGGGAGTCGGGGTCGCCGCTGCTGTTGCTGCTGTCGCCGCTGCTGGAACAGCCCCTGGGCCCGAGGCCGCCAGCTCCGCCGCCGCTGCTGGAACCACTCCGGGAGTCGGGTCGCCGCTGCTGCTGCCGCCGCCGCCGCCACTGGAACAGCCCCTGGGCCCGAGGCCGCCAGCTCCGCCATTAGGCCTCGGCGCAGACAGAGACGGGGAATACGACAGAAAGTCGCACCCCCCCCCCTCCGAAGGAAGAGACCCGGACATGTTACTCCCCCCCCACCCACACACACACACAATCTAACAAAACGAACCCAACTAAAAACAGGACCAAAAAAAATGAAATAACAGATGGACTGCAGGTGGGCCGCAGCTGTTAACCCAGCGCCGCCATCTTGAATCAGATAATAGTCAGCTTTCCTGTTTTTGCCACCAAAGTGGATAACCTCACATTTATCCACATTATACTGCATCTGCAAAACATTTGCCCACTCACCTAGCCTATCCAAGTCACCTTGCAGTCTCCTAGCATCCTCCTCACAGCTAACACTGCCCCCCAGCTTAGTGTTATCCACAAACTTGGAGATATTGCCTTCAATTCCCTCATCCAGATCATTAATATATATTGTAAATACCTGGGGTCCCAGCACTGAGCCTTGTGGTACCCCACTAGTCACTGCCTGCCATTGTGAGAAGGATCTGTTTACTCCTACTCTTTGTTTCCTGTTTGCCAGGCAGTTCTCTATCCACATCAATACTGAACCCCCAATGCCGTATGCTTTAAGTATGTATACTAATCTCTTATGTGGGACCTTGTCGAAAGCCTTCTGGAAGTCCAGATACACCACATCCATTGGTTCTCCCTTATCCACGCTACTCGTTACATCCTCGAAAAATTCCACAAGATTTGTCAGACATAATTTACCTTTCGTAAAGTCACCTTTCGCTGACTTTGTCCAATGATTTCACCACTTTCCAAATGTGCTGCTATCCCATCTTTAATAACTGACTCTAGCAGATTCCCTACTACCGATGTTAGAATAACTGGTCTGTAATTCCCCGTTTTCTCTCTCCCTCCCTTCTTAAAAAGAGGGGTTACGTTTGCTACTCGCCAATCCTCAGGAACTACTCAGAATATAACCGTGGCTTCCTCTTGGAGATCTCCTTTTTTCTCCAGGACAGTGTCTCCAAGACCCGTGTCCTCAGCTCCTGAAACAGCTCAGGGGGGAACCTGGTGAAGTTTCTGAAGGCAGCCTTATCTTCTTGCTGGAGCTCAGTCACCAGGATGTCTTAGTGGCCCAACCTGGGTCTCATCAGGGTCAAGGGTTTCAACCACACAGACCTCTTCTTGGGTTTCTTCTTCCCCATTCTTCTTGTCCTTCTGTCTTGCTGATCTTTCAACAGGCTGCTACAAGCAGCAGGGCTTCTCCTCCTTGTGAGAGCAATGCCCTCCGAAGTTGCTCCATGGTAGTCATGACGCAGAATGATTGGAAACCCCATCCTACAACCCCTTTTATAGAAAAACTGGGCGATTCTATTGTTTTGGAGGGCAAAATGACGTGCATTGGCTTCAGTTATCGTCGACAGGGTCGTTGCTTGTCGCGTGTAGACGTAGGTTTTCGTAGGCATCTTCGTAGGTTGTCGTAGGTGTCGTCATGGGCGGACGTCCTAGGTCGCGACTATGGGTCACCGGTTGTCGGGAGCTTGCCGTAGCTTGACGTCGACTAGGTGGGAGGTTGTTGTAGCTTGTATTAGACATTGTCATGGGGGGGGGGGGGGGGGGGGTCCAGTTGCCACTTTTTCGGCGACCTGCTATGACTTCGCCTAAAAAATCGCCTAAGTGGGACAGGCCCATAACTCTGCAATGTGAATACACGTCCATTATAGTGTTTTTACTTTGAAGGAAATTACCCAAAATTCAGGTTGTCTTCGGGTAATGTTAGGGAAATTGAAGGGATGTAAAGGTAATACACACAGCACTGCCGGTTTGTCGCTCAAAGGTTTAAACAGACAAACTGTCAGTTTAACGCGTGGGAATTTAAACAAATAGCTGTCGGCTGCAGCGCTATGGGGTCTAAATAGTGTGCTATGGCCACAGCGCTATGTATGGGTCACAGACTGCTCGGGAAAATCTTGTTTAACAATGAGTCTTTGGAATTCTCTTTCTCAGTGGAAATTGAGCCATTGATTATTTTTCAGGCAGTGGTAGAATTTTGAATAAGTGTAGTGGTGAAAGGTTACCAGTGGGCAGTGGGATTGCAGTTACATTGGGATTGTCCTTGATCTGACAGAACGGTGGGTGGATTCAGGAGGCCGAAAGGGAGAGAAGGAGGGGTGGAGAGAGGGAGAGGGGAGGGAGAGTGGGAGAGAGGGAGAGCTCTTCTAACTCGTGTCTTTTTTGTTTTAGGTTGTTTAAAAGATTTTTATTTCTATTGTTATTTTTATTTTCTACTTTATTTTACTTTCCAGGTCAGATTGCTTCTTCAGCCTGTTCTTTCTTACTCTACTCGATATTTTGATCATTTGACCCCTTATTACTGCTTTCGCGCCATCCCAAAGAGTGGATGGTGTTACTTCACTGTTATCATTGTTGTCAAAGTTGAGGAGGTTTCTGTTGTTATTCAACAGCAGGAAACCATCATGAAATTGGTGGAGGAAGTTAAAGCCCTGAGGCTACAAAACTCCGAGAAGGACAAGCGGATTATGTTGCTGGAGAACCGGGTGGCTGATCTGGAGCAGTACACCAGAATGAACAATATCATTGTCACTGGTCTGGAGACGAAACCCCGCTCATATGCATGGGCGGTGACAACGCAGAACGAAGGGGAGACGAGCGAGCAGGACGCTGCATCTGTGGAGCAACAGGTGACGGCATTCCTCCACTCAAAAGGGATTGAGTTGGACAGGGACAACATCGAGGCTTGTCACCCACTCACATGGAGAAGTAAGGCGGATAAACCAGCCATAATAATTCGGTTTGCTAACAGGAAGCACAAAACTGAACTGCTGAAACAGGGAAGATGGCTAAAGGGCTCGGATGTGTATTTGAATTAACACCTGACAAAGAAAATGCTGACTTTGCCTGCAAGGCCCGACTCCTGAGAAAGCAGAAGAAAATTCAATCTACATGGACTGCGAACTGTAAAATATTCATCAAGCTGAACGGACCACCAGAACAAGCCAAAGTATTAGTCATTAGGGACCTGGATGAACTGGATAAATACCAAGGTGACAAACCACAACAAAGTAATGGAATACACTTAGTAGCAACTAAAGAATATATAAAATAAAACAACCACATCCATGATAATTCCTGACAAAAAATATATATCTCTATCAGGATGAGAAACCTTTGCATAAATAGAGCATAACACACATGATTTAGATAATGATATTGATCCGGAAAATAACTTACTTAACAATATCAACAACAGCTGCAGTTATTACACAGATGAGCAATTCAATATAACTTTCCAATCAGAACATAATGTATCAATTATCCACTTTAATAGCAAAAGTCTACTTGCCAACTTCCGCAACATAAAAGAATATTTAAGTTAGCTCAAGCTCATTTAACCTTATAACAATATCAGAGACCTGGATCGGCCATGACAAAGGTGTGGACTTTGACATGGATGGCTAAGAACTGAATTATATAAACAGAAGGAATAAAAGTGGAGGAGGTGTGGCGATCTATGTGGATAAAGGACTGAAATATAAGGTAGTAGAGAACATGACAACAGTTGTTGATGATTTGTTGGAATGTATTACAGTAGAAATTTGTATGGAAAAGACCAAAAATGTTATTGTGAGCTGTTTTTTACGTAGCTCCTGGATCCAGAAAACATGTTTACAAAATCATTACAAAAGATTATGTTCATCTGTGGGGATTACAATATTGATCTGTTGAATCCAAAAAAAGCATAAAATGACGGAAGAATTCATCAATACTATGTACAGTATGGGTTTATATCCTAAAATAACCAAACCTAGTAGAATTACTAGGTACATAAAAGTGCTGGAGAAACTCAGCGTGTGCAGCAGCATCTAAGGAGTGAAGGTGATAGGCAACGTTTCGGGCCGAAACCCATCTTCAGACTGATGGGGGGTGGGGGGAGGCAGGGAGAAGGAAGGGAAAAGGAGGAGGAGGAGCCCAAGGGCTGAGGAAGAGGTAGGAATGAGAGGAGACAGCAAGGGTTAACAGAATTGTGGGAATTCAAGGTTCATGCCACCAGGATGCAGACTCCCCAAGCGGAATATGAGATGCTGTTCGTCCAATTTGCGGTGTTGCTCACTCTGGCCGTGGAGGAGGCCCGGGACAGAGAAGTTGGATACAGAATGGGAGGGGCAGTTGAAATGCTGAGCCACCGGGAGGTCGGGTTGGTTATTGCGGACCGAGCGGAGGTGTTCGGCGAAACGATTGCCAAGCCTCCGCTTGGTCTCACCGATATAGATCAGCTGACATCTAGAGCAGCGGATGCAATAGATGAGGTTGGAGGAGGTGCAGGTGAACCTCTGTCGCACCTGGAACGACTGCTTGGGTCCTTGAATGGAGTCGAGGGGGGAGGTAAAGCGACAGGTGTAGCATCTCTTGCGGTTGCAAGGGAAAGTGCCCGGGGAATGGGTGGAGCGGGAGGGAATGGAAGAATTAACAAGGGAGTTTGAAGGGAAGAATTGACAAGGGAGTTACTTCTGATTGTGCAACATTAATAGACAACATATTCACAAACATTATGGAAAACAATACTGTAAGCGGACTATTATACAGTGACATCAGTGACTATTTACCTGTTTTTATTGTTTATCACTGTAGTTATATGAAACCTAAGAACACCAGTCATTTCAAATACAAAAGGGTGAGAACCGAAGAAAACATAAATGCATTTAAGAATGAATTACTGAAACAGAATTGGAGAATAGTATATGAGCGTGACGATGTCGACAAAGCATACAATGGATTTCTAAAATTAATGACCCAGAAACAAAAGAAGGGGCAGATACTGATCTTTGTGATAGAAATACTTGCTCTATCTTCCTTAGAGCAGTCGAAGGAAATGAAATCATAGACACTGTAAGAAAATGTAAAAGGAAATCCTCTACTGATTGGAATGATATTGATATGATTATAATAAAAAATGTTATTGAGGAAATTGCAGAACCATTAACTCATATCTGTAACTTGTCTTTTCAATCCGGTAAATTTTCCGAACAAAATGAAAATAGCAAAAGTAATACCATTATATAAAACTGGGGATAGAGACCATTTCATAAATTACAGGCCTGTTTCTTTACTCTCCCAATTCTCCAAGATCCTTGAAAAACCATTTACAGAAAGACTTCACAATTTCATTGAAAAACATAAGCTTTTGGTCGACAGTCAACATGGATTCCGGACAGACAGATCAACATCTATGGCACTGATGGAACTAATCGAGGAAATCACCGTAATATACCGTAAATCACGACATTTTACTCATGAAACTGGATAGGTATGGCATCAGAGGGGTTGGATTGGATTGGGTGAGAAGCTATTTAAGAAACAGGCAACAATTTGTAGAAATAGGTGAAAATAAATCAACTTACATGAACATAACTTGTGGAGTACCTCAAGGGTCTGTGTTAGGTCCAAAGCTTTTCATAATATACATTAACGACATATGCAGAGTATCAAATATACTGAAATTGATTATATTTGCCGATGATATGAATATTTTTTGTTCCGGTGACAATTTGAAGCAGCTTTTGGAGGTCATCACATCAGAAATGAATAAATTAAAACAGTGGTTTGATGTCAACACATTGTCTCTAAATTTAAGCAAAACAAAGATTATTCTATTTGGAAAACATAAAACAAACCCTGAAGTACAATTTAAAATAGATAACATAAGTATAGAAAGAGTATATGAAAATACATTTCTTGGTGTGATCTTAGACCACAAAATCTGCTGGAAACCACATATAAACCACGTCAAAGCAAAACTGGCAAAGTCTATAGCAATATTGGGAAAATCAAGACACATTCTGGACCACAAATCATTACATACTCTGTATAATACACTCATATTGCCATATCTGAGTTACTGTGTGGAGATATGGGGTAACACCTACAAAACCAACCTACAGCCGTTATGCACATTACAAAAAAGAGCAATAAGAATAGTAAGATTAAACGAGAACTTACCAGTTCGAAGTTTGATCCTTATTTTATGAGGAGTTACGTTGAGGGATTACGTGAAGAAGTCCCGCCAGGCGCATGCGCGTCATACTTCAAAGCAGCGGCGTGGAAACACAGAAAACACATATAGCCAAAGTAACATAGTAAGGCTTTAAGAAGACTAGAACTACCAGATGATCTCTTAGATTATGAGGGTGGGAGCGGAGGGCACGTAATCCCTCAACGTAATTCCTCATAAAATAAGGATCAAACTTCGAACTGGTAAGTTCCCATTTAATCTTACGATTTTACTTCGGAGTCACGTGAATGACTACGTGAAGATTTCAAAGCTCTGTGTTTACATGCCGTAGATGCACTCCATATGACAACTGCTTCGGTTGACACAGTAGTAACAAATAATATATTGAACATTGCTTCAAATTATTCAATAACTATTTTTAATAACAATAATAACAAAACCCAGTAATAACCTCTCTATCCCAGGAGGAAATTACAAACAATGATATAAACAAAGCAAATGAATTAAACGGAACCCAAAACAGCATGTCCAAACCGTGGCACTATCTGTACAGGTTTATCATAGAATTGTGAAAATGTTGATTCTCTAGACCATCCTGCGGCCGCGAGGATTTGGTCTAGCGGCACGTCCTGAGCCTCCGCCGCGGATGTGGAAGCCGCCCTGGTGGAGTGAGATTTAAACACATGAGTGTCGACTCCAGCACAATTGAGAACCTGTTTCAACCATCTAGAAATAGTTTGTACTGACACTCTTTTATATGGCTTTTTGTGACTAATAAGCAGTCCTGTCTCAGAACCCCTGAGACTCCCTGTTAACTCAAGATATCGTCTTAAGTGTTTAACTACACATAACATTTGGTCAACAGGATATGCTTTAAACGTCACCTTGGTTCCTGCCATACCTGGCCTGCTTTGTTTGATTAAATCATAGACATAAAAAGTAATGTAATCTACAGACAAATGCATATAATCTATTTGCAACAATTGTAATGTTTGTACACGTTGTGCTGAAACCAGTGCCATAAGTATAACCACTTTCAGAGTTAACCTCTGCATAGACAACAATGTAATTGGAGTCCATTGCCGAAGCAATGTGAGAACTATACTGATATCCCAGATTTCTGTATATCTGGGTTTAGGAGGGTTTTGTTAAAAATTCCTCTCATAAATCCGGATACTAACGGATGAGCCCCGATAGGCTGTTGTCCTGCAGCCTGCCCTAAATAAGAGGACAAAGCACTCCTAGAACTGTTAATAGCACTATAACTCAAATGCTCATTAAAATGCAACTTAGCAAGGAACTCCAACACATCACTTATGCTTGCAGTATGATAAGATAAATTTGACTGTACACAAAACATCTCCCATTTCTGTATATGAACCATATATTGTTTTTTAGTACTATTCCTCCAGGCTGCAGTGATAACCTCCATGGTCCTGTCCGACAATCCAAGGCCTTGGAATGGTCTGTTCAGAACCTGCAGACCAACAAATTGATACGGTCATGTAATGGGTGACTTTCTCCTGTAACCGGATGCACCAACAAATTACTGCAGCTGGGAACTATCATGAATGGCTGAACCATCATTCTGAGTACCAATGGGAACCATGGTTGTGTTGGCCAATCTGGGACCACCAAAATGCCTGTGGCGGAGTCACGCTCTATTTTGGTTAAACATTTCATAATCAGACAAAATGGAGGGAAAGCATAAAATAATGATTGTCCCCAATGTAATGAAAAAGCATCAACAGCTACTGCTTCTGGATCTGGTTCCCATGAAACATATTTAGGCAACTGGTGATTCAGTCTGGATGCAAACAGATCAATATCTGGCAATTCAAATCGAGTGACAATTGTTTGAAAAACTTTAGAATTCAACATCCATTTAATATTATCATTGAATTTTCATGACCTTTGGTCTGCCACCACATTGTCTACCCCTGGCAGATAGATGGCCGAAACCCAAATGTTTCTTGAAATACACCAATGCCATATGAGATTAGCCATGCTGTCACATGAAACTGATCTCGCTCCTCCCATATGATTGATATATGCCACTGGCGTAGTGTTATCAATTTGGAGTTGAATGTGTAAATTATTCATTGTGGGGCAATATGCCTTTAACCCATAAAATGCCCCCAGTAATTCCAAATAATTTATTCCTTGTATGTGAAGAATCAAACTTTCTTGTTCATTCCATCTACCTCCACAACTGGACTCAATGTCCGTAGACCCCCATCCGAGAGCACTCACATCAGTCTGTAAAATCATTGAAGGTTCCTACACCAAAATGTTATTGGTAGCTTGACTGACATTAACAATCCACCACTGCAACTCTGCTAGAGCTGTGGCTGGTAATTGCATAACCCAATCAAAATGACCTGCTTGCTCTTTTAGTGCTTGTTCTCTTGCTCTTTGCAAATGCTGATAGTGCAAAGGCCCGAACTTTACTGCAGGGAAAGCTGCTACCAATTTCCCAATGACCTTAGCCACTTCTCGAACGGAGGGATTAAGCTTTTGTGTGAGACAAGTACAGACCTTAGCAATATCCACAACCTTGACTGCTGGTAATGTTACTGTCATATGAACTGAATCAATAAGAAATTCCAAATGCTGAATATTTTGGGTTGGCTGTAATTTGGACTTAGTTGGATGCACCAAAAACCCTAATGTTTCAAACACATTTTTGGTTACTGCAACCGATTCCTCAGCTGACTCTTTAGTGTTACTGATAATTAAGGCATCATCTAAGTAAGCCATGACAATATGATTACGGGCTCTTAACAGCCCCAGCACAGGTTTAAGCAATTTAGTAAATAGCCTAGGTGCTGAGCTTAATCCATTAGGCAATGCTTTGTATTGCCACAGCTGTCCCATCCAATTAAATTTCAAGTACCTGCGATAATGAGCATGAATTGGTACTGAATAATACGCATCTTGCAAATCAATGGTTGCCATATAACAACCTTGTGAGACCAGCTGTTTTGCAGTAACAAATGGTGTCCATTTTGAAATGTCTATAGAGTACTGAACAATTTAAATGAGTGAGATCCAAAATTACTCTACAACCCCCTAATTTAAGGGGCTCAGAGGGTATGGAGAGAAGGCAGGTACGGGATACTGAGTTGGATGATCAGCCATGATCATATTGAATGGCGGTGCAGGCTCGAAGGGCCGAATGGCCTACTCCTGCACCTAATTTCTATGTTTCTATGTTTCTTAGGTCTGGGGAAAATATTAGACATAAATTGTTGTGAATGAGTAATGGCTTTTTCAATCACTCCTTTTTTACACAAATTCCTAATCTCTTCGTTAACCTGTTCAGTTTCTGGAGCAGAAAACACCAACATTTTATTTGGTTTGTGCTGCTGAGGTGGATCTATCCCTGAGATAAACTCAATGGTAGAACCTGACACAGTATTTAGTATAAACATATCACATGTAATACAGCACCATTCATTGTAAAACAATTGTAATCTACCTCCAATAGGAGGTTGTGCACCAGAACCTTTAACAAAAGTTCCCTGTACCTCTGCAGTTGGCCTGAAAGCCTGCTGTCTGCTCACATTGGGGTAGAAGCCACTTTGTCTTGGTGGGTAACCTCGTTGCCCCACTGGCCTCCCCCTGCTCGGTCCAGCACCTGGATCCGATCTTCGAAACATAAACCCAGGTTTGCGAAAAGGTGGCCGTGAAGTATTTGGCTTCATCAAACCAATTGTTTTCGCCTCGTCATCAATATCTCGTATCTGTTTGACAAGGTCCGTTCCAAACAGGAACTCAGGAATTTGAATATTTGTCGCCTTACACAATGCAGCAAATTTTTGATTAAGAGTTGGTCTGATGGCGATTTTCCTAATGCAATTAACTTCAAAGTATGCATTGCATAACAGAGCCAACATGTCTTTTTGTGTTTGATTTATCATGGTCCCTTTGAACATAGTGCCAAATGCAGTAATTGCTGCAGCCACCAGTTGGAGGACGTGTTGATGACGAACCTCCTGTCCTCTCATAGCAGGACTCATGGGTGCCCAAATAGCTGGGTTCACCGTAGGCACTTTCAATGCTGCAGAATAGTAAGATTGAACGAGAACTTACCAGTTCGAAGGTTGATCTTTATTTCATGAGGAGTTGCGGTGAGGGATTTCGTGAAGAGCCCGCCGGCACGCATGCACGACATTCTTCAAAGTAGCGGTGTGGAATCACAGAAACAACAACAGAAATGATTTGGCATAGTACGATTAAAGAGACTCTAATTACCAGTTGAGTATGATCGAGGGTTGGGAGTGGAGGGCACGAAATCCCTCACCGCAACGCCTCATGAAATAAAGATCAACCTTCGAACTGGTAAGTTCTCGTTCAATCTTACTATTTCATTTCGGAGTCACGTGAGTGACTTCGTGAAGACTTCAAAGCTTCTGTGATTACACGCCCTGGACCACGTCCATGCTGACACACCACTAGCAAGGATGGATGGGAGTAAACAAGTTGATGAAACCAGGTTATACTGAAACACAAAGAATATTTATTAATAACACAGCAAAATCCCCTTAATCGGGGACATCCCCACGTTCTTGCCCGGCGTTCAGCACGGCCTCCGCGAACTGTAGGGGAGCAGCAACAGGCTTATTATAGAACCGCTGGAAAACAGCTTCGTTCACCCATCCTGCTGTGGCGAGAATATGGTCCATGGGCACCTCCATGACCCTCGCCGCCGACGTCGATGCAGCCCTGGTGGAGTGAGACTTGAACACATTAGTGTCAATACCTGACTTACCCAAGACGATCCAGAGCCACCTGGATATCGTCTGGACTGTCACTCGATGGTGAGGTCTTTTATGAGTGACAAGCAGGTATTGCTCCATTCCTCTGATGCTCCTCGTCACCTTGACGTAGTAACGGATGTGAGTGGCTAAACATAGCAGAGCATCTGCGGAGTATGCCGGGAACTTCAGCTGCAGCCCTGTGCACCCAGGTCTATGCTGCTTTAGTAGCTCATCAATGAAAAAGACTACTTCTCCAGGGGTAGACGTCATCCTGTCAATACGGAGTTTGTGGAGCGCCTGAACCCGCTGTGCTGAAGTCAGCGCTAGTAACATCACCAGTTTCATGGTGAGTTTGTCCAGCTGTAACCCTTCCATGGGTGACCACGTCCTGAGCAGGGTAAGTACATTCCTGACATCCCAGGTGATGTGATAGCGTGGTGTAGGCGGATTCAAATTGAATATTCCCCGCATTAGTCTGGACATTAGCCTGTTTGATCCTACCTCGATGTTGAGGTAGAATGACAGCGCACTCCTGGCGCTGTTGATGGCACTGTAACTTAAGTGTTCATCGTGGTGCAACCCCGCGAGGAATTCCAGGACGTCGGCTATGGAGACATCATCATAGGTGATGCGAGAGCGGCTGCAGTAGGCTTCCCACTTGGCGATGTGGGAGAGGTATCTTTGCCTGGTTGACTCTCGACATGATGCCCCAATGGTGTCCATGGTTCGGGTGGAGAGGCCATACTGCAACCATGGCCTGGTCAGAACCTGCAAGCCAGTAAATTTAAATAGGCATGGCAGGGGTGTGACTCCCCTGAGACAGGGTGAGAAACCAATTGCGGGCAACCCTCTAAAGGGACCCAGGGTTGACTAATCATGTCAAAGACCACCGGATACCAAGGCTGTGTGGGCCAGTCGGGTATGATAAGAATGCCCCGAGCGGCATCCATCTTGATTTTTTGTAATACCCGGCTGATGAGGCAAAACGGGGGGAATGCGTAGAAAAACCAACTCCCCCAGTCTAGCGAGAATGCATCCATCGCTAATGCCCCAGGATCTGGTTCCCATGAAACGTATGTTGGTACCTGATGGTTCAACCGTGACGCAAAGAGGTCAATATCCGGTTGACCAAATTTGGCTGTAATTTTGGCAAATATTTGAGGATGCAACATCCACTCAATATTATTGTTAAATTTGCGTGACCTGGTGTCTGCCACAGTATTAAGCCTACCTGGCAAATAGGTGGCTGAAATCCAAATATCCCGATCAATACACCAGAGCCAAATGGTATTAGCCAATTTGTCACATGAGACTGACCTGGTACCGCCCATATGGTTTAAATATGCCACCGCCGTGGTGTTGTCTATTTGGATACGGACATGAGCTCCACCGAGATTGGAACAATAAGCCCGTTTATCCCTTGCGATAGCAACATGCTAGCTTCAAGGGCGTCCCACCTGCCCCCACAACTAGAACAGCTGTCCGTAGCTCCCCAGCCTTGGGAGCTTGCGTCAGTTTGCAAATATACCACCGGATTGGGCACAATAATGGGTTTGAATGACCTGCCAATATTGGACACCCACCATTGTAGCTCAACCTCAGCATTAGGAGGCAGCCGCATTGGTCTGTCGAAATGACCAGCGTTCTTTTTCAACGCGGCAATCTTGGCTCTTTGCAAATTTTGATAATGCAAAGGCCCGTATTGGGCTGCCGGAAACAACGCTACGATTTTGCCAATTTGCCAAAACCTTAGCTGTTTGCCGGATAGATGGTATACTGGCGAATGCAAGATCCTGACATGCTTGGGTGACATCCTCAACCTTGTTAGTTGGTATGGTGGCCCTCATTTGATTGGAATCCACCGTGAAGCCCAGATAATCCATAACCTGGGACGGGTAGAACTTGGACTTGTCTGGATGGACAATAAACCCCAGCCGCTGAAATATCGTGACAGTGGCCGAAACTGCCCTCTCAGCTGCCTCCAGGGTTTTGCCAATAATCAGGATATCATCCAAATAGGCCATTACAATATGTTGTTGTTTTCTTAATTGGGCCATAATAGGCTTGAGCAATTTAGTAAACAGCCTAGGGGCGGTTGTAAGCCCATTTGGCAAAGCCCTGTATTGCCAGAGCTGACCCATCCAAACAAATTTCAGAAACTTCCGGTGATGTTTCCGAATGGATACTGAATAGTATGCATCTTTTAAATCAATGCATGCCATAAAGCAACCATGCGAAATCAGTGATTTGGCTGTCTCAAAAGTGTCCATTTTAAAATGGGTGTATGTTACAAAAGTATTCAGCTGGGTCAGGTCAATAATCACTCGACAACCTCCATCCTTTTTTGGTCTAGTAAAGATATTGGAGACAAATTCAATAGGTTCGTGCATAGTTTTCTCTATCACGCCTTTTTGTTCCAAACGAAAAATTTCAGCTGTGCCTGCTGCCTGTTCACCGGCAGACAGCGTAAACTTCCGTTTAGGCATATGCTGGGATGGAGGAATGTCCCCGTGAATAAATTCAATAGTATGACCCCGAATATTCTGCAAAATAAACTCATCTGAAGTAACAGTCTCCCATGCCTCAGAAAAGAACCGGAGTTGCCCTCCAACATGTGATGTTAAAGGAACAGGAAAAAGAAAACCAGACCGCCTTACCTCCATGGTCACCGGCGGTCCTTGACATGTTTGGTTGGCCGCGGAGATGCTGGGTTGGGTTGATGGTGGGGTGGCTTCATTTTCCACTGGGGTCGTTGTGGACCTGACCCCAAAAAAGACCGCTGCTGCTGGCCCTGCTGATATCGGTGTGGTGTCGCAGCATATGGTCTGGCTGCTGAAGCGGCCGAGCCTCGCGGTCGAGCAGGTGGAGCTTTTGGCACCGACGGTCTGGGGGCGATCTGAGACCACATGAGTCCCACCGTCTTGGCTACCTCGTCAAGCTCTTTGACTCTCTTCGGAAGGTCCTCTCCGAAGAGTTGTCGGGGCGGCGGTGGCGGTGGTGGTTTACACAACCCAGCGAACTTAGGGTTGATGGATGGACGGATGCTGTTTTTTCGGAAGGCATTGATTTCGTGTTGAGTGGCACACAAAAGTGCCAAAGCATCCTCCTGATCCAAAGAGAGATCACCACCATCGACCGACCGCGCAAAGGCGGTAATACCGGCCGTGAAGAGTTTTAAAATCCGCTGGAGCTTCAGCTCCTGATGGCGGATTGCCACGCCGATGTTGCCCCATATGGGCGTATTGACCACAGGCACATTATGGGCATTGCAGTTGGAGGGAGGTTTGTGGCGATGAATAGCCTGTGAGAGGACTTCCTCCTGGAGCTGGTGGTTCGTAAGGAAGTCCACCGTGGCCGCCAGCTTGGGGTGAAGCGGAAGCCCAGTTGTGACCGGGGCAGCGAATTTTGCCGCTACATCCAGTAGATCTTCTGTCGGTGGCTCCGATAGAGCTGGTGTAGGGTCAACAAATCCTTCTTCCTCCGGTAGTTCGCTGACGATGGAGGCTGGTGAGACGGCCCTGTGCCTGTCGATGTTGGTGGACGCTTGCTGCTGTTGATTATGCAGCAGAAGCTCCAGCAGCCGCTCCATACGGTCAATACGCCCACCACCCTGAACACTCGAGTGGTCGGAGTCCTCCGGCTCAGAAAAATTGCCGGGGCTCCTGTCATTGGCCCGCACCTCGTCGAGGTGATCTCGGTGCCGGTAGTTGTCGCTGCCGGCCGCCAAAGCGAAACCGTGCGATTCCCGCACGGGAGAGCTGTTCAACCGCCTCCGTTTAGCGGGAGCGGAAGCTGTTGCCACAAAGGGCCCTGACGGCTGGGGGTCGGCTCCAGCAGAAGCATGGAGACCCGACGCCCGCGCGGGCTTGCCGGCTGTCCACATCGTGGACGATGCCGACGCATGGTCTCGTCCTCCCATCCATGGGGGACTCGGCGACCGAGGCGGGACCGTACCCAAGCCCCCCGTCCCGGCGGCGGGGTTTGGGAGTTGGGTAGCAAACCTCACAGACCCAGGTCCCGCCGTTGCACCAGACCGCAACTCGGCGGCAGGTGAAGCCTTAGCCCGTACCGGGTTAGGCTTACGGGCTCCTCCCCTGCCCTTATTCGAAGGGCTAGCAGAGTGGGGCCGTGCAGCCGCACGAGACCTCTTCCCCGTGGTCGCCGCTGGCGACCTGAATGTGGCAGGGTCCACCTGTTTGGGTGGCACCCCGTTGTCGTCCTCCACGAACTCCTCCTCGGAGCTGTGGCGAGTCAGCGAGTCCCGACCTGCGGAAGCAGGAGGCATCGGTCTCCCCGCCTTTCTCCCGGCCCCAGGTGTAAACGATAATGAGGGCGCCGGGCCGGTCGGTTGACGACTTCGACCAGACATTCCGAACGAAACTCCAATCCACGCCCTTGCTGAAAGACAAACAGACAGCAAGGGCCAACCAACTTAAGGTTAGTTTCACCTACCTAAGCGGTCCCTTATGAAGGGCTGGCGGGGAGCGCACCCCACCGCCAGCTGTCGGCAGCAATGCGTTGCGACGATATGTCGCGCATGCGTGCCGGCGGGCTCTTCACGAAGTCACTCACGTGACTCCGAGATGAAATTGACAGGTGTTTTGTAATTGTTGGTAGTCTCTTCCATTATAGCTTGCTGGAGCTGGTGAGACACTAAATACTCGTCCATTGCCTCACCAGTCCCCTCCGTAATTACAAAACTCATTGCAATATCCGGGACACCCGGAGCGTGGCTCTTGTGCTCTGGTGTTTGCACATAGGCGGGACACCAGATATGGTTGTCAGCTGCATCCAGCCCCGCTTTTCCCAAGTCATATATTAGGGAGGCATCCTCCAGTCCTAAACAAGGCGCTGGAAGGAAATCACCTTGCTGACATTCTACATATTCCTCTTGATATGGGCCTTGTTGAACAGCTGCCTGGGGAATCACTGGGCCCTTAGCCCCTTGTTTTATCAGAGTTTGGAGCATTTTCTCCATATTCTGCATCCTCCACCACATTCTTTTATTATCTGGAAGGGAGTCACATCCTTCTTCTTCAGACTCGTCTGATAACACAGGTCTATTAGATTTTCTTTTAGCCTTTCTAAGGCTGTCGGTGGCCTCAGCCTCCTGAGTAACTGGAACTGCCGTGGAAAGTTCACTTTCTAATGAAACTGCTGTCGGTAAAACGGCACCCGGTATCGGAACCGGCGTTGCCTCACTCATCTCCCGACCCAAACGATTAAGTGAATCCGTGGACCCACGCTTAGAACGAACTCTCCTACCTGACCGCTCCATATCACCAACTCCTACTGACTTCTCGAGCCAGCTTTACAGAGTTAAATACTCGCAGGCAAAGTTTTCAAAACCACTTACCTGTGAGTTTTCTACTTACCGCTGGTGGAGCTGTGCCCTCCAGACAATTCAGTGCGACATGCGCGGACGTAATGACGCGCATGCGCCTCACGTGACTCCGAAGTAAAATTATCAATAACGTTGGATATCTTGAACATACCAATTTATTATTCTTAAAGTCACATACACTGAAGTTCACCGATCTGGTTAAATTTAAGACCGCACAAATCATGTACAAAGCAAGAAATAATTTGCTTCCAGGAAATATACAAAAACTGTTTATGGCAAGACAGGGTGGGTATAATTTGCGAGGGGAACATAATTTAAAAAAACTCAATGTCAGAACAACTCTTAAACGTATGTGCATAGCAATCTGTGGGGTGAATTTGTGGAATGGTCTGGAACAGGAGATAAAACTTAGCACAAACATAATTCAGTTTAAAAAGATGTACAAAAACACTTTTTTAAAAGGATATTGGGATGAGGATAGGCGATTGTGAGTGGGATATTGGTTATACTGATTGTACTGGGAAGGGTGATTATAGGGAGATGAGTTGTATATATGACTAAGAGATACTGTATAGTATATGAGGGTTTTTTTTCTTTTTTCTTTTTTTCTCTCTTTTTTTGTATGGACTTGTAAATATTTGCTTAGTGTATAAATGTAAATAATTTGGTGTACCTATAGCTGCTGGTGTACATATGGTGTACATATAGTTGCTAAATTTGTATAAGATCATTATAAGCAGTTGAATAAGGGGTGGGAATTAATAAGCTTTGGCTTCTTCCTGCTCCTTTTCGGACACATACGATTTCATTTATTTATAGGTATTGTTTATGACACTTTATAAATATTCTTGGGTTTTTTTGTGTTTGTTTTTCGATGCTGTTTCACACTTGCTTTTTATTCTTTTATTCTGTTCGAAATAAAGAATCAAATAATAAATAAATAAAAGTAATCTTCAATACAGTTCCTGATTTCCTGAGTCACTATAGTGTTGGTCAGTAAATAAATATTTGCTCCCCAGTATTGAAAACACTTTTCTGTTCCTAGCTCCAGGATGAGAATTATGGGCGCATGGTCACTGATTGATCTGGAACCTATGTTACAATCTACAACTTTATGTATATATTGTTTGGGGATACAGAACATATCTAAATGGGAGTAGCTCCCGTGCACGTTAGAAAAGAAGCTATAGTCCCTCCTCCTTGGGTTTTTCTGTCTCCATGGGTCTACTAAAACTAACTCCTAGAGCATGTTATTTAATGTTTTGGATTTTTTTGATTGATTGCGCTCATCTGGTAATCTACCCAGCCTCCCATCGAGAGCAGCATTAAAGTCTCCACCAAGTATTATCATACCTTTGGCGTTTTCTGCAATTATATTTGCAATGCCTCTAAAGAAAGAGTGATCATCTTCCGTTGGTGCATTGATATTTAGTATCGATACTTCATTCCCACTTATTGTACCAATTACCATTACGTATCTCCCCAGTGCATCTTGGAGCACATTCTCTACAGAAAAAACCACGTTTCTATTGTAAAGGATGGCTACCCCTCTACTTTTCCCATAGGAGGCGATGGGCTTAAGACAATCAAATTGCTCGTTCTTTACGGGAAACCCGCCGACAGAAAATTATTTCCATGGGTGAGTGTGGAGGAGGTCTGGAAGTTTTGGCCAAATTGAATTGTTCGTGACTTTCATTCTTTATTCTTTTAAAAAATAATTTTTGTTTTTGAGCGTTAGAAATTCCGTGATCAGCGTGATTTACTGAATTGCGTGAGTCTCACGCTCAATGCATGAGAGTTGGCAGCCCTGAGTTTGCACGTTCTCCCCATGACCTTTCTCTGAGATCTGTAAATTGTCCCCAGAGTGTGTGTAGGATGGTGCTAGTGTATGGGGTGGTTGCTGGTTGGTGTGGAAGGGCTAGTTTCTGCGCTGTATCTATAGCTAACCTAATTTAGAATTAATCGTAAGTTCATAAATCATAGAGCCAAATTAGGCCATTTGACAGAATTTGGCCATCGAATCTACTCCGCCATTCAATCATGTCTGATCTATCTTTCCCCCTCATTGCCATTCTCCTGCCTTTCCCCCACATCTACTGCATATAACAAAAAGTCTCATCTTGACCACTTCCTGTCTATGCTGTATATAGATTCTAGAAAAAAATGCTACCATATATCGCTATGATTATTGGCCATCTCACTCACAGTCGCAGCCCCGAGGATTTTTCGGATCGATGAAAACTAAAAGAGTTATGAGTGTTTAAAAAACTTGAGATCAGCTGGATGGTCCTCCTGCCTGTCAATCAACATGATGAAGGTAACACCCCTTCCAGGGAGGGGGAGGGGGGGCAGGACTATAAATCCCAGGATACCTGGATGTGAGTCAGTCACTCTGGAAGTTCGTGTGGGAGAGTCCACAACTGTGATTCTAAGCTGTGAATCAACTGAACGATGAATCTGCAATGTACTTGCAATAAATTTGTTAGCCCTTAATGACAATGTAATCTGTTGTTTGCCCATTTGATGGCCTGCACTCTGCTTGAAATGCTATGAAATTGAATTTGGTGACCTGCACTCTGCTTGAAATGCTAACAAACTGAATTTGGTTGCTTGAAATGCTATGAAACTGAATTTCATATAACAGTGGCTTCCTCTTGGAGGTCTCCTTTTTCTCCAGGAGAGGGCCCACCCGTGTCTTCAGCTCCTGAAACAGCTCAGTGGGGAGCCTGGTGAAGTTTCTGAAGGCAGCCTTATTTTCTTGCTGGAGCTCAGTCATCAGGACGTCATACTGGCCCAACCTCATTGGCCAGTTCATTGGCTATATTTAAGAGGGAGTTAGATGTGGCCCTTGTGGCTAAGGGGATCAGTGGGTATGGAGAGAAGGCAGGTACGGGATACTGAGTTGGATGATCAGCCATGATCATATTGAATGGCGGTGCAGGCTCGAAGGGCCGAATGGCCTACTCCTGCACCTAATTTCTATGTTTCTATGTTTCTAACCTGGGTCGCTTCTTCTTCCCCATTCTTCTTGTCTTCAGTCTTGCTGATCTTTCAGCATGAGGGCTGCTACAAGCAGCAGGGCTTCTCCTTCTTGTGAGAGCAATGCCCTCTGAAGTTGCTCCTTGGTAGTCATGACGCAGAATGATTGGAAACCCCATCCTACAACCCCTTTTATAGAAAAACTGGGTGATTCCATTGTTTTGGAGGCCAAAATGACATAGGTTGTCTTCAGTTATCGTCGACAGGGTCGTTGCTTGTCGCGGGCAGACGTAGGTTGTCGTAGGTGTCATCATAGGCGGACATCCTAGGTCGCGATGATTGGGTCACCGGTTGTCGGGAGCTTACCGTAGCTTGACGTCGACTAGGTGGGAGGTTGTTGTAGCTTGTTGTAGACATTGTCGTAGGGGGGGAGGTCCAGTCGCTGTTTTTTCAGCGACCTGCTACGACTATGACAGTCACTGGCAGTCACCTAAAAAATTGCCTAAGTGGGACAGGCCCATAACTGTGCAATGTGAACACACATCCATTACAGTGTTTCCACTTTGAAGGAAATTACCCGTAATTCTGGAAATTCTGGTTGTCTTCGAGTAATGTTAGGGAAATTGAATAATTTTGGTGCATTTCCGCAACAGGCCCGTGAAGGGGTGTAAAGGTAATACACACAGCACTGGGAGGGAGAGGGAGGGGGAGCGAGAGAGGGAGGGAGAATAAAGGAAGGGGGAGAGAGAGGGAGGAAGACAGAGAGAGTTAGGGAGGGAGGGGAAGGTGCGGAGGGAGAGGAAGAGAGAGGGGAAGGGAGAAAGGAAGGGAGAGAGAGAGGGGGAGAGAGAGAGGGAGGGAGAGAGAGAGTGAGAGAAGGAGGGAGGGAGTGAGGGAGAGGTGTGATTAACTCTCAAGTGATCAACAGAAGCAGGCAGATATGGTGCAGTTACAGAGATCTGTTTTGCCTTGTTCTTCTTTGTGTTGTTAATGTGTGCGAGCGAAAAAACCCAACAACAAATAGCACGCACGGAAAATAACAGGAAATATCATCAAATTACAGGAAATTTGGGATTCTGAGGACATTGTTTTTTGAGGCGTGGAAGCACTGGTCCATTGCCACGAACTTGTAATATTTGTAAACAAATGATGAGCACCGCTCACAAGCTAAAGAAAATGCTTTTCCATGACCGTTTGATAAAGCTATGATTAAGTGTGACTCAGAGGTGTCTCCCATCTCAAATCCATCCCTTTGGTTTTATTCCTAATCCCGGGACCCCAAAGAACAAATAAGGGGTCACTGTTATTTGTTCAAGTTTATTCAACCAGGGGGAGACTCGTTCCAAGTATCCGGGATTAGGGAGGCACGTATATAATTCAGTGCGATGCGTTCGCTTATGTTCATGGCTGGTTTTAATAAGAAACTGTAAATACTGGCCTTTTAAAAAAAATTCTGTACGGCTTCCTTTTACCTCCAGTCTTGCAGGAGGATATCCAAGTTCATACTTCGTTTTTCCAGTTTCCAATTCTTTCGCAATAAGTTAGGTGTACGTCAGAAGATCCTTCAGAGGGGTGAATCCTCGGAAAGTGCCTGGACCTGATGGCATACCCGGGCGTGTTGTGAAAACCTGTGCGGACCAACTGACTGGAGTTTTTATGGAAATTTTCAACCTCTCACTTCTGAGGTCTGAGGTTCCCACCTGCTTTAAAAGGGCATCAATAATACCGGTGCCCAAGAAGAGCAAGGTGACATGCCTCAATGTCTATCGACCAATGGCACTACCGCTCTGGACCACTTGGACAAAAAAAACTCATATGTCAGGCTGTTATTCATTGACTACAGCTCGGCATTTAATACTATCATCCCTTCCAAACTGGTTACCAAGCTCTCAGATCTGGGTCTCTGCGCATCCCTCTGCAATTGGATCCTCGAATTCCTCATTCACAGACCACAGTCTGTCCATATTGGTGGAAATGTGTCATCTTCGATAACAATCAGCACGGGAGCACCTCAAGGCTGCGTGCTCAGCCCCCTTCTGTACTCACTCTATACTCATGACTGTGTAGCTGGACATAGTGCGAACTCCATCATCAAGTTCGCCGACTACACCATTATTGTGGGAGGTATCACTGATGGGGACGAGTCAGAGTATAGAAGCGAGATCGACCAAATGGTGCCAGCACTATAACCTGGCTCTCAACACTAGCAAAACCAAGGATCTGATTGTGGACTTCGGAAGGGGTAGGATGGGGTCCCACAGTCCCATTTATATCAGGCACGGAAATTGTTATCAAAATATGGGGGGGAACCGCACACACACACACACACACACACACACACACACACACACACACACACACACACACACACACACACACACACACACACACACACACACACACACACACACGTGCGTGGCTTCGGAGGCTTCAGCCTTGGGCCCTGTGAATGGTAATTACAGATCAATTCAGCGTTAAATGCAGCTCAACTTTGCCTGTGTGGCTGGGTTAACCTTCAGCCCTGCCTGGTCTGACAGGATACCAGTCCGGAGCCGTGGAGCTAGCGCTACTTTTCCGTGCTTGCTGTAAGCCTGGACCATATTTTCTGTAAGTCCAGGCAGGGCTGTAGGTTAACCTGGCGGGACAGGCAGAGTTGAGCTCGATTTAGTGCTTTATTCTCTGCGCTGGCTGTGGGCCTGTGGGCACCACTCTCGTCTGACTCCCGATGTCTCTGGCCACCCCCGGGCGTGGGGAGGGGGGGGGGGGCGCTCGTGTGGTGACAGGGATGATTCAGTGGCGGTTCGGCAGCAATTGCAGCGCCGGAGACCCAGGATCGATCCTGGCTGCGGATGAGGCGCAGGTCTGTGTCCAGGGCAACCGCGAGTGTTTGTCACTTGTGACCTATGACCTGGGCAAGTCTCCCTCCTCCAATCACCGCGCTCTATCCTCAGTCCCACCCCCCTACTTCTGCCTCTGATCAACATCTCCCTCCTCCAATCATCGCACAGAATCATCATGTCCCACCCCTACTGCCTGCACACTAGGGAATATTTTACAACTTACCAAAGCCAAATAACCTACAACCCTTTACATCTTTGGAGGTGGGAGGAAATCAGAGCACCCGGTTAAAACCCACGCGGTCACAGGGAGAATGTACAATCTTCGTACAGACAACACCCGTAGTCAGGGTCGAATCTGGAAGACAGCAACACAACTGCTGCGCCACCGTGCCGTCCCTTGAATGCCCTGGAGCTGATACTGTTCACCTTAGTGTGGACCAAGAAAACTACTTAGACTGCACCGTCGACGCGTAAAGATGCACTACAGTGTTTCCACTTTGAAGGAAATTACCCGGAATTCTGAAAATTCTGGTTGTCTTTGGGTAATGTTAGGGAAATTGAATAATTTCGGGACATTTCCGCAACAGGCCCGTGAAGGGGTGTAAAGGTAATACACACAGCACTGGGAGGGAGAGGGAGGGGGAGCGAGAGAGGGAGGGAGAATAAAGGAAGGGGGAGAGAGAGGGAGGAAGAGAGAGAGAGTTATGGAGGGAGGGAAAGGTAGGGAAGGAGAGGAAGAGAGAGGGGAAGGGAGAGAGAGAGGGGGAGAGAGAGAGGGAGAGAGAGAGTGAGAGAAGGAGGGAGGGAGGGAGGGAGGGAGGGAGGGAGGGAGGGAGGGAGAGGTGTGATTAACTCTCAAGTGATCAACAGAAGCAGGCAGATACAGTGCAGTTACATAGATCTGTTTTGCCTTGTTCTTCTTTGTATAGTTAATGTGTGCCAACGAGAAAACCCAACAACAAATAGCACGCACGAAGCATTTTTGAAAATAACAGGAAATATCATCAAATTACAGGAAATTTGGGAGTCTGAGGACATTGTTTTTTGAGGTGTGGACGCACTGGTCCATTGCCACGAACTTGCAATGTGTGTAAACAAATGATGAGCACCGCTCACAAACTAACAAAATTGCTTTTCCATGACCGTTTGATAAAGCTATGATTAAGTGCGACTCAGAGGTGTCTCCCATCTCAAATCCATCCCTTTGGCTTTATTCCTAATCCCGGGACCCCAAAGAACAAATAAGGGGTCACTGTTAATTGTTCAAGTTTATTCAACCAGGGGGAGACTCGTTCCAAGTATCCGGGATTAGGGAGGCACGTATATAATTCAGTGTGATGCGTTCGCTTATGTTCATGGCTGGTTTTAACAAGAAACTGTAAATACTGGCTTTTTAAAAAAAGTTCTGTACGGCTTCCTTTTACCTCCAGTCTTGCAGGAGGATATCCAAGTTCGTAATTCCTTTTTCCAGTTTCCAATTCTTTCGCAATAAGTTAGGTGTACGTCAGAAGATCCTTCAGAGGGGTGAATCCTCGGAAAGTGCCTGGACCTGATGGCATACCCGGGCGTGTTGGGAAATCCTGTGCGGACCAACTGACAGGAGTTTTTACGGAAATTTTCAACCTCTCACTTCTGAGGTCTGAGGTTCCCACCTGCTTTAAAAGGGCATCAATAATACCGGTGCCCAAAAAGAGCAAGGTGACATGCCTCAATGTCTATCGACCAATGGCACTACCGCTCTGGACCACTTGGACAAAAAAAAACTCATATGTCATGCTGTTATTCATTGACTACAGCTCGGCATTTAATACTATCATCCCTTCCAAACTGGTTACCAAGCTCTCAGATCTGGGTCTCTGCGCATCCTTCTGCAATTGGATCCTCGAATTCCTCATTCACAGACCACAGTCTGTACGTATTGGTGGAAATGTGTCATCTTCGATAACAATCAGCATGGGAGCACCTCAAGGCTGCGTGCTCAGCCTCCTGCTGTATTCACTCTATACTCATGACTGTGTAGCCGGACATAGGGCGAACTCCATCATCAAGTTCGCCGACTACACCATTATTGTGGGACGTATCACTGATGGGGACAAGTCAGAGTATAGAAGCGAGATCGACCGACGGACCAAATGGTGCCAGCACAATAACCTGGCTCTCAACACCAGCAAAACCAAGGATCTGATTGTGGACTTCGGAAGGGGTAGGATGGGGGTCCCACAGTCCCGTTTATATCAGGCACATAAATTGCTATCAAAATATGGGGGAGACCGGGGGAACACAATTTCTTGGCGGCCGCACGCGCATGCGCACACACACACACACACACACACACACACACACACACACACACACACACACACACACACACACATACACACACACACACACACACACACACATACACAAACACACACACGGCTTCAGCCTTGGGCCATGTGAATCGTAATTTCAGCTCAATTCAGCACTAAATGCAGCTCAACTTTGCCTGTCTGGCCGGGTTAACCTTCAGCCCTGCCTGGACTGACAGGACACCAGTCCAGAGCCGTGGAGCTAGCGCTACTTTTCCGTGCTGGCTGTAAGCCTGGACCATATTTCCCATAAGTCCAGGCAGGGCTGTAGGTTAACCTGGCGGGACAGGCAGAGTTGAGCTACATTTAGTGCTTTATTCTCTGCGCTGGCTGTGGGCCTGTGGGCACCGCTCTCGTCTGTCTCCCGGTGTCTCTGGCCACCCCCGGGCGTGGGGAGAGGGGGGCACTCGGGTGGGGACGGGGATGGTCCAGTGGCGGTTCGGCAGCGATTGCAGCGCCGGAGACCCAGGATCGATCCTGGCTGCGGATGAGGCGCAGGTCTGCGTCCAGGGCAACCGCGAGTGTTTTTCACTTGTGACCTATGACCTGGGCAAGTCTCCCTCCTCCAATCACCGCGCTCTATCCTCAGTCCCACCCCCCTACTTCTACCTCTGACCGACATCTCCCTCCTCCAATCATCGCACAGAATCATCATGTCCCACCCCTACTGCCTGCTGACCGACGTCTTTCTCAACCAACCGCAGCCCTCGCTCAGTAGACCCACCCCCACTGTCTCGCGGAAAGTGGAGATTTCACCAGGTTTTAAAATCCGGATTTTAAAAAATGGGGGGGGATCGTCCCCCACCTCTCAAAATAGGTTAGGGGTGGTAACGTGTCCCCTCTGCCCCCCTCCCCCCCCCCCCGCATTTCCACCCCTGGAAAGACATATGAACCTTATGAAAATCGTACAAGGACTTGAGATTTCCTGTCTTCCAGTCAAGGTTCATAAATCAAAGGAGCAGCATTAGGCCATTCGGCCCATCCAGTCTGCTCTTCCATTCGATCACGGCTGATCTATTTTTATCTCTCAAACCCATGCACCCGCCTTTACTAATCGAGTCAAAGAGTTGCAATCCCAGATTAAGTGCAAAGTGCATAGAAATAGTCCACCCAGACCATAAACAAGACTCCCCAGGTTTTGGCGCCGTTTTCAAAGTCCAAGTTGCTTTAGGTGCAGCTGGCCATGAAGGCCCGTTGTCCTGGCGACGTTGCAGGGTGGGCCTGGCCAAGGGAAGGTGTACGAGTCTTCCACCGCTGCTCCATCGCTTTGTGCCGCTGTGGGCCGCCTCCGTTCCGTGCGCTCCGTCTCCTGTTACAAAGCTGAAATTTAGTTCACGGTCTTCCCTGCTCACACCTCCCCGTGATCAACAAAGACCAAAGCAACAGCTTTACTAGAAACATAGAAAATAGGTGCCGGAGTAGGCCATTCAGCCCTTCGAGCCAGCACCGCCATTCAATATGTTAATTGGCTGATCATCCAAAATCAGTACCCCGTTCCTGCTTTCCCCACATATCCCTTGATTCCGTTAGCCCAAAGAGCTAAATCTAAATCTCTCTTGAAAACATCCAGTGAATTAACCTCCACTGCCTTCTGTGACAGAGAATTCCACAGAATCACAACTCTCTGTGTAGAAACGTTTTTTCCTCATCTCAGTCCTAAATGGCCTACCCAATATTCTTAAACTGTGACTCCTGGTTCTAGATTCCCCCAACATCGGGACCATTTTTCCTCCATCTAGCCTGTCCAATCCCTTAAGAATCTTATATGTTTCTATAAGATTCCCTCTCAACCTTCTAAATTCCAGTGAATATAAGCCCAGTCGGCCTGTTCGTTCATCAGATGTCAGTCCTGCCATCCTGGGAATTAACCTGGTGAACCTACGCTGCACTCCCTCAATTTATCAATGCTGCTAAACCAAGGAGCGGTTCGAAGGTGGGAGGAGATGAGGTGAAAAAGGGAAATACGTAGGGTGCAGATTCCTCTCTCGGGCGGCACGGTGGTGCAGCGGGTAGAGCTGCTGCCTCACAGCACCAGACACCTGGGTTTGATCCGGACTATGGGGGCTGTCTGTGCGGAGTTTGCTCGTTAACTCAGTGACGGCATGAGTTTTGTCCTGGTGCTCCAGTTTCCTCCCACATGCCAAAGACCGTTGAACCATTGAAGAAGGGCCAACTTTATTACCAGCAGCGCAAGGCTGGTGTGCAAGTTTTAGATTTTAGACTTGCGAGATCGGTGATCCCTGCACACTAGGGAATATTTTACAACTTACCAAAGCCAAATAACCTACAACCCTTTACATCTTTGGAGCGTGGGAGGAAACCGGAGCACCCGGTTAAAACCCACGCGGTCACAGGGAGAACGTACAAACTACGTACAGACAACACCCATAGTCAGGATCGAACCTGTAAGGCAGAAACACTACCGCTGCGCCACCGTGCCGCCCCTTGAATGCCCTGGAGCTGATACTGTTCACCTTAGTGTGGACCAAGAAAACTACTTAGACTGCACCGTTGACGCGTAATGATGCACTAGAATTGTCGCATTTTATGAGTGATTTATTAACTACTTTAATGCACAAACTCTGATATTACAGTATGTTAAACAATATTGATCATGAAACGTGCCCCAATGTTCATAAAGCTTGAAACAAAAAAGTTGAAACTCTCAATTGCAGGCATTATATCCTAGAAACTAAATCAGATTCCACATCATCGATGGTGCTTCTCACACAAAAATCCGTTCTAACTCCCTCTTTTATGGTTCTGCACTCTGTATCTCCACCTTAGACTATCTATTGTACTTGAGTTTGACAGTTGTATTTATGTATAATATTATAGCCATGCAGTCATATGGTGGGGAAACAGGCCTTTCGGCCCAACCGAACTACACACCCCATCTAAACTAGCCCCACCTGCCTGCGCTTGGCCCACATCCCTCTAAACATACCCTCTCCATGTACCTGTCTAAATCTTTCTTTAACGTTGCGACAGTACCTGCCTCAACTACCTCCTCCGGCAGCTCGTTCCATACACCCACCACACTTGGTGAAAGAAAGTGAACCCTTCAGGTCCTCATTAACTCTCCCCCCCACCTCACCTTAAGCCTCTGATATATTTAGATAGCATGTAACACAAAGCTCTGCATTGTACCCCGGTATACGTGACAATAATGAACATAAACCTTAATACTAAACCTTTAACAGTACACGTGACCATGAACTAAACTGAACTAATCTCCCCTTTGCTCTATCTATTGTACTTGAGTTTAACGGCTGTACTTATGCACAGTATTCTCTGATCTGTTTGGACAGCAAGCAAAACAAAGCTTTTCAGTGTATCTTAGTACACGTGACAACAATAAACTTAATCCTAAACTTTTAACTCCAGAATTTAGTGGACAAACAATTAACGTCCAGGTGAATTTGTGACCATTGAGTAACGGGCTGGGAAATCACTGCCGGTGCCTCTATTCTGACCATCGCATCGGACGCACGTGAAATGGCGTCACATCCTCCACAACACAGCTCTGATCCACCTCTGGTTGAATGTGAAGGTTTGTTGAGAGACGGGATCACTGTAGATCAGTCAGAGAAACGGGCACCAAACCTGCAGAAGATCATCAACAAAATGTCAATTCAAGTGTCTCCATTAAGGCACCGCACACAAGCTTGGTCAGATTCTGTAATAATCATGGCATCCAACTCCACAACGCCCTGAAAGTGGCCGCACAAGTAGATCGAGTGGTGAAGAAGGCGTACGGTAAGCTGAGGAAGGAAAGTGCAGATGCTGGTTTACACCGAGGATAGACACAAAAAGCTGGGGTGTCTCAGCGGGTCAGGCAGCATCTCTGGAGAGAAGGAACAGGTGACGTTTTGGTTCTGAAGAAGGGTCTTCTCCTTGAACCAATGTCCTCTGGTCCTCGATCTATTCCTCACATGATTTTGTACATCTCTTAGATCTCCCCTCATCCTCCTGTACTCCATGGAGTAGAGACCCAGCCTACTCAACCTCTCCCTATAGCTCACACCCTCTTTTCCTGGCAACATCCTCGTAAATCTTTTCTGAACCCTTTTGAAGCTTGAAAATATCTTTCCTGTAACTTGGTGCCCAGATCTGAACACATTACTCTAAATGCGGTCTCACCAATATCTTATACAACTGCAACATGACCTCCCAAGTTCTATACTCAATTCTCTGACTGATGAAGGCCAAAATGCCAAATGCCTTTTTGACCACCTTGTCTACCTGCAAGTCGATCTTCTAGGATCCATGCACTTGTACTCCGAGATCCCTCTGTTCTACAACACGTCCCAGAGGCCTATCATTTACGGTGTAGGTCCTGCCCTTGTTCAACGTCCCAAAATGCAACACCTCACACTTCTCTGTATTAAATTCCATCAACCCTTCCTCCGCCCGCCTGGCCAATCGATCAAGATCCTGCTGCAATCTTTCACAACCATCTTCACTATCTGCAAAATCACTAACTTTTGTATCAGTCAGGGAGTCATGATGCAGCTTTATCGGACTTTGGTTATTTGGAGTTAATTGGGAATATCACATGTAGTTCAGGGCGCCCCATTGCAGTAAGGATGTGGAGGCTTTAGAAAGGGTGCAGAGGAGGTTCCTGGACTAGAGGGCATTAGCTACAGGAGATGTGCGGGGCATGTGTTTTTTACACAGAGGGCTGCGTGTGCCCGGAACTTGCTGCCGTGAGTGGTGGTTGAGGCACGATTGTGGCATTTGAGAGACTTTTGGATGGGCCGATGGATATGCAGAGAATGGAGGCAGATAGGATTTGGCCTTGGCATCGTGTTCTGCACAGACACCGTGGGCCGAAGGGCCTGTTCCTGCGCTGTACTGTGTTACGTTCTATGTTCTAGTGAGGAAGGGTTGATGAAAGACCTTTCTCGCCCTTACCTCCTGGTCCTGGTATCTCCAGCCTAAGTAGAAGGGCGCAATTCACGAAGAGCGCTGAGATATTCTTCGTTGCCACGGTCAAACCGCAAGGCCTTTTCAAAGCATTCAACAGCTTCAGAATTCTCCCCGGCTTCTCGGTGAAGAAACCCCAGGATACCCCAGGCTCTGCTGTTGTGCGGGTTCCTGTTAATTTGCCTTCTTGCAATCCTCATCAAGTTAGTGTAACACCTTTCCCAATATTTTGTGCCGTGCTGGATTTTAAGGCCTTCCATAAAATGGTGGATGGCGTTTGATTCAGATTTGGTGTGATACATTTCATATAATCCAAGCTGTAACTCTATTGCCTGCTTATTATCTGGAGTAACATCCTCTAAACTCTGGAGGTTGTTGTATATCTCCACCGCCCTGTCTGATTCACCATTCATTAAGCAGATCCCGGCAAAATCCAGCTGTGCAAGAATAAACGATGGCTTCAGTTGAAATGCCGTTCCAAAATGGAGCTTGCAATCGGCGATCAACACAGCCTCCAGGCCAGGGTCTCCACTGCCTTGATTTTTACGCAGAGCCATTAGCTTTTCCCTGTAACAGATACCCATTTGATGGTGCAAGAAGGAAGCGCGTGGAGTGAATTCTAAGGCTTTCTTCAACAGCCCTATCGCTTTATCAACATCTTGCTGTATCCTGTAAAACTTTGCTGCATAGCGGAGCACAAATGGAGAATCTGGGCTTGTCCGCAACGCTTCTTCAACCAATTTATTCGCTTCCGCCTGTAGCTGGAACTCTTGGAGCCTGAGGGCCAGCATCACCCTGGCCACAGATTCACCCGGATCGAGCTCCAGCACCCGTCTCAGCTGTCTCACCGACTGACTCACTTCGGGGTTTTCCGGGATCCCGTAAATCGATTCCAGACGGTACAGAGCGGTGGCGTAGCCCATGTTCCACTCCGTGTTGTCGGGATCTTCCTCCAGAGCCCTGGCGAAACATTCCTTCGCCTCCCCGTAGCACTGAGAGTGGGAGCTCAGCAAAGACCACCCCTTCTCCCCCCACACCTCGGGCACCATTGCCGTGACGTGCGGGCCCTGGGTGAGGGGGCCACACATCACCTCCAGCTTGTCGAGGTAGGACTGGGCCTCGCTGAGTTGCCCCATGTGGTAATGCAACCAGGCCCGGTTGCCATGGGTGACGATGCTCCTCCTCTCAAATCCATCCCCGTGGATCTCCCTCAGACGTCTCTCCGCCTCCTCTAAGTCACGGAGAGCTTCTTCGCGGTTGCCCTGCCGGTAGTTGATGTAAGCCAGCTGGTTGTGCGGCACGCCTTGGTGCTTCCCGCCGATGATAATCGAATCCTGCAACCTCTGCTTCACATCGTCCAGGTCGACGTCGTCTATCTGTGGGCCCCACGTGAAGTGGCACTGAAGCTGGCCGAGCTTCACCAACAAGGACTCCCTCAGTGTGTCGCTGCAAGAGAGCACAAGGTGATCAATGGGACAACACACAAAAAGCTGGAGTAGCTCAGTGGGTCAGGCGTAATCAAGGACGAGTCGCACCCTGGCCACTCCTTCTTCTACCCTCACCCATCAGGCAAGAGGCACAGAGGTCTGGAAACTCACACCTCCAGATTCAGGGACAGTTCCTTCAACGCTGGTATCAGGCACCTGAACCATCCTATCACCAACTAGAGAGAGGTCCTGACCTTCCAGCTGCCTCATCGGTCTATCTATTATCGGGCTTTACCTTGGGCTAAACGTTACTCCCGTTATCCTGGATCTGTGCACTGTGGACGGCTTGATTGTAATCATGTATAGTCATTCTGCTGACTGAATAGCACAAAGCAAAAAAAGCTCCTCAACTTTTAGCTGCATTTCAGCCCCACGCTCCTGATCTTAGGTTGCCTGGAACAGAATAGGGACGTTTGTTCTGTTGTTCAATGCTGGGAGGAACGGGGACCTCCCTGTCGGTTCGGCCTGGGCCTGCCGAAGATGGCCGCTGACCAAGATGCCGCCACTCACAGGTCCCAGCTACGGACAGTCTAGGGTTCTGCCTGAGTCGACCGCCTGCCTCTCTTTCGGGCATGTGTCCGTGTCCACGGGGAATGTGAAGCCTTCCCTGAACGCTGATTATCGCGAGGGGTGGTTATGGACAATAGACAATAGGCCATTCGGCCCTTCGAGCCAGCACCACCATTCAATATGATCATGGCTGATCATCCCCAATCAGTACCCAGATCCTGCCTTCTCCCCATATCCCCTGACTCTGCAATTTTTAAGAACCCTATCTAGCTCTCTCTTGAAAGCATCCAGAGAACCTGCCTCCACTGCCCTCCGAGGCAGAGAATTCCTCAGACTCACCACTCTCTGTTGGAAAAAGTGTTTCCTTGTCTCCGTTCTAAATGGCTTACTCCTTATTCTTAAACTGTGGCCGCTGGTTCTGGACTTCCCCAACATCGGGAACATGTTTCCTGCCTCTAGCGTGTCCAAACCCTTAACAATCTTATATGTTTCAATAAGATCACCTCTCATCCTTCTAAACTCCAGAGTGTACAAGCCCATCTGCTCGATTCGCTCAGCATATGACAGTCCTGCCATCACGGGAATTAACCTTGTAAACCTACGCTGCACTCCCTCAATAGGAAAAATGTCCTTCCTCAAATTAGGGGACCAAAACTGCACACAATGCTCCAGGTGTGGTCTCACTAGAGCTCAGTACAACTGCAGAAGGACCTCTTTGCTCCTATATTCGATTCTTCTTGCTATAAAGGCCAACATGCCATTTGCTTTCTTCACTGCCTGCTGTACCTGCATGCTTACTTTCATAGACTGATGAACAAGGAGCCCCAGATCCCATTGTACTTCCCCTATTCCCAACTAAACGCCATTTAGATGGTAATCTGCCTTCCTGTTTTTGCTACCAAGGTGGATAACCTTACATTTATCCACATTAAACTTCATCTGCCATGCATCTGCCCACTCCCCCAAAACTGTCCAAGTCACCCTGCATTCTCATTGCATCCTCCTCACAGTTCACACTGCCACCCAGCTTTGTGTCATCTTCAAATTTGCTAATATTACTTTGAATCCTTTTATCCAAATCATTGATGTATATTGTAAATAGCTGCGGTCCCAGCACCGAACCTTGCGGTACCCCACTAGTCACTGCCTGCCATTCTGAAAGGGACCCGTTAATCCCTACTCTTTGTTTCCTGTCTGCCACCCACTTCTCTATCCATGTCAGCACCCTACCCCCTAAAAACATTTTTACCCAGAGAGTTGTGAATTTGTGGAATTCCCTGCCACAGAGGGCAGTGGATGCCAAATCACTGGATGGATTTAAGAGAGAGTTGGATAGAGCTCTGGGGGCTAATTGAGAAAAGGGATGTGGGGAGAAGGCAGGCACGGGTTACTGATAGCGGATGATCAGCCATAATCACAATAAATGGTGGTGCTGGCTTGAAGGGCCAAATGGCCTCCTCCTGCACCTATTTTCTATGTTTCTATGTGTCTATGTCTGATCTATCTTCCCCCTCAGTGCCCTTCTCCTGCCTTTTCCCCATAAACCCTCTAAACCTGTCCGGTCCCTGTACCTATCCAAATGTTTTTTAAACCCTGCGATAGTACTTGCTTCATCTACCTCCTCTGGCAGCCCGTTCCATGCACCTACCACCCTTTCTGGAAAAATGTTGCCCCTCAGGTCCCTATTAAATCCCCCCACCCCCACCCCCACACACCTTAAACCTATGTTCTCTGGTTCTTGATTCACCTGCTCTGGGTAAAAAAAGACTCTGTGCATTAATCCTATATATTCCTCTCATGATTTTAAACACCTCTATAGGATAACCCCTCATCCTCCCGCACCCCAAGGAATAAAGACCCAGCCTGCTCAACCTCTCCCTATAGCTCAAACCCTCGAGTCCTGGCAACATCCTGATAGATCTTCTCTGCACTCTTTCCAGCTGGACAACATCTTTCCTATAACATGGAGCCCAGAATTGAACACGATACTCTAAATGTGGTCTGACCAATGTCTTATATAAGTGCAACATGACCTCTCAACTCCTATCGGGTGGCGAGGTGGCGCAGTGGTAGAGCTATTGCCTTTCAGCACCAGAGACCCGGGTTCGATCCTGACTACGGCTGCTTGTCTGTACATTCTACCCATGACCTGCGTGGGTTTCCTCCAAGATCTTCAGTTTCCTCCCACACCCCAAAGACGTACAGGTTTGTAGATTAATTGGCTTGGTATCAATGTAAATTGTCCCCAGTGTGTGCAGGATAGTGTTAATGTGCAGGGATCGTTCGTCGGGGGGGAATCGGTGAGCCGGAGGTGCTGTTTCCGCGCTGTATGTCTAAAGCTGAAAACTAAGCTTCTCTACTCATCCACCTAATGTCGGCGTCAGTGCCTGAGAAGGTCCTGGTCTCTGATATCACTGTGCAAAGTGAAGATGTCCCTTACCTCATGCTGCTGTTCAGGATTCCGTCTTCCTTCGGAGAACTGGCTGGAGCAGAGACAGTGTGTGGTGATTTTATAGTCCAATGGGTGGGCTGAGTCCAGATGGTTCATCCCCATGCTCGAGATTCAAAATAAAAAAGTTTATCACCCTTGAACACATTTAATGATTCAATTGCCACTCCTATTTGGTTTGCTAAGTTCCAACGATTTATCTTAAAAACATTTCAAATAGATGACCCCTTATTCGAAAGCTATGTCTCCTGTTTAGAAATATAGTCACGGAGTCGTACAGCACAGATCAGCCCTTCAGCCCCATCTACTCGATGCTAACCAAGCTGCCATAACAAGCTAGATCCATCTGCAGCCCCTGTCTAACATTTCCCCCAAACCTTTCCTATCTGTCTACTTGCTCTTGTGTGTTTTAAAAGTCATACTTGTACCCATCTCTATCTTATCTGCTGACAGATGTATCTTTACATCAGTTTACCAGGGAGTACAAATACCTTGGAGTTTACCTGGACAGTAAACTGGGCTGGTCCAGGGACGCTGAGGCCCTGTACAAGACGGGACAGAGCCGGCTGTACCTTTTGAGAAGCTCCTCTCCTTCAATGTCTGCAGTGAGATGCTGCAGATGTTCTACCAGTCGGTGGTGGCCAGTGCCATCTTCTTCACTGTCATGTGCTGGGGCAGTAGGGCGAAGGCCGCGGACGCCAACAGGATTAACAAACTCATCAGGAAGGCTGGCTAGGTCCTGGGGGCGGAGTTGGATTCACGGGAGGTGGTCTTGGAGGGGAGGATGTTCCCCACACTGCGGAGCGTCCAGGACAATACAGCTCACCCCCTCCATGACACACTGGTCAACCTGAGGAGCTCCTTCAGCAACAGACTGGTTCCACCAAGATGCAGGACGGAACAACGCAGGAGATAGAAACATAGAAACATAGAAATTAGGTGCAGGAGTAGGCCATTCGGCCCTTCGAGCCTGCACCGCCATTCAATATGACCACGGCTGATCATCCAATTCAGTATCCCGTACCTGCCTTCTCTCCATACCCTCTGATCCCCTTATCCACAAGGGTCACAGCTAACTCCCTCTTAAATATAGCCAATGAACTGGCCTCAACTACCCTCTGTGGCAGAGAGTTCCAGAGACCCACCACTCTCTGTGTGAAAAAAGTCCTTCTCATCTCGGTCCTAAAGGATTTCCCCCTTATCCTTAAGCTGTGACCCCTTGTCCTGGACCTCCCCAACATCGGGAACAATCTTCCTGCATCTAGCCTGTCCAACCCCTTAAGAATTTTGTAAGTTTCTATAAGATCCCCTCGCAATCTCCTAAATTCTAGAGAGTATAAACCAAGTCTATCCAGTCTTTCTTCATAAGAAAGTCCTGACATCCCAGGAGATCCTTCTTCCCTGTGGCTATCAACCTGTACAACTCCTCCCCCTTCTGTCGTGGGCTAGACTGAGACTGACTCTCCTCTACCACCACCTCTCCAATCTTTGCACATCCCCAATCCTTTCCACTCGTCACTTTAATTTCATGTTTCATGTGTTTCGTGTTTTATGACTGTTGGCAGATCAATTTTCCTCCTGGGATGAATAAAGTTCTATTGTATCGTATATCCATATCCATGTACCTACCACTCTCTTCATGAAAAAGATGCCTCTCGGGCCCCTTATACATCATTACCTAGCAATGTTACAAAATGTTGAGATTTAAAAATTCAAGTCTGCAATTTATCCCATCAGATAATGCATAAAAATAAGTTTAATTTGACACCTAATTCACTTTGATATCTTCAGTATTAAAAAGGTTAGGGCCATTTTCATACTCGGAAATTAGCAACTTGTTTCCTATTGCTTATCTATTGACTTAACACAAAAGTTGTGATCGAGGACAGTCAGAAGCCCATAACTTCCTTAAAAATTAAGAGAACTGAAAGAAATTTTCAGTTATTATAGATTGGAGTATTCTGAAACAAATATGAAACAATCTTACTTGGATGACCTGAAATTAGAGCATATAATTAATTAGTTATCCAATTGTAGCCAATTACAAAATTCAATTCGTAGATCTAAACATCTATCCATTTCTTAAGAACAAATTTAAAAAAAAATGTAAAGCCTAAGTGTCCAATTAACAGTCACACAATAATTCACAATATAACATGAATTTTAAATCTAATTGTCATTAATTTATAGGCCAAATTGAAGGAATTTTGTGTTTAATGCCTGTAAATTAATGGGCATTTTAAACAGAGTGGGATTTTCTGTATTGGAACGTTGTGGCTGCGGTGAATTTAAACCCAATATCAGCAGGAAAAATTCTGCTGGTTCGTATGGGGACTAAATCACCGTTTCGCAACATGAAATATTGATTAAAGTCCCCTAAAAAAGCAAGTTTATATGTAAAAGTAAACAGCTTTCACTTACCTGTCCCCTACGTAAAATCGGTCCCTGTTGTCGGCGTTCACGGCATTGGGAGCTAATTTTTATTTTACTGCAGTTATGAAATAGTCGGGCTATTTATTAAAAAAAACGGACTTACCAGCAGTCGGAACGCATCTCCAGAAATAGATCGCACTCCGACAACAGAAAGCTCCAGATGGCAAGGGGAAAACCGCATTTTAACCCCGCCCCCCCGCCCCCCATTAAAGGCGCCAAAGTCGCGCACGCGGCCAGCGGCAGAACTGCAGCACCGCTAAAGGTAAGTTTTGTAACATACCTACATTCCCCTATTACCTTGAACCCCTGCCCTCTAGGTTTACACTCTTTAAACTTTAGACTTGAGTTGAGTTTAGTTTAGTGTAGAGATACAGCGCGGAATCTGGTCCTTCGGCCCATCGAACCCGGATCGAACCAGGGTGTCTGGCGCTGCATGTGCTGTAAGGCAACAACTCTACCACTGCGCCACCGTGCTGCCATCCACATGTCTATCCTTGACCATGACCCCGTGGACAAGCACCATGCCGCCATCTCCCAGATCGTCACCCATCTCATCACATTCTGGCAAACCCCCTGACTTTAGTCTTCATAGATACGGTGCGGAATATAGATACGGCCCACCGAGACCGTGCCGACCAGCACGTACAGTGTCCTACATGCACCCTACAACTTGCAATTTTAATATTTACAATTATACCAAGCCAATTTACCTGCAAACCTGGGGGTCTTTGGAGTGCGGGAGGAAACCGGAGATCTCGAAGAAAAGCCCACGCTGGGTCACGGGGAGAATGTACAAACTCCATACAGACAAGCACCCTTAGTCAGGATCGAACTCGGGTCTCTGGCGCTGTGAGGCAGCAACTCTACCGCTGCGCCACCGTGACGAAACCCGACACGCAACCTTTTTACACAGAGGGTGGTGGGTGTATGGAACGAGCTGCCGGAGGAGGTGGGTGAGGCAGGTAATATAACAATATTTGAAGGACATTGGGACAGGTATGTGGGTGGGGAAGGTTTAGTGGGATATTGTTCAGATGCAAAATGGAACAGGTGTAGATAGAGTCATAGAGTGATACAGTGTGGAAACAGGCCTTTCAGCCCAACCTGCCCACTCCGGCCAACATGCCCCAGCTACACTAGTCCCACCTGCCTGCACCTGGTCCATATCCCTCCAAACTTGTCTTATCCATGGGGCATCTTTGTTACTTAGTTCCTTGTTATTTCATATTTAAAAAACTCTCTTGCTTGTTCTGTTAGTCTGAAAAAATGCGTAGGAAGGACCTGCAGAAGCTGCTTTGCACCAAAGGCAGACACAAAATGCTGCAGTAACTGTGCGGGTCAGGCAGCATCTCTGGAGAAAAGGAATAGGTGACGTTTCTGGTTGAGACCCTTCTACAATCATCAGTCTGAAGAATGGTGTCAAACCGAAATGCCACCTATTCATTTTAAGAATTCCCTATTAAGATGAAGGCCATTATGAATAAGGGACAGGCCATTTAGGACTTTAAGAAGAAGGGGTAGTCTATTTATGACTGAGTTGAGGGACAACTTTTTCACCCAGAGAGTTGTGAATCTGTGGAATTCTCTGCCACAGAAGGCAGCGGAGGCCAATTGACTGCATGTATTCAAGAGAGAGTTAAGGACCTGTCCCACCTGCCGATTTTTTCGGCGACTGCCGGCGTCATGTCAGTATCGCCAAAAGATTTTGAATATTTCAAAATCCAGCGTCGACAAGAAAAACGTTGCGACACTTGAAAAAAAATACTGCGCGTCAAGACATCATCACGCCGCATCACCCCGCAAATTTTTCGGTGACCTGATATGTCAGTCAATAATGCCGGCAGTCGCCGAAAAAAATCGCCAAGTGGAACATGCCCTTTATTTAGCTCTTACGGCTAATGGGATCAAGGGATATAAGGAGAAAGCAGGAACAGGGTAGTGATTTTGGATGATCAGCCATGATCATATTGAATGGTGGCGCTGGCTTGAAGGGCTGAATGGCCCACTCCTGCATCTATTTTCTATGTTTCTATGCCCCGCTGAGTCACTCCCGCATTTTGTGTTTATTATTAGTCTGATCTTGGCTGCACTCCTAGTCCCACTTGTTTCCAGGTTATGCTCGAGATTAAAAGTACACACATTTATCAGCCCTGAACACATTTAATTAGTCAATTGCCACTCCTATTTGGTTTGCGAAGTTCAGACGATTCCGCTTAAAAACATTTTAAATTGATGACCCCTTATTCGAAAGCTATATGTCAGGGGTTATGGGGAGAAGCCAGGAGAGTGGGGTAAGGAGGGAGAGATAGAGACGTGATGGGCCGAATGGCCTAAATCTACACCTATCACTTATGAACATGAAGTTATGAACTGCCCGAGTGAAAAAGACTGTGGATGTTCACCTTATCAATGCCCCTTAGGATTTGATATGTCTCCAGATGAGCACCCCCCAGTTTCCTCTGTTGCACGGAACCAAAAGACCAAGTCTTCACAGCTTCTCTTTGGAACTCGGAGTTTATTGGACCTCAGTGTTATATCTGGACTTCAAAAACAGCACAAGTTGCTGCAGTAACTCAATAGGTTAGGCAGCATCTGTGGAGAACATAGATAGTCTAAAGATGTGCCCCGACATTACGTATCCATGTTCTCCAGAGATGCAGCTTGACCAGCGGAGTTCCTCCAGAACTATGTGCCTTTTCCTGACAATTAAAAAACCCTTTACTTGGAATAATGGAACAACGGCACCCTCTGCTGGTCAGAATAGTATTGTGTTCTTTGCTCAATTGCACTAAACGTTTATCATGTATCTGTGTACTGTGCAATAGGTGGTTATTTCCATACACAAAACATCCACATCTATTGTTCACCCATTCACACTAGGTATCTCACATTTGCATCTCTTTCTTACACGCTTGGCCCAATGAGCCCACGCCGACCATCAATCACCCGTTCACACTAGTTCGACTCGACTAGTTCACACTCGAATCATTCCAGGGGCGACAGAGGTTCACCTGCATCTCCTCCAACCTCATCTATTGCGTCCGCTGCTCTAGGTGTCAGCTGATCTACATTGGTAAGACCAACCAGACTGATTCCTGGGATGTCAGGACTGTCTTATGAACAAAGACTGTATAGACTCGGTTTATACTCTCTAGAATTTAGGAGATTGAGAGGGGATCTTATAGAAACGTACAAAATTCTTAAGGGGTTGGACAGGCTAGATGCAGGAAGATTGTTCCCGATGTTGGGGAGGTCCAGGACAAGGGGTCACAGCTTAAGGATAAGGGGGAAATCCTTTAGGACCGAGATGAGAAGGACTTTTTTCACACAGAGAGTGGTGGGTCTCTGGAACTCTCTGCCACAGAGGGTAGTTGAGGCCAGTTCATTGGCTATATTTAAGAGGGAGTTAGATGTGGCCCTTGTGGCTAAGGGGATCAGAGGGTATGGAGAGAAGGCAGGTACGGGATACTGAGTTGGATGATCAGCCATGATCACATTGAATGGCGGTGCAGACTCGAAGGGCCGAATGGCCTACTCCTGCACCTAATTTCTATGTTTCTAAGCGTAGGCTTGGAGATCGTTTCGCCGAACACCTCCGCTCAGTCCGCATTAACCAACCCGATCTCCCGGTGGCTCAGCACTTCAACTCCCCCTCCCATTCCGAATCTGACCTTTCTGTCCTGGGCCTCCTCCATGGCCAGAGTGAGCACCACCGGAAATTGGAGGGGCAGCACCTCATATTCAGATTGGGCAGTTTGCCCCTAGCGGTATAAACGTTGACTTCTCCAATTTCCGGTAGCCCTTGCTGTCTCCTTGCCTTCTCAGCTCTCCCTCAGCCCTCGGGCTCCTCCTCTTCCTTTCTCCTTTCCCCGCCCACTAGGGGGCAATCTACAGAGGCCAATTAACCCACAATCCAGCGAGTCGTCGGGATTCCGTAGGAAACCGGAGCACCCAGAGGAAACCCACTTGGTCACGGGATTGATCATATTGAATGGCGGTGCTGGCATATTAAAAAAACCCTCTTGCTTATTCTGTTAGTCTGAAAAAATGTGTAGGAAGGAACTGCAGATGCTGCTTTGCACCGAAGGCAGACACAAAATGCTGCAGTAACTCAGCGGGTCAGGCAGCATCTCTGGAGAAAAGGAATAGGTGACGCTTCTGGTTGAGACCCTTCTACAATCTTCAGTCTGAAGAAGGGTGTCAAACCCAAAACGTCACCTATTCCTTTTAAGAATCCATGATTAAGAATAAGGGTGGCCCATTATGAATAAGGGACAGGCCATTTGGGACTTTAGAAGAAGGGGTAGTCTATTTATTACTGAGTTGAGGAACAACTTTTTCACCCAGAGAGTTGTGAATCTGTGGAATTCTCTGCCACAGAAGGCAGCGGAGGCCAATTGACTGGATGTATTCAAGAGAGAGTTAAGGGCCTGTCCCACTTGGCAACATTTTTTTGGCGAATGCCGGCGTCAGTATCGCCAAAAGATTTTGAATATTTCAAAATCCAGCGTCGACAACAAAAATATTGCGACACTCGAAAAAAAACACTGCGCGTCAATACATCATCACACCGCAAATTTTTCGGTGACCTGATACGTCAGTCAATGATGCCGGCAGTCGCCAAAAAAATCGCCAAGTGGGACAGGCCCTTTATTTAGCCCTTACGGCTAATGGAATCAAGGGATATACGGAGAAAGCAGGAACAGGGTAGTGATTTTGGATGATCAGCCATGATCATATTGAATGGCGTTGCTGGCTTGAAGGGCCGAATGGCCTGCTCCTGCATCTATTTTCTATGACCCGCTGAGTCATTCCAGCATTTTGTGTTTATTATTAGTCTGATCTTGGCCGCACTCCTAGTCCCACTTGTTTCCAGGTTATGCTCGAGATTAAAAGTACAAACATTTAGCATCCGTGAACACATTTAATGATTCAATTGCCACTCCACAATTAAAAACTCTTAACTTGGAATAATGGAACAATGGCTCCCTCTGCTGGTCAGAATAGTGTTGTGTTCTTTGCTCAATTACACTAAACGTGGTGCCCTTCATCATGTATCTGTGTACTGTGGAATAGTAAAAGGCCTGTCCCACCAGCATGCAAATCTATGCGATGAACGCGATCAAACCGGCAGCGGGGGCCGTGCGGAGGTCGGGTGATCCCCTGTACAGGGCCGTTCCCACCAGCATGCGCCTGCATGCGGCAAGCGCAACCAAACCGGCAGCAGGGGCCGCGCGGAGGTCGGGTGAGTGGCGCAACGTGGCGCAAAGTGAGGCGAACTTGGAGCGAAGTCCAAGGTAAGTTCGCCAGGACAGAGAGGGGCACACAGAGAGGGGCACCGAGGCACACACACACACAGGGCCACGGAGCCACACACATAGAGGGTCACGGAGGCGCTTACAAATAGGTTCACGGAGGCACGATGTTGAGGCGGTATGTAAATGTCGAGGCGACTGCGAGCTGACAAGCCGTTGCCGTGCGGAATATTTGGACATAGTCGGTTTTTCGGAGCCCCGCGCGGTGTCGGGACGAACTCGGGACGAACTCCGCACAATTCCGCACGGCTCCGGCGATCGAAGTGGGACCGGCCCCGCGACCCCGGACGGCTCAAGCGACCACGTTAGGTCACGATAATCGCATAGAGTTGCATGCTGGTGGGACAGGCCCTTAAGATTAAATGAGAACTTACCAGTTTGAAGTTTGATCTTTATTTTATGAGGAGTTACGATGAGGGATTACGTGAAGAAGCCCCGCCAGGCGCATGCGCATCATACTTCAAAGCAGTGGCATGAAAACACAGAAACTATAGTCAAAGACTAGATCTACCAGATGATCTTTGCGATTATGAGGGTCGGGAACGGAGGGCACGTAATCCCTCATCGTAACTCTTCAGAAAATAAAGATCAAACTTCAAACTGGTAAGTTCTCGTTTAATCTTACTATTTTACTTCGGAGTCACGTGAGTGACTTCGTGAAGATTTCAATACTCTGTGGTTTAATGCCGTAGATCCATTCCATATGACACACTGCTTCAGTTGACACAGTAGTGAATAAATAATGTATTGAATATTGCTTTGAATTATCCAATAATCATTTTAATAATAATAACAAACAAAATAATAATAACCCCTCTGTCCCAGAGGGAAATTACAAATGAAATTTAGAAAGAAAACGAAATCAAACCGAACCCGAAACAGCATGCCCAAAACCTTGCACTGTCAGGACAGGTTTATCATAAAATTTGGAGAAGGTTGACTCCTTAGACCATCCTGTGGCCCCGAGGATTTGGTCTAGAGGCATGTCTTCGCTGCGGATGTTGATGCCGCCCTGGTGGAGTGAGATTTAAACACATGAGTGTCTACTCCAGCACAATCCAAAACCTGTTTTAACCATCTAGACATAGTTTGTACTGACACCTTTTTATGAGGCTTTTTATGGCTGATGATCATTGCTATCTCAGAGCCTCTGAGACTCTTAGTTATCTCGATATATTGACTCAGGTGCTTGACTACACATAACATTTGGTCAACGGGGTATGCTTTAAAGCTTACTTTGGTTCCGGCCATTCTTTGTTTGATTAAATCATACACATATAACGTAATGTTATCTGCAGAAGAGTACATGCTATCTAGTCGAACCTTTGCAATGTTTGAACTCGTTGCGCTGATACTAGCGCCATGAGCATAACCACTTTAAGTGTTAACTTCTGAAAAGACAGTGACGTAATTGGAGCCCATTGCCGAAGCAGTGTGAGAACTATACTGACATCCCAAATTTCTGTATATCTAGGCTTAAGAGGGTTCTTGTTAAAGATTCCTCTCATGAATCGGGATACTAACGGATGAGACCCGATAGATTGTTGTTCTGAAAACTGCCCTAAATATGAGGACAACGCACTCCGAGCACTATTAATGGCACTATAGCTCAAGTGTTCATCAAAATGCAATGTAGCAAGGAACTCCAATACATCCGGTATGCTTGCAGTATGATAAGATATATCTGACTGCAAGCAAAACATCTCCCATTTCTTAATATGAGATACATATTGTTTTTAGTGCTATCTCTCCAAGCTGCAGTTATCACATCCATGGTCCTACTCGACAGTCCAAGGCCTTGGAACGGTCTGGTCAGAACCTGCAATTGAACAAATTAATATGATCATGTAACGGATGACTTTCTCCTATTACTGGATGAACCAACAAATTAGTGCAGTTGGGGACAGCCGTGAATAGCTGAGTCATAATTCTCAGCACCAATGGGAACCATGGCTGTGTAGGCCAGTCCAGGACCACCAAATCTGAGCTGAGGTTAACCCATTGGGTAATGCTTTAAATTGCCACAGCTGTCCCATCCAACTAAATTTCAAGTATCTTTGGTACTGATGATGAATTGGTACTGAATAATATGCATCTTTCAGATCTATAGTTGCCATATAACAACCTTCTGATAACAGCTGTTTAGCAGTATTGAAGGTGTCCATTTTAAAATGCCTATACTGGACATAGGAATTTAACTGGGTTAGATCCAGAATGACTCGACATCTACCATCTTTTTTCTGTCTGGGGAATATATTGGACACAAATTGTTGAGGATGGTATGTCATCCTCTCAATTACCCCTTTTAGGACAAAACCGCAATTTCTTCATTTACCTGCTGAGTTTCTGGTCCAGAGAAAAACAATACCCGACTAGGCACATTTTATCCAGGTGGATGAATTCCTGACATAAACTCTATTCGAGACCCTGAGACAGTGTCCAGTATAAACAGATCAGATGTTATACAGCAGCATTCATCATAAAATAACTGCAACTACCCCCAGCCGGAGGTTGTTCCCCAGAAGATTTATCCCGGACTGAATGAATCACCCATACCACTACAGTTGACCTTGGAGTTCTTGTCCTTTTCGCCATAATGGGGTTGTAGTTGGGATATACAGGTGGGTAATACCGCCGTCCCACTGGCCCCACTCTGTTTGGCCCTGCCCCAGGATCTGACCCCCTTCGTGTTGAAAACGCCCTGCGAGGTGGCATCCTGGCGGAAGGGACGTAAGTCTTCATGAGGCCTATTGTCTTGGCCTCTTCCTCCAGGTCTTTGACTTGTTTGAGCAGGTCCTCCCCAAATAAATAATTTGGCGCTTGAAATATTGGTGGACCTGAATAAAGCTGCAAATCGCGGGTTCAGTGTAGATTTTATGGCTATTTTCCAGATGCAATTCACTTTGAAATATGCATTACACAGCAGGGCCAGCATATCCTGCTGTGTGCTGTACATCCGTGCCCCTCGGACCATTTTGCCAAAAGCCGTGATGCCTGCTCCCACCAATTTGAGGACCCGCTGGAAACGTATTTCTTGTCCACGCATCGTTGCACTCATTTGTGCCCAGATAGCAGAGTTCACAGTGGGCACTTTAAGCGACGCACAATTGACAGGTGTTATGTATTGGGTGGCTGTTTTTTGCATTATTGTATCTTGTGGCTGGTGAGAGGCCATGTAATTGATGTTGGCCGCCAGATGTTCCTCCATGGCTTCACCAGTACCTTCAGGAATAGCAAAGTTCCTTTGCTACATCCGGGACACCTGGAGCATGGCTCATGTGTTTTGGTGTGTGCCCAAAAGCAGTGACACCAACTTCAGGGTCAGACTCCTCCTGCCCTGGCTCTCCCGAGTCTTGCTCCAGTGAGGTCTCTTCCAGCCCTAAACAAGGTGCTGGAGGGGGTGATTCCCACTGGTATTCATAAGCAGTGTAGTCTTCACTGTATAGGCCTCTATGTGAGGCTGTCTGGGGAATCCCAGGGGCATTCGACCCCGATTGAAAAATCTCATGGCTCATTAGAGTTTGGAACATCTTCTCCATCTGGTCGAGCTGTCCCCGTACCTTTTCATTAGAAGGAGGGGAGTCTTCCTCTTCATCAGACCCGTCAGATAAAACGGGCCTGAGAGATGTTCTCTTGACCTTCCTCCCTAGTGGAGTGGCCTCAGTGCCCTGAAGCACTGGAACTAACGGAGGCAGTTGAGCTGCCGGTAGAACAGCAACCGGTATCGGAGCCGGCGTTACTGCAGCCGGTATCTCCCGACCCGATCTGCGAGCGGTAACCACGGACCCGCGCGTTACGCTCCTACTACGGACTCTTTTCATTTTTACACGCTACCGCTGGCTCCCGAGCCAGACTCACGGAGTTCAAATACTCGCAGGAAAAGTTAGAAATTGACTTACCTGCGGGTTCACTGCTTACCGCTGGTGGAGCTACGCTCTCCAGCCCGATGCGTAGGACATAATGACGCGCATGCACCTGGTGGGGCTTCTTCACGTAGTCACGTGACTCCGAAGTAAAATAGGTGTTTTTTTTCCATACACTAAACATCCACGTCTATTGTTCACCCTTTCACACTAGTTCACACATCCCTTTCTTACACGCTCGGCCCAATGAGTCCACGCCGACCATCAATCACCCGTTCACACTAGTTCGACTCGACTAGTTCACACTCTACTCCATTCAAATACCCAAGCAATTGTTCCAGTTTCGACAGAGGTTCACCTGCATCTCCGCCAACCCCATCTATTGCATCCGCTGCTCTGGATGTCAGCTGATCTACATCGGTGAGACCGAACGTCTCCGCTCAGTCCGCATTAACCAACCCGATCTCCCTGTGGCTCAGCACTTCATCTCTCCCTCCCATTCCAAATCTGACCTTTCTGTCCTGGGCCTCCTCCATGGCCAGAGTGAGCACCACCGGAAATTGGAGGAGCAGCACCTCATATTGGGCAGTTGTACAGCTTGGGCAGTTTGCACCTCAGCGGCATAAACATTGACCTCCAATTTCCGGTAGACCTTGCTGTCTTCCCTTCTCAGCTCTCCCTCAGCCTTCGGGCTCCTCCTCTTCCTTTCTTCTTTCTTCTCCCAGCACCACCCCCCCCCCCCCCCCCCCACCCCACCCTACATCAGACTGAAGAAGGGTTTCGGCCCGAAACTTTGACTATTTCCTTCTCTACATAGATGCTGCTGCACCTGCTGAGTTTCTCCAGCACTTTTTGTCCACACTAGCTCTATGTTGTCCCAATTTCTCATCCGCTTCCCGCCCACTAGGGGGCAATCTACAGAGGCCAATTAACCCACACTCCAGCGCGTCTTCGGGAATCCGAAGGAAACCGGAGCACCCGGAGGAAACCCACTTGGTCACAGGGAGAACGTACAAGGCCCACACAGACAGTTAGCCAAAATCTAGCGCTGTGAGGCAGCAGCTCGACCAGTGTAGCTCTACAGTAGAAATATGTGGTTTATTTGCGAGGATGATCAGAGAGTAGAGGCGATTAATATGCACATTCGTGGGGTGTCTGGAGACATCTTTAGGATAATGCTAGAGTGGGGAGAATGGATAAAGGGGAGATTTTTTAGATTAGTCTAGAGATACAGCGCAGAAACAGGCCCTTTGGCTCACCGAGTCCGCGCTGACCATCGATCAGCCCATACACTAGCACTACCCTCCATGCCAGGGACTATTTACAATTATTATTGAAGCCCGTTAACCTACAAACCTGCAGGTCTTTAGAGTGTGGAAGGAAACCGGATCATCCAGGGAAAACCCACGTAGTCACAGGGAGAATGTGCAAACTCCGCTCAGACAAGCACCCGTAGTTGAGATCAAACCCGGGCCTCTGGCAGTCTGAGGCATCAACTCTACCGTTGCCCCATCGTGCCAGAAGATTATTGAAGTGTTGAGCCAGGGGTCACACTTTAAGAGTAAAGGGTAGGCCATTTAGGACTGAGATGAGGAAAAACCTTTTCACCCAGAGAGTTGTAAATCTGTGGAATTCTCTGCCACAGAAGGCAGTGGAGGCCAATTCACTGGATGTTTTCAAGAGAGAGTTAGTTTTAGCTCTTAGTGCTAACGGATTCAAGGGATATGGGGAGAAAGCAAGAATGGGGTCGTGAATTTGGATGATCAGCCATGATCATATTGAATGACGGTGCTGGCTCAAAGGGCCGAATGTCCGACTCCTGCACCTATTTTCAATGTTTCTATGTTTCCACCCCTCCTGCAGTTAACAAACAAAGAACTCAAAACTATTCTGACCAGCAGAGGGCGGCGTTGTTCCTTTATTCCAAGTCAAGGGAGTTTAATTGTCAGGAAAAGACACAAAGTGTTGGAGGAACTCAGCTGGTCAGTCTGCATCCCTGGAGAACATGGATACGTAATGTCGGGACACATCCTAAAACTGTCCATGTTCTCCACAGATGCTGCCTAACCTATTGAGTTACTTCAGCACCTTGTGTCATTTTTGGAGCAGATGTTCTAGTAGTAGAACTACACCATTCGGCCCGTCTAGCCCACTCCGCCATTTAATCATGGCTGATCAGTCTCTCCCTCTCAGCCCCATTCTCCTGCCTTCTCTCCATAACCCCTGACAGCCGTTCTAATCAAGAATCTGTCAATCTCTGCCTTAAAAATATCCACTGACTTGGCCTCCACAGCCGTCTGTGACAATTAATTCCACAGATTCACCACCCTCTGGTTAAATAAATTCCTCCTCATCTCCTTACTAAAGAACTGTCCATTAATTCTGACACTATGGCCCCTGGTCCTAGACTTTCCCACTGGTAGAAACATCCTCTCCACATCCACGCTATCCAGGTCTTTCACAATTCGGTAAGTTTCAATGAGGTCTCCCCTCAACCTCAAAGGCAACATCTCCAAGTTTGCGGATGACACTAAGCTGGGGGGCAGTGTTAGCTGTGAGGAGGATGCTAGGAGACTGCAAGGTGACTTGGATAGGCTGGGTGAGTGGGCAAATATTTGGCAGATGCAGTATAATGTGGATAAATGTGAGGTTATCCACTTTGGTGGCAAAAACAGGAAAGCAGACTATTATCTAAATGGTGGCCGATTAGGAAAAGGGGAGATGCAGCGAGACCTGGGTGTCATGGTACACCAGTCATTGAAAGTTGGCATGCAGGTGCAGCAGGCTGTGAAGAAAGCGAATGGTATGTTAGCTTTCATAGCAAAAGGATTTGAGTATAGGAGCAGGGAGGTTCTACGTCAGTTGTACAGGGTCTTGGTGAGACCACACCTGGAGTATTGCGTACAGTTCTGGTCTCCAAATCTGAGGAAGGACATTATTGCCATAGAGGGAATGCAGAGAAGGTTCACCAGACAGATTCCTGGGAAGTCAGGACTGTCTTATGAAGAAAGACTGGATAGACTCGGTTTATATTCTCTAGAATTTAGGAGATTGAGAGGGGATCTTATAGAAACTTACAAAATTCTTAAGTGGTTGGACAGGCTAGATGCAGGAAGATTGTTCCCGATGTTGGGGAGGTCCAGGACAAGGGGTCACAGCTTAAGAATAAGGGGGAAATCCTTTAGGACCGAGATGAGAAATACTTTTTTCACACAGAGAGTGGTGAGTTTCTGGAACTTTCTGCCACAGAGGGTAGTTGAGGCCAGTTCATTGGCTATATTTAAGAGGGAGTTAGATGTGGCCCTTGTGGCTAAGGGGATCAGAGGGTATGGAGAGAAGGCAGGTACGGGATACTGAGTTGGATTTTCAGCCATGATCATATTGAATGGTGGTGCTGGCTCAAAGGGCCGAATGGCCTACTCCTGCACCTAATTTCTATGTTTCTTTGTAATCTTCTAAGCTCCAGCAAGGACTTGCTCAGTATAGATACATATGGAGTATTGTGAGCAGTTTTGGCCCCCATATATACACACAGGCATATATATACAGATATAAAACAGATAAACAATAATAGTGCAAATAAAAAAAATCAATGTTGCCAAGTCTATGTAGGTTGGAGCTTATTTGGAGGTTGTAGTGTTTAATAGCCCGATGGTCGTGGGGAACAGCTGTTCCTGAAGCTGGACGTTACGGTTTTCAGGCTCCTGTACCTCCTTCCCGATGGCAGGAGTGAAATGAGTGTGTGGCCAGGATGGTGTGGGTCTGCCCAGTCCATCATTGGCTCTGACCTCCCTTCCATCGAGGGGATCTATCACAGTCGCTGATCAAAAAGGCTGGCAGTATCATCAAGGACCCACACCATCCAGGCCATACACTCATCTCCCTGCTACCTTCAGGTAGAAGGTACAGGAGCCCTAAGACTGCAACGACCAGGTTCAGGAATAGCTACTTCCCCACAGCCATCAGGCTATTAAACTTGGCTCGGACAAAACTCTGAACATTAATAGCCCATTATCTGTTATTTGCACGTTATCAGTTTATTTATTCAAGTATTTATGTATTTAATGGTATATGGACACACTGATCTGTTCTGTAGTCAATGCCTACAATATTCTGTTGTGCTGAAGCAAAGCAAGAATTTCATTGTCCTATCTGGGACACATGACAATAAACTCTCTTGACTCTGATGATGCTGGCTGCCTTTTTGAGGCAGCGACTCCTGTAGACCCCTTCGATGGTGGTCGGGGGGGGGGGGGGGGTCAGTACCTGTGAAGACAGAGGGGAAGCGGCTGTTCCTGAGTCTGGTGATGCGCACTTTCTTCTGCCCGACGGGAGCGTGGAGAAGAAGGGACGGCTAACCACACATCATACAGTTATTCCCCAACACCTCCGCACGGCAACATAACCACCTGTTGCCAGGCTGGGGCCAGATTTGGTTGCTGTGTTGGATTTGGGACTCGGTGTCGGTGTTTCCCCCAAACTCTTCTCTGTAATCCCAGCCCTGCCCTTCGTGACGGTCTCTTCCTCTTTCACCTCATTTCTAACCTGTGTGTGTGTGTGTGTGTGTATTTCCACAATTGATACTGTCTTTGATTCACAGAGTCATAGAGGAGTCATGTTCCCCATCTGCACTAGTCCCACCTGCCTGCGTTTGGCCCATATCCCTCAAAACCTGTCCCATCCATGTACCTGTCTAAATGTTCCTTAAACTCCAGCAGCTTGCTCCATATTCCTATAACGCTTTGTGTGAAAAGGTTACCCTTCAGATTCCAATTAAATCGTTCCCCCGTCACCTTAAACTTATGTCCTCTGATTTTCGAGAATCACGGACAGGGCATGTTTGGAGGGATATGGACCAAAAGCTGGCAGATGGGACTACTGCAGCTGGGACATGTTGGCCAGTGTGGGCAAGTTGGGCCAAAGGGCCTGTTTAGAAACATAGAAACATAGAAAACAGGTGCAGGTGGAGGCCATTCGGTCCTTCAAGCCAGCACCACCATTCATTGTGATCATGGCTGATCGTCCCCTATCAATAACCCGTGCCTGCCTTCTCCCCACATCCCTTGATCCCATCCCATCTAACTCTTAAATCCATCCAGTGACTTGGCCTCCACTGCCCTCAGTGGCAGGGAATTCCACAAATTCACAACACTCTGGGTGAAAAGGTTTTTCTCACCTCAGCCTTAAATGACCACCCCTTTATTCTAAGACTGTGGCCCCTGGTTCTAGACTCGCCCGACATTGGGAACATTTTTCCTGCATCTCGCTTGTCCAGTCCTTTTATAATTTTATATGTTTCTAAAAGACTCCCCCTTATCCTTCTAAACTCCAGTGAATACAAGCCTAGTCTTTTCAATCATTCCTCATATGACAGTCCCGCCATCCCAGGGATCAATCTCATGAACTGCACTGCCTCAATCACAAGGATGTCCTTCCTCAAATTAGGAGACCAAAACTGTACACAATACTCCAGATGTGGTCTTACTAGAGCCCTATACAACTGCAGAAGAACCTCTTTATTCCTATACTGAAATCCTCTTGTTATGAAGGCCAACATGCCATTAGCTTTCTTCACTGCCTGCCGTACCTGCACGCCAACTTTCATTGACTGGTGTACAAGAACACCCAGGTCTCGCTCACCTCCCCCTTACCTAACCTAACCCCATTGGGATAATAATCTGTCCCCTTATTTTTGCCGCCGAAGTGGATAACCTCACATTATCTATATTATACTGCATCTGCCACGCATCTGCCCATTCACTCAACGTGTCCAGGTCACCCTGCAACCTCCTAACCTCCTCTTCACAGTTCACACTGCCGCCCAGCTTTGTGTCATCTGCAAACTTGCTAGTGTTGTTCCTAATTCCCTCTTCCAAATCATTAATAAACAGTTGCGGCCCCAACACCGAGTCTTGCGGCACTCCCCACATCCCTTGATTCCACTAGCTGCCTTTTTGGAATGAAATGATTCTGTGTCTTCTGGATTATGCCCAGAAATTCCTGCCATAGCTGTTCCACCATCATTCCTGCTAGTATCCCTTTCCAGTCTACCTTGTCCATCTCCCCTCTCGTGCCTTCATAGTCCCCTTTGTTCAACTGCATCACTGACACTTCTGATTTAAACTTCTCCATCTCAAATTGCAGATTAAAACGAATCATATTATGATCACTACCTCCAAGCGGTTCCTTTACCTCGAGTTCTCTTATCAAATCTGGTTCATTGGACAACACTAAATCCAGAATTGCCTTTTCTCTGATCGGCTCCAATACAAGCTGCTCTAAGAAACCACCTCGGAGGCACTCTACAAACTCTCTTTCTTGGGGTCCTGAGCCAACCTGATTTTCCCAGTCTACCTACATATTAAAATCCCCCATCACCACAGTGGCATTACCTTTGTTTCATGTCAGTTTCAACTCCTGCTGCAACTTACACCCTACATCTGGGCTACGATTTGGGGGTCTGTAGATAATAACAATTAGTGTCTTCTTGCCTTTGCAATTCCAAAACTCAATCCACAGTGACTCTACCTCGTTAGTCCCTATGTCTTCCCTCACAAGGGTCTGAATTCCATCCCTCACCAGCAAAACTACCCCCCCTCCTCTGCCCACCTGCCTGTCCTTTCTATAACCCTGAATATTAAGTTCCCAGGCCCAATCCTCCTGCAGCCACGTCTCAGTAATCCCCACAATGTCCTATGTAGGAGCCTCTAACTGAGCCTCAAGCTCATCTACTTTACTTCTTATAATTTGCGCATTCATATACAATATATATTTTTTATTCCTTATGCATCTTACCTTTCACGTTGATCCCTATTACAGGCGTGCATGCCTGCATTTGTGTGCGTGTGTGTGCATGCGTGTATGCATTTTTGTGTGTGTGTGCAATATCGCTCGCTTCTCTTTCCCCTGACTCTCAGTCTGAAGAAGTGCCTCCAAGCGAAATGTCACCCAATCCTTCTCTCCAGAGATGCTGCCTGTCCCGCTGAGTTACTCCAGATCTTTGTGTCTATTATCAGTGGTTATCTTGGGGTGGGGGTTTGCTGGGGAAACACTGTGTGATGTGTAGAAAGACAATCCTTCTTCTTCCTGTTTTTGAGGTTCATTATGTCGACGAATAGTCTCTTGAAGTTCTGCAGGTGTACAGTAGAGAGCATATTGACTAGTCGCATCACGGGCTGGTTCGGCAACTCGAACGCCCAGGATCGAAGAAGATTTTCAAAAAGGGGTGAATGCTACCCGGTCCATCACGGGTACTGACCTCCCCACAACCGAAGGGATCTCCAGGAGCTGCTGCCTCAGAAAGACTCCGGAATGGAGCCACAGCATGGAAACAAGCCCTTCGGCCCACCCAGTCCACGCCGACCATTGATCACCCGTTCACACTAGTTCCAGGTAATCCCACGTTCCTTGTTGATGAGCATAGTGGAGTTGTTTGCTCAGATGAAGGGAAAGAATTGGAGGAAAGTAAACACCTAAACAGAGACAGACACTCCAGCACTTTGTGTCAATCTCCAGTAGAAACAAGGAACTGCAGATGCTGGATAAGACAGGAAAAAGACACAAAGTGCTGGAGTAGCTCAGCGGGTAAGGCAGCATCTCTGGAGAAAACGGATAGGTGACGTTTTGGGACTGGACCCTTATGCCTGAAAGAGGAAGGTTCCCAACCTGCAGCATTGCCTTTCCATTTTCTCCAGAGATGCTCAAAAAGTCAAAAGTTAAACTATCCTTTATTGTCACTCAGACCTTTTGGTCTGAACAAAATTTTGTTGCCTTGCAGTCATACATATAATAAAATAACAAAACACACAATAAACACAAATTTAACATCCCCACAGTGAGTTCACCAGGCACCTCGCACTGTGATGGAAGGCAAAAGTCTTAAGTCTTTGTCTCTTCCCTCCTTGTTCTCCCTCTGCGCTGAGGTGATCTAGGCCTCCGATGTTGTGGCCCCGCCGGGTGATGGTAAGTAAGTCCCGCGGTTCAGCCGTGCTCCGCGAACGGGCCGGTTCAAGCTCCGCGCCCCGGGACGGTCGAAGCTGCCGAAGCTGCCGCCCTCCAGACCAGCGGACAAAGCTGTTGCCGTGCGACCTCCGGAAAAACAGGTCACCGACCTGTGACCTGCGAGCTCCCGACGATGTCGTCCACAGGGCCCGCGGCCGAACCTCCGAAGTCGGGCCGCCGCCGCCGGAACACCGCCGCCTCAGCCCCTGTTGCTGCCTGTCCCGCTGAGTTATTCCAGCGCTTAGTATCTTTTTGTTTTGTATTCCAGCATCTAGTTTAGGAAACGGGCCCTTCAGCCCATTGAGTCCACGACGACCATCGATCACCCAGACACGAATATGATATTATCCCACTTTCACATCCTACACACTAGGGGGAGCAATTTACAGAAGCAAATTAACCTACAAACCCGCATGTCTTTGGAGTGTGGGAGGAAACCAGAGAACCCGGAGAAAACCAAATTAGGACGCCACGGTGGCGCAACGGTGGAGTTGCTGCCTTTCAGCACTTGCAGCGTCGGAGACCCGGGTTCGATCCTGACTACGGCTGCTGTCTGTATGGAGTTTGTACGTTCTCCCCGTGACCCACGTGGGTTTTCTCCAGGATCTTCGGTTTCCTCCCACACTCCAAAGACGTGCAGGTTTGTAGGGTAATTGGCTTGGTATAAGTGTAAATTGTCTCGAGTGTGTGTGGGATATTCCCCTGTCCCACTTAGGAAACCTGAACGGAAACCTCTGGAGACTTTGCGACCCACCCAAGGTTTCCGTGCGGTTCCCGGAGGTTTTTGTCAGTCTCCCTTTGTCAGTCGAAAGTGGACTCCGTTTTAAAAATCGGTAATTTTTTAGTCGAAGCCGGTTGCGATGCTAGTTGAAGGTGGTTGCCGGAGGACAAAAGCCTCCGGGAACCGCACGGAAACCTTGGGTGGGGCGCAAAGTCTCCAGAGGTTTCCTTTCAGGTTTCCTAAGTGGGACAGGGGCATAAGTGGCTATTGAGCGGGGATCGCTGGTGGGGGCTGACTCGATGGGCCAAAGGGCCTGTTTCCGTGCCGTACCTCTAAACTAAACCCACAGGGAGAACATGCAAACTCCACACAGAGGTCAGACTCCACGCAGAGGTCAGATTCGAATCCGCCAAATTTTTGCTGAAAGATAAATTTTTAAAAATGATCTTAAATAAACCTGGCAGCAGCCCTTATTCAAACGGAAACGGCCTTAAATAGAACTTTAAGCAAAGAAAAACATGCGAAAAAAAATGTAACAAAGATGAGTCACAAAATGAAAAAACTTATGGATTTCCCATTGATGGGAAACTACCCGTGGTATGAAAGTGAAATGGTTCTAAGTAAGAATTATGAGAACAGCTTTGGATCTTATCAGTGAAGTTCACACATTTGTGTTACTAAATGGATTAGCCGCAGTCTCATTTTAGAGTACCGTACTTAATTGAAGTTTGCTATTTAAAAGTTCCACTTTTGTATCACACATCACAGACTACTGATTTTAATCTTCTTATCGAGTCCATATCCCAAGATTAGTCATTGTTCAGCCAAAGCTGAGCACAATTCTCGGCATCTGCATACAATGGCGCCTGTCTTGTGCTTCTTGTGCGTGGTAGTGGGAAGATCGGTGGAAACAGGCCCGCGACGTGAATTATCTTTCCTTGACCCCACTGATGTTAATAAGTACCCATAGCGATGGCTGCTCCGCTGGCAGTCTGTTCCTTTTTTCCATTCTTTTTGTTATTTTTCATGTTGTTAAAAGTTTGTTTTAATGTTCTTCGGTTTGTTTTATGTGGGGGAGGGCGGAGGGGATCGGGGATTTGTGATTAATTTTCAGATCGCATTCTCCGGCACGCTCTGCGGCCTTCCATCGCTGGAGCTGGAGGCCTCCTCGGACTGTCGCGAGCCCCACCGCGGGGCGCGGACTTAACATTGGAGCTGATCCCTTGCCTGGGATCACCGCGGCCTTTACCATCAAGAGCTCGCAGTCTCGGGTGAGGCCGAGTCGGGAGCTCCAGCATCGCGGAAGTTTCGACCGGCCCCGACGCGAGGGTCGATCGTCCGGTGCGGGGGAGCTGACAATCCCCCGATGGGGCAGCCGATCGCCTCGATGCGGAGGACCCAAACGCTACGGGAGTCAAGATCGTCCCGTCAACGGGGGCTCGAGGCCCACGACCGAGGAAGAACTAAGGGAAGGGACACGAACTTTATTTCGCCTTCCATCACAGTGAGGAATGTGTAGGAGTCACTGTGGTGGATGGTCATGTTAAAATGTGTTTGAGTGATCCGTTACTTTTATTTGTATGACTGACCTGGCCAATGAAATTCCTCGTACGTTGCAAAACATACTTGGCGAATAAAGTGTGATTCTGATTCTGATTCACACTTCCCCGAGAATCAGCCCACACTAATTGGAAGAAGGGTCTCGACCCCAGACGCCACCCATTCCTTCCCTCCAGAGATGTTGCCTGTCCCGCTGAATTACTCCATGTGTCTCATCTGCGCTTCTTCCTAGGTGAAGGGTTTGTTCCTGAGCACCAGAGGTCAGCATTGAACTGGAGACAGATTGAGTCACAGAGCGATACAGTGTGGAAACGGGACCTTCCGCCCAACTTGCCCACACACCGGGCCAACAATGCCCCAGCTACACTGCTCCCACCTTGCCCACGTTCTGGTCCATATCCCCTCCAGACCTGTCCAACTGCTTCTTTAACGCTGGGAGGTAGACCCTGCCTCAACCATCTCCTGTGGAGAGTAGATGCGGGGACGTGTGGAGCGTCGGGGCAGCTCCCCCAGCCCCCCCCCCCCCCCCCGCCCCAAGCGGTTTCCTCGTAGCTCGGTGAACTTGGTCTACGAAGGAACCACAAATGCTGGTTTAAACCGAAGATAGATTCGTAAAGCTGGAGTAACTCGGGGGGGGGGGGGAGGGGGACAGGCAGGCAGCATCTCTGGAGAGAAGGAACGGGCGATGTTTGAAGTCTTCAGACTTCGATTACTCGCTTTTTTTTCAGTCGCGTGTAACTTTTCCTTCCGTCTTTGGCACAGAACAACCTCCGCCTGGGGGCTGGCCCAGTGGGAGATGACGAGACCTGTTTTTTTGATCCCGCCCCCGTGTCTGGGCAGCGCATAAAAAGGGTTTGCAGCGCCGGTGAAAGACACAATGACTTGCACCATGAACAGCAGCGCGCCGTCGCTGGGATCTCCGTCTCTCTGCCTGCAGCCACTCTGGGACCATCTGCTGGGCTTGGAGGATTGGATCAGGTCCCCCTTCTTCCCCGTGTCCTTCTCGCTGGGGGTCTACCTGGCCTTCTGCCTCCCTTACGTGGCCATGGACTTCCTGGCCCCACGGGTGGTCGCCCTGCAGAGGTACAAGATCCAGGCTCAGAACCACCCCAGCGTCAAGATGATGGCCAACTGCCTGGTGCAGACCCTGTACAACCATCTCATCTTCATCTTCCCCTTGTCCGTGGGCCACTGGTACTGGCGACCGATGGACCTCCCGCTCGCCGCTCCAGAGTTGCCCAGGACGGTGTTGGACATCTTGGCCTGCCTGCTGCTCTTCGACTTCCAGTACTTCGTGTGGCACCTCCTCCACCACAAGGTGCCCTGGCTCTACCGCACCTTCCACAAGGCCCACCACAAGTACACGGCCACCTTCGCCCTGACCACCGAGCACTCCGGCGCCTGGGAGACCTTGTCCCTGGGCTTCTTCGCCGCCGTCAACCCGGTCATCCTCGGGTGCCACCCTCTCTGCAGCTTCCTCTTCTTCACCGTCAACATCTGGCTGTCGGTGGAGGACCACTCGGGCTACGACCTCCCCTGGTCCACCCACCGCCTGGTGCCCTTCGGCCTCTACGGGGGGGCTCCCCACCACGACCTCCACCACATGAAGTTCAAGGCCAACTATGCTCCATACTTCACGCACTGGGACCGGCTTCTGGGCACCTTCGCCACGCTCCGCGCCAAGTCCACCTGAGACCGCAGATGCTGGTGGGTCCAAAAACGCTTGGCCGGGAACAGATATTGCTGGAGAGATGTGTGCAACACACACACACACACACAACAACAACAACAACAAGACTGACTTCACCGAAGAGGTGGTTGAGTCAAGACTTTGCAAATCTCTCCACATCATCGCCCGCATCTCTCATGTCACTGGATCTGACTTCTCGGTCTGAGGAAGGGTCTCGACCCAAAATAACGTCTCCCCAGAGATGCTGCCGAGTCCCCGTTGAGTTACTCCAGCACTTTGTGCCTATCTTCGGTTCGACTCAAGGCCGATTTTGCTGAAGCGATGTTTTGAACAAAAGACATTGGTATGGAAGGACCACAAGACTTTGTTGGGCATTGCTAAACTGCGGTCGCCCACTTGAGACTGTGGTCACCGTGTGTGAATATAGAACTCTTAACAAAATACCTGAAATAACTGCAAAGCACTTTTAATGTTATTACTTGAAGTTCGTTGCTTCGAGTTTCTAATGAAGGTAGCGTTCACTGCTGCAGGTCAGTAATCACACTGACATGAAGTTAGCAAAGACTGTGAAAGACTTGAAAATGGAACATTTTTCAAATTGTAATGCACTTATTTATTTTTGCTACAGCCGTGTTTCACGATGTTTTACAATTAATATTCACAAAGTTTGAAATAATATATTTATGTGTTTAATATATGAATAAAAATTCTAATTGATTTATATATATATGAGCATTCGGTGTGATGTTTGAATAGCGAAAGTAGACAAAAAGGGCTGGGGAAACCCAGCAGGTGAGGCAGCATCTATGATGAAAGGTAGTAGGCGACGTTTCGGGTCGAGACCCTTCTTCAGACTGATGTGGGGGGTGGGGGGGGGGGGGCTGGTATCTTATAGCACGCAACGAAAACTTTAGAAGTAACTGCGGATGCTGGTTTGCACTGAAGATGGACACAAAACGCCGGAGTAACTCAGCGGGACGGGCAGCATCTCTGGAGGGAAGGAATGGGTGACGTTTTGGGTCGAGACCCTCCTTCAGACTGAGAGTCAGGTGGGGAGGGAGACACAGAGATAAGGAAGGGCAAGGTGTGAAAACACAGATCAAAGGGGACGAGGCTAAAAAAAAATGAAGAGTTGGACATTGTTAGCTGAGAGTTCCTGTTGGCACTTGTGCATCAGGTTTAAATGTCCACAGGCGAAGGAGCTTAGTTTGGAGATGCAGCGCGGAAACAGGGCCTTCGGCCCAACGGGGCCGCACCAACCAGCGATTCCCGCGGACTAACACCCTCCTACACACACTAGGGACACTTTACATTTAGACCAAGCCAATTAACCTACAAGCCTGTAGGTCTTTGGAGTGTGGGAGGAAACCGGAGCACCCGGAGAAAACAAAAACCCACGCAGGTCACGGGGGGAACGTGCAAACTCCATACAGGCAGCACCCGGAGTCAGGATCGAACCTGGGTCTCTGGCGCTGCAAGCGCTGTAAGGCAGCAAGGCCACTGATGCGCCCCTTAATTCCTCTGCTTTTTCGAGTGCAGTTTTCACTTTAAATGATCACTTTAAAATAAACAGTTGCCAAAAATCCATATCTGCCACCTTCCTCCATTTGCACAGTGGAAAGTATTTTATCAGGAATGCATCACAGCCTGGTTTGGGAACGGCTCCGAGAAACTGCAGTGAATTGTGGACGCAGCCCAGACCATCGCACAAACCAACCTCCCATCGACAGATGTGTGAGAAAGAACTGTAGACGCTGGATGAAATCGAAGGTAGACACAAAAATGCTGGAGTAACTCAGCGGGTGAGGCAGCATCTAGAGCGAGAAGGAATGGGTGACGAAATGTCACCTGAAATGTCACCCATTCCTTCTCTCCATAGATGCTGCTTCACCAGCTGAGTTTCTCCAGCATCTTGTGCCTCCCATCCACAGATATGTAAACACAGTGCTTTGTAAAACGCCATCATGAAAAAAAACAAAAAATAGTATCTACACTGTGTATAAGGAACAGTGATAAAGTGCAAAGCCAAAATCTGTGCCCCCTGAGGTTGTAGTGTTTAATAGCCTGCCAGCTGTGAGGAAGAGGCTGTTCCTGAGCCTGGACGTTACAGTTTCAGGCTCCTCATAAGGTCATAAGTGACAGGAGCAGAATTAGGCCATTCGGCCCATCAAATCTACTCCGCCATTCAATCGCGGCTGATCTATCTCTCCCTCCTAACCCCTTTCTCCTGCCCTCTCCCCAGAACCTCTGCCACTTTGGTACTTTTGGTACCTCCTTTAACTTCCGCCCGATGGCAGGAGTGAAATGAGAGCGTGGCCAGGGTGGTGTGGGTCTCTGACGATGCCGGCTGCCTTTTTGAGGCAGCGCCTCCTGTAGATCCCTTCGATGGCAGGGAGGTCAGAACCCGGGATGCTATTTAGTAAACCTGTGGTTTTCTGAACAACAGGGAAGGTAAGGTTAACGATAACTCTGGGGAGAGACAAAGATGAATGGCTGCAGAGACATTGACGGTGGAATCCACAAGTAACTATTGTGTAGATCCCTTCCATGGTGGGGAGATCAGTACCCGTGATGGACTGGGCAGTGTTCACCACATTTTTGTGTAAGGGTGGACTGGAGGGATAAACATCACATCACAGGGTGGCACAGTGGCACAGCGGTAGAGTTACTGCCTCACAGCGCCAGGGATCCGGTAACTGCGTAGCCGGTCATAGTGCGGACTCCATCATTAAGTTAGCTGATGATACCACTGTTGTGGGACGTATCACTGATGGAGACGAGTCAGAGTATAGAAGAGAGATCAAGCAACTGTCCATATAGTGCCAGCACAACAACCTGGCAATAACCCCAACACTAGCAAAACCAAGGAACTGATTGTGGACTTTGGAAGGAGAAGGATGGCGACCCACAGTTCCATTTATATCAACGGTTCGATGGTGGAAAAGGTCAAGAGCTTCAAATTCCTGGGAGTGCACATCTCTGAAGATCTCTCCTGGTCCGAGAACACTGATGCAATTTATAAAGAAAGTACATCAGCGCCTCTACTTCCCGAGAAGATTATGGAGAGTCGGTTTGTCAAGGAGGACTCTCTCTAACTTCTACAGGTGCACAGTAGAGAGCATGCTGACCGGTTGCATCGTGTCTTGGTGCGGCAACTTGAGCGCCCAGGAGCGGTAAAGACTACAAAAAATAGTATAAACACTACCCAGTCCATCATCGGCTCTGACCTCCCATCTATCGAGGGATCTATCGCAGTCGCTGCCTCAAAAAGGCTGACAGCATCATCAAGGACCCACACCATCCTGGCCACACACTCATCTCCCCGCTACCTTCAGGTAGAAGGTACAGGAGCCTGAAGACTGCAACGTCCAGGTTCAGGAATGGCTACTTTAGCAATAGGATACTGAGTTGGATGATCAGCCATGATCATATTGAATGGCGGTGCAGGGTCGAAGGGCTGAATGGCTTACTCCTGCACCTATTTTCTATGTTTCTATGTTACTTCCCCACAGCCATCAGGCTATTAAACTCAACTCAAACAAAACTCTGAACATTAATGGCCCATTATCTGTTTATTTGCACTTTATCTGTCTATTTATTCATGTGTGTTTATTTATATAATGGTATATACAATACAGTACAATATACAATATTTTATTTCACGTCATTTGAACCTCAATGAGGCTCAAACTAAACTTCGTTTCCAAAGCCATACAAACGAAGACAATTCCTACAAAACATACAAACAATTCAATTTACACAAACATCCTCCTCACTGTGATGGAAGGCAAAGTTTTTTCTCTCCCTTGCACTATTTCTCTCCTGATGTTGAAGCCCCAGGCGGGTGATGGTAAGTCCCACGGCCATTTAAGGCCACGCCGAGCGATGTACGGCCCCGCTCCAGGCCCAAAAGTCACAAAGTTGGAGCCCCCGGCGGGCGCTGGAATGTCCCGCGGCCGTTAAAGCCGCGCCGGGCGAAGTGCGGCCCCGCTCTGGGTCGTTCCAACCCCGCGACACGGGCTGGAGAAGTTGCGTTGCGGGAGCTCCGAAAAGCGGTCTCCCACAAAAACCCGCGAGCTCCCGATGTTCCGTCCCCCAGTCTGCAGCTGGAGCCTCCAAGCAGCGGAGTCGGGCCGCAGCAGCGAGCCACCACCGCTCCCCACGCTCCGAGGCCGGCCAGCCCTACGATGGTAAGTCCACAGCTCCGCGACTGGAGCCCCCAGGTCATTCCGGTTGTAGGCCGCTCCACGGTGCTAGGCCCCAACGACAACGGAGACCCAACAGGGAAAAGGTCGGGTCTCCCGTACAGGGAAGAGATTTATTAAAAGTTCCCCCCTCCCCCCCCCCCCCCCCCCCCACCTTGTCCAGACATGTTCAGGAAGGAACTGCAGATGCTGGTTTACACCAAAGATAGACACAAAATGCTGGAGTAACTCAGCGGGACAGGCAGCCTCTCTGGAGAGAAGGAAATGGTGGCGTTTTGGGTCTAAAGAGAGGTCTCAACCCGAAACGTTACCCATTCCTTCTCTTCAAGAGATCCTGCCTGTCCCGCCGAGTTTCTCCAGCATTTCTGGCCATTTTCCAGGTATGTTGCCTTGCCCGCAGAGTTACTCCAGCACTTTGTGTTCTGCATATAATATAAAATTTGTCGCACATATTCTGAAAACAAAACATAGTTTAAAAGGGCCAAATTTTCATATGCCTTCTCAAATGTTAATGCCTCAACTTGCAGTTGTGGTGGCTTGTTTGTGTAGGAGCAAATTAGTTTTGTTGTACTTCTAGTTTTTAGAGATAATTGGAGGATCTCAGCGGATCAGGCAGCATGTCTGTTTTTTTTTTGACACACGGCGCCAAAACCGGCCCTTTCGCCCACCAGCGATCCCCACACACACCAGGGACGATTTACAGTTTTACCGATGCCAATTAACCTGCAAACCCATATGTCCTTGGAGAGCGGGAGGTTACGGGAGCACCCGGAGTAAATCCACGCAGGTCACCGGAAGAACATACCAACTCCGTACAGATAGCACCCGTAGTCAGGATCGAACCCTGGCCTCTGGCGCTGTGAGGCAGCAACTCTACCGCTGCGCCACCGTGCCACAGTTCTTAGAGGCAGTAACACATTAATGACAATAATCTAGTTTTATGTTACAGATTTACATCACCCGGGATAATTTAACCAGGTTATTAATTGGTGGGATTTTATTTTAAGATGTAGACTGCGCAGATGCTGGTTTACCAAAATGACACAAAGTGCTGGAGTAACTCAGCGTGTCAGGCAGCATCTTTTTCTTCAGAGATACTGCGTGGAAACAGGCCCTTCGGCCCACAGAGTCCACGCCGGCCAACGGTCACCCCTACACTAGTTCTATCCTACACATGAGGGACAATGTACAGAATACAATTAACGTACCGACTCTCCGTAATTGCCTCTACTTCCAGAGAAGATTATGGAGAGTCGGTATGTCAAGGAGGACTCTCCCGAACTTCTACAGGTGCACAGTAGAGAGCTTGCTGACCGGTTGCATCGTGGCTTGGTACGGAAACCTGAGCGTCCAGGAGCACAAAAGGCTGCAAAAAGTCGTAAACACTGCCCAGTCCATCATCAGTTCTGACCTTCCTTCCATTGAGGGGATCTATCGCAGGCATTGCCTCAAAAAGGCTGCCAGCATCATCAAGGACCCACACCATCCTGGCTACACACTCATCTCTCCGCTGCCATCAGGTAGAAGGTACAGGAGCCTGAAATCTGCAACATCCAGATTCAGGAACAGCCTGTTCCCCACAGCCATCAGACTATTAATCACTACTTCAAACAAACGATGAATTATAACAGCCTTTATCTGTTTATTTATGTATGTAGTAATATATTCTATGGTGTTGGGACACACTGATCTGAATTGATCTGTATTTATGCCTAAATATTCTGTTGTGCTGCAGCAAACAAGAGTTTCATTGTCCTATCTGGGACACATGACGATAAACTCTCTTGACTTGACTTGACTTCCAAACCTGGACGTGGGAGGAAACCGGAGCACCTCGGGAAAACCCACGTGGTAACAGGGAGAGCGTGCAAACTCCACACAGACAGAACCTGAGGTCAGGATCGAACTCGAGTCTCTGATGCTGCACGGCAGCAACTCTACCACTGCGCCACTGTGCAGCCCCAAAGACAAATAAGTTACAGTGACTGCACGTCAAGGCACTAACACTTGCTCGAGTATCTTTGCTTACACGTGCATTGTGCCCCTAATGCACGTGTAAATTCAGCTCGATTAATGTATGGTTTGTTTATCAGAATTTGTGTGCCCAACACAGAAACATAGAAACATAGACAATAGGTGCAGGAGTAGGCCATTCGGCCCTTCGAGCCTGCACCGCCATTCAATATGATCATGGCTGATCATCAACTCAGTATCCTGTACCTGCATTCTCTCCATACCCCATTATGTAGAACCCAATCTATGTAATCCCATTTCCAAGGTAGGATGCGCTGGCACTGGAGAGGGTCCAGAGGAGGTTTATGAGAATGGTCTTAGGAATGAGTGGGTTAAAATATGATAAGCGTTTAACGGCACCGGGCCTGTACTCGCTGGAGTTTAGAAACATGAGGGGGGACCTCATTGAAAATCACCGAATAGTGAAAGGCCTGGATAGAGTGGATGTGGAGAGGATTTTTCCACTAGTGGGAGAGTCTAGGACTAGAGGTCAAAGCCTCAGAATTAGAGGCCGTTCCTTTAGGAAGGTGATGAGGAGGAATTTCTTTAGTCAGATGGTGGTGAATCTGTGGAATTCAGTGCCACAGGAGCCAAGTCGATGGATATTTGTAAGGCAGAGATAGATAGCTTCTTGATTAGTCAAGGGTGATCGGGGGGAAGGCAGGAGAATGGCATTGAGAGGGAAATATATCTGCGGAAGGATGTAGTGGTTCTGGAGAGGGCCCAGTGGAGTACAGAGGCAAATAAATAAATAATGGGTCCTTGTCCCAAACATTACAGTATGGAGGGCACGGTAGATCATCCATAATTGAATGGATGGGCCGAATAGAGTAATTCTGCTCCTATAACTTATGAATATTAATTTACAGAGGTCGATTAACCTGCAAACCCACACGTCTTTGGGTTATGGGAGGAAACCGGAGCACCCGGAGGAAACCCAGGCGGTCGCAGGGAAGAATGTACAAACTTTGCGCAGACAGCAACCGAGGTCAGGATTGAACCCGGGTCTCAGGTGCCGTGAGGCAGCAACTCTACCGTGCAGGGCCTAATGGTGAATTTTGCTCAAGTTGTCACTGGGATGAATGAAATGGACGGTAATTAGAGTCAAGAGTGTTTCATTGTTATTCGTCCCGGATAGAACGATTAAATTCTTACTTGCAGCACCACAATACAATATGTAAACTTAGTACAATGTAAAGAATATAATTAACGAGTACAAAAAGTTCAGGGTAGACGCAAAATGCTGGAGTAACTCAGCGTGCCAGGCAGCATTTCTGGAGAGAACTGCTGCCTGGCACGCGTTCTTTCCTACCTAAAAAAGTTTCAGTGTGTGTATGTGCACACACATGCATATGTACACATTAAAAACAAACAGACGATAATAGTGCAATAATAAGAATAATAGTCTATGTATTTCAGAGCTTATATGAGCTTCTGAAGAAGGGACTGGAACCCAAACATCACCATTCCTTCTCTCTAGAGATGCTGCCTGTCCCAGTGAGTTACTCCAGCATTTTGTGTATATCTTTGGATGAAACCAGCATCTGCAGTTCCTTCCTACACTTTTTGTCTGCTTATTTCGGATTGTGGTGTTTAATAGGCTAATGACTGTCGGTGTAAATACAATGGGCGATATACAGACAAGAGTGCTCCTCTTTAATTATTTAGAACATATATTTAAAAGCTCCACTTTAATTTTAAATATATATATAAATGATTTATTTATTTATACCATCATTTCATGAGTCATTTCAGTTGCCTCCCGGAATGTCTTTGGGAATTCCCAGTGGTCGTTTGGCGAAAGTATTCTCAACATTCCCTGAGACATTCCAAGATCTTAAACGGTGACAAGAAAGGAATGGTGATAGAATTCCAAGTCAGGACGGGTCTGATGAAGGGTCAATGAAATTATTTCCAGGAGTGCATGCCTTTTATAATTCGTAGGTTGCCTCTACTGATTGCCCCTTTTGCGTTTTGTGTTTGTTATCAAAGATAGCATGGAAACAGGTCCTTCAAGCCCACCGCATACACACTGACAATCGATCGCACGTTCACACTAGTTCCATGTTATCCATTTACTCATCCACTCCCTGCACACCGGCAGCAGTTTATAGAGGCAAATTAACCTACACGCCCGCACGTCTTTGTGACTTGGGAGGAAACTGGAGCAGCCGGAGGAAACCCACGCGGTCACGGGGAGAACGTGCAAAATCCCCACAGGCAGCACCCGAGGTCAGGACTGAACCTGGGTCTCTGGCGCTGTGAGGCAGTTGCCTCTACCAGCTGCGCCAATGATCAAGTGTCATCCATTGCCCTTGCAAAGCTCGGGGGCCGTGTCTGTGCTGCACCAATTCTGATTCTATAGACAAGTACAGAAACTTGAGCAGTATAATGTGGATAAATGTGAGGTTATCCACTTTGGTGGCAAAAATAGGAAAGCAAACTATTATCTAAATGGTGGCCGATTAGGAAAAGAGGAGATGCAGCCCGACCTGGGTGTCATGGTACACCAGTCATTGAAAGTAGGCATGCAGGTGCAGCAGGCAGTGAAGAAAGCGAATGGTATGTTAGCTTTCATAGCAAATGGATTTGAGTATAGGAGCAGGGAGGTTCTACTTCAGTTGTATAGGGTCTTGGTGAGACCACACCTGGAGTATTGCGTACAGTTCTGGTCTCCAAATCTGAGGAAGGACATTATTGCCATGGAGGGAGTGCAGAGAAGGTTCACCAGACTGATTCCTGGGATGTCAGGACCGTCTTATGAACAAAGACTGCATAGACTCGGTTTATACTCTCTAGAATTTAGGAGATTGAGAGGGGATCTTATAGAAACTTACAAAATTCTTAAGGGGTTGGACAGGCTAGATGCAGGAAGATTGTTCCCGATGTTGGGGAGGTCCAGGACAAGGGGTCACAGCTTAAGGATAAGGGGGAAATCCTTTAGGACCGAGATGAGAAGGACTTTTTTCACACAGAGAGTAGTGGGTCTCTGGAACTCTCTGCCACAGAGGGTAGTTGAGGCCAATTCATTGGCTATATTTAAGAGGGAGTTAGATGTGGCCCTTGTGGCTAAGGGGATCAGAGGGTATGGAGAGAAGGCAGGTACGGGATACTGAGTTGGATGATCAGCCATGATCATATTGAATGGCGGTGCAGGCTCGAAGGGCCGGATGGCCTACTCCTGCACCTAATTTTGATGTTTCTATGTTTCTAATAGATCGGGTAATGTACGGAGTCTTTTGCCCAAAGTAGGAGAATCGAGAACCAGAGGACATAGGTTCAAGGTGAGGGGGGATCAATTTAATAGGAACCTGAGTGGCAACTTTATTACACAAAGGGTGGTGGGTGTGTGCAACGAGCTGCCACAGGAGGTAGTTGAGGCAGGTACAATCGCAACAACTGAAAACCGTTTAGACAGGTACACGGATAGGACAGGTTTAGAGGAATTGGGCAGGTGGGACTAGTGTAGATGGGGCATGAAGGTCGGCGTGGGCAAGTTGGGCCAAAGGGCCTGTTTCCATGCTGTGCGACTCCATGTCTCACTATGAGTAGCAGCCAAAGTCAGGATTGAACCTGCTTGCTTGGCCTAAGATAGTCAAGGCCAAATTTGCGGTCTGGCGTCATAGCTTTATACAACGGTGGTTTAAGAATCTGTCTACTTGTGGGTTTGACGGCAATGGGCCTGTACTCACTGGAGTTCAGAAGGATGAAGGGCCCCTCATTGAAACGTACCGAATAGCAATGGCTTGGGTGGAGTGAATGTGGAGAGGATGTTTCCACTAGTGGGAGAGTCTATGACTAGAGGTCACTGCCTCAGAATGAAAGGACTTTCCTTTAGGAAGGAAATGAGAAGGAATTTATTTCGTCAGAATCTGTGGCGAATCTGTGGAATTAATTGCCATAGAAGGCTGTGGAGGCCAAGTCAGTGGGTATTTTTAAGTCAGAGGTAGATAGGTTCTTGATTAGCACGGGTGTCAGGGGTTGTGGGGAGAAGGGAGGAGAATGGGGTTAGGAGAGAGAGATAGATCAGCCATGATTGAATGGCAGATAAGCCTTGATGTGCTGAATGGCCTAATTCTGCTCCTATCTCTTAGGTTCAGTTGTGTCCCCTGTGTAATCAGCTGAATTGTGCTTAAAATTGTCACTTGCCGTTCAACTTTTGAACTTGAAAGTGACATAGACAATAGACAATAGGAGCAGGAGTAGGCCATTCGGCCCTTCGAGCCAGCACCGCCATTCAATCTGGTCATGGCTGATCATCCCCAATCAGTACCCCGTTCCTGCCTTCATTCCATATCCCCTGACTCCGCTATCTTTAAGAGATAGCTATCTATCTCCGCCATCTATTCAGTGAAACAGCCTCCACCACCCTCTGAGGCAGAGAATTCCACAGACTCACAACTCTCTGTGTGAAAAAGTGTTTCCTTATCTCTGTTCTAAATGGCTTACCCCTTTTTCGTAAACTGTGGCCCCTGATTCTGGACTCCCCCAACATCGGGAGGATTTCAGTGCAGGAGTAAAGAGGTTCTTCTGCAGTTGTATAGGGCTCTGGTGAGACCACATCTGGAGTATTGTGTACAGTTTTGGTCTCCTAACTTGAGGAAGGACATCCTTGTGATTGAGGCAGTGCAGCGTGGGTTCACGAGATTGATCCCTGGGATGGCGGGACTGTCATATGAGGAAAGATTGAAAAGACTAGGCTTGTATTCACTGGAGTTTCGAAGGATGAGGGGATTTCTTATAGAAACATATAAAATTATAAAAGGACTGGACAAGCTAGATGCTGGAAAAATGTTCCCAATGTTGGGTGAGTCCAGAACCAGGGGCCACAGTCTTAGAAGAAAGGGGAGGTCATTTAAGACTGAGCTGAGAAAAAACTTTTTTACCCAGAGAGTTGTGAATTTATGGAAGTCCCTGCCACAGAGGGCAGTGGAGGCCAAATCACTGGATGGATTTAAGAGAGAGTTGGATAGAGCTCTAGGGGAGTCAAAGGGTATGGGGAGAAGGCAGGCACGGGTTATTGATAGCGGATGATCAGCCATGATCACAATGAATGGTGGTGCTGGCTCAAAGGGCCGAATGGCCTCCTCCTGCACCTATTTTCTATGTTTCTATATTTCTATCTATGTTCCCTGCCTCTAGCGTGTCCAAACCCTTAAGAATCTTATTTGTTTCATTAAGATCCCCTCTCATCCTCCGAAACCCCAGAGTATACAGGCCCAGCCGCTCCATTCTCTCAGCATGTGACAGACCCGCCATCCCGGGAATTAATCTTGTAAACCTATGCTGCACTCCCTCAATAGCAAGAATGTCCTTCCTCAAATTAGGGGACCAAAACTACACACAATACTCCAAGCGCGTTTTCGCCAGGGCCCTATACATCTGCAGAAGGACTTCTTTGCTCCTATACTCAACTCCTCTTCTTTTGAAGGCCAACATGCCATTCGCTTTCTTCACTGCCTGCTGTGCCTGCATGCTTACTTTCATTGTTTTAAAGAAGGAACTGCAGATGCTGGAAAATCGAGGGTACATAAAAGGCTGGAGAAACTCAGCGGGTGCAGCAGCATCTAAGGAGCGAAGGAGATAGGCAACGTTTCGGGCCGAAGATGGGTTTCGGGTCTGAAGAAGGGTTTCGGCCCGAAACGTTGCCTATCTCCTTCGCTCCTTAGATGCTGCTGCACCCACTGAGTTTCTCCAGCCTTTTGTGTACCCCTGCTTACTTTCATTGACTGATGAACAAGGACCCCCCCCAGATCCCATTGTACTTCCCTTTTTCCCAACTTGACACCATGTAGATAATAATCTGCCTTCCTGTTTTTGCTACCAAAGTGGATAACCTCACATTTATCCACTTTAAACTGCATCTGCCATGCATCTGCCCACTCACCCAACCTGTCTCAGCCACCCTGCATTCTTGTAGCATCCTCCTCACAGTTAACACTGCCATCCAGCTTTGTGTCATCTGCAAATTTACTAATGTTACTTTGAATCCCTTCATCCAAATCATTGATGTGTATTGTAAATAGCTGCGATCCCAGCACCGAGCCTTGCGGTACCTCATTAGTCACTGCCTGCCATTCTGAAAGGGACCCGTTAATCCCTACTCTTTGTTTCCTTTCTGCCAACCAGTTTTCTATCCATGTCAGCACTCTACACCCAATATCATGTACCCTAATTTTGTCCACTAATCTCCTATGTGGGACCTTATCAAATGCTTTCTGAAAGTCCAGGTACACTACATCCACTGGCTCTCCCTTGTCCATTTTCCTAGTTACATCCTCAAAAAATTCCAGAAGATTAGTCAAGCATGATTTCCCCTTTGTAAATCCATGCTGACTCGGACCAATCTGTTATTGCTATCCAAATGTGCCGCTAATTGATCTTTTATGATTGACTCCAGCATCTTCCCCACCACCGATGTCAGGCTAACTGGTCCATAATTCCCTGTTTCCTCTCTTCCGCCTTTCTTAAAAAGTGGGATAACATTAGCTACCCTCCAATCCACAGGAACTGATCCTGAATCTATAGAATACTGGAAAATTATCACCAGTGCCACCACGATTTATAGAGCCATTTCCTTAAGTACCCTGGGATGCAGACCATCAGGCACTGGGGATTTATCAGCCTTCAGTCCTATCAGTCTACCCAACACCATTTCCTGCCTAATGTGGATTTCCTTCAGTTCCTCCGTCACCCCAGACCCTCTGGCCACTAGTACATCAGGAAGATTGTTTGTGTCCTTGGTGAAGACAAATCCAAAGTACCTGTTCAACTCATCTGCCATTTCCTTGTTCCCCATAATAAATTCACTTTTTTCAGTCTTCAAGGGTCCAATTGTGGTCTTAACTATTTTTTCCCTCTTCACATACCTAAAGAAGGTTTTACTATCTATATAATTTAAAGTCTAAACTTGATCACTTTCTGTTGCACTGTACATTGATTTTAGAAAAACCGCGACCACTTCCGGCTGTGATTTTTGTCCACCTTCCTCAGAGTTCCCCTCCAGCTGTCAGGGCCAGAGGATTTTTTCCATCGATGGAAAATAAAAGACTTATTAATGTTTAATAAATATTGAGATTCACTCTCCTGTCAATCTCGCCATGAATGGTATGCCCCTTCAGGTGGGAGGGCAAGGAGCTATAAAACCCGGAATTGTGGGCGTGGCCCAGTCTCTGCAAGATAGGAGAGGGAGAGGGTCACGACTCTCAGTCTGAGCTGGAAATCTACAGAACACTGAGAATACTGACCTGTGAGTGCCCTTTATGTGTTTTAAAACTGTGCCTTTTGCAACTGTGTGGCAATTGAAATGTGTGCCTTTTGCAACCGTGTGCCTTTTGCAACTGTGTGCCTTTTGCAACTGTTAAAAAAGATTAAAATGTCTAAAAGTGGTTGTCCACCCTCTCCCCCTTCTCTCTCACAGTCTCTCACCTGTTTTCGGCAGAATTTCTGGCAGTTTTTGAGCTGCCAGCCCAATAATCTATTCGGCACACAATGTCCATACTAGCCCTCTGGAAACCAGTCCCTTCGGCCCATAACACCCATGCTAGTACTCCAGAAAGCCCCCCCCCCCACCCCCACACTGGCCAGCAATCTTGGAATTGGTGGAGAGGTGGAATATTGTGTTGGGGGACCAGCCCTCCCATGTGAAGCTGTGACCCAACGGGTCCCACTTAGTCTAGTCCTCCTTTATATTCTTGACTAGCTTACCTTCGTACCTCATCTTTTCTCCCCATATTGCCTTTTTAGTTATCTCCTGCTCTTTGAACATCACCCAATCCTCTTGCTTCCTGCTCAACTTTGCTACGTTGGACTTCTTCTCTTTTATTTTTATACTGTCCCTGACGTCCCTCAGCTACGGTCGCCCCTTACTCCCCTTGGAATCTTTCTTCCTCTCTGGAATGAACTGATCCTGCACCTTTTGTATTATTCCCAGAAATGCCTGCCATTGTTGCTCCCTGTCATCCCTGCTAGTGTATCTTTCCAGTCAATTTTGGCCAGCACCTCCCTCATGGCTCCATAGTCCCCTTTATTCAACTGTAACACTGATACCTCCGATATACCCTTCTCCCTCTCCAATTGTAGATTAAACTTGACCGTGTTATGGTCACTACCTCCTAATGGCTCATTAACCTCGAGGACCTTTATCAAATCCAGTTCATGACATAACACTAAATCCAGAATTGCCTTCTTCCTGGTTGGCTCCAATACAAGCTGTTCTAAGAATCCATCACGGAGGCACTCCACAAACTCCCTTTCTTGGGGTCCTGTACCAACCTGATTTTTGCAATCTACCTGCATGTTGAAATCTCCCATAACAACCTAAAGGCCCTGTCTCACGGTGCGAATTGACCCACGAGTGACCCAGAGTGACAGACTCGTGGTTGTGTACGATATTCCAAGTTGATGTTCAAGTGTTTGAGGCGAGTTCCCACAGGTATGGTAAGTTTGCCGTTTACTTGTACTTTCTGCGATGTTCCGAGTTCGTCTCCAGAGTTACCAAGTTCCCCTCCCGTTTGCTCTTGAGTTACCAAGTTCCTCTCCCGCTCAGGGCGTGTGTTGTTGCTGCAGTCCGGGATTTGCATTTAAAGCACTCGGTTATCTTCAGCAGTTCAGGCGAGGACAGGTTTTGGGGGGGGGGGGGGACGAGGGATGGTGGAATTGGGAGAAGGCAAAGACTATGGGTGGGGAGGAGTGAGAGGGGGGCTAGGAACGGCATCTGCGAAACGGGTAGTCAACCTTTAGGGTCCCGGCCCGAAACATCCGTATACATTTTATGATTTCCCTCCAAAGATGCAGTCTCCCGTGGTTTGTTTGCACAACTCTCTCCCCTTTCTCTCCCAACATTGGGGGGGGGGGGCGACAACAAGATAGTTTAAACGGACCTTACCCCCACTTCATGCTTCTGTTGTGCATAATTCAGCAGTAAAACCTCTCTTCCCCTTACCCAGCGACGCCCGATTCCTCGCACCCCCACAAGTTCGCATCGACGAGGGAAGAATGAGCGGGGAGTCTGAAGAAGGGTACCGACCCGAAACATCACCCATTCCTTCTCTCCAGTGGTGATGCCGGTCCCGCTGAGTTACTCCAGCATGTTTGTGTCTATCGTCGGTGTAAACCAGCGTCTGCAGTTTCTTCCTGCACACGGACAGTGAAGTGCCTCAGCCAAATTAGGAACATTAGGATTCTCTGATGTGAAGATAGTCTGGTTTGCGTTTCTAACACTTGATCATATCCGAAACTAAAGTATAGATAGACACAAAATGCTGGAGTAACTCAGTGGGACTGGCCGCATCTCTGGAGAGAAGGAATGGGTGGCGTTTTGGGTAAGTCTGAAGAAGGGTCTCGACTCCATTCCTTCTCTCCAGAGATGCTGCCTGGTCCGCTGAGTTACTCCAGCATTTTGTGTCTATTAAAGAGTTCCCACGGTAGACGCACGGATCACTAAACTTAACGCACGGGCCACTACGATATTACAACGAGTTTAAATGTTTCAATTTTAAACTTGACCACGAAATTTGACTCGTGGAAAAAGTCAAACATGTTTGACTTTTTTCACGAGTTCACAAGTTTCACGGGTACCTGCCGTTAGCGCCACGAGTGGACAAGTTGATCGCGCGAGTTCCGACGTTCCCGCTACGTTGGCTGTACGTGATCACCACGAGTGAAAACTCGGGGTCACTCGTGGGCCAAATCGCACCGTGAGACAGGGGTTTTAAGCTGCTAAACCTTAAGTTCCTTTATCAAATCCTGTTGATTACGTAACACTAAATCCAGTATTGCCTTCGTGCCAGTTGACCCAGAGAACGCTGATTTACAGTTAATTTCACCACGCCAACGTAATATAATATTGCACCTCATCTAGTTGTCGAAAGTCAACAATGAATCACGCCTGACATGATCATAGTCGGTTTATTGAAGAACAAAGGATGTAATTTACAACCAGCAAACGCTAAAAATAGTGCTTGGAATATCATTGATTGCACAAGTGCCATTTGGCTAATGATTATTAGCTGCAGGTGATAATCAATGCAGAACTGTGGAAATACCTTGTGTGGTGCTGAATGAAGTGGTGCGGCACGGTGGCGCAACGGTAGAAACATAGAAACATAGAAATTAGGTGCAGGAGTAGGCCATTCGGCCCTTCGAGCCTGCACCGCCATTCAATATGATCATGGCTGATCATCCAACTCAGTATCCCGTACCTGCCTTCTCTCCATACCCTCTGATCCCCTTAGCCACGAGGGCCACATCTAACTCCCTCTTAAATATAGCCAATGAACTGGTCTCAACTACCCTCTGTGGCAGAGAGTTCCAGAGACCCACCACTATCTGTGTGAAAAAAGTCCTTCTCATCTCGGTCCTATATTTTGTAAGTTTCTATAAGATCCCCTCTCTATCTCATAAATTCTAGAGAGTATAAACCAAGTCTATGCAGTCTTTGGTCATAAGACAGTCCTGACATCCCAGGAATCAGTCTGGTGAACCTTCTCTGCACTCCCTCTATGGCAATAATGTCCTTCCTCAGATTTGGAGACCAGAACTGTACGCAATACTCCAGGTGTGGTCTCACCAAGACCCTATACAACTGAAGTAGAACCTCCCTGCTCCTATACTCAAACCCTTTTGCTATGAAAGCTAACATACCATTCGCTTTCTTCACTGCCTGCTGTACCTGCATGCCTACTTTCAATGACTGGTGTGCCATGACACCCAGGTCGCGCTGCATCTCCCCTTTTCCTAATCGGCCTCCATTTAGATAATAGTCTGTTTTCCTATTTTTGCCACCAAAGTGGATAACCTCACATTTATCCACATTATACTGCATCTGCCAAACATTTGCCCACTCACCCAGCCTATCCAAGTCACCTTGCAGTCTCCTAGCATCCTCCTCACAGCTAACACTGCCCCCCAGCTTAGTGTCATCCGCAAACTTGGGAGATATTGCCTTCAATTCCCTCATCCAGATCATGAATGTATATTGTAAATAGCTGGGGTCCCAGCACTGAGCCTTGCGGTACCCCACTAGTCACTGCCTGCCATTGTGAAAACGACCCGTTTACTCCTACTCTTTGCTTCCTGTTTGCCAGCCAGTTTTCTATCCACATCAATACTGAACCCCCAATGCCGTATGCTTTAAGTTTATATACTAATCTCTAGAGTTGCTGCCTTGCAGCGCCAGAGAACCGGATTCGATCATGGCTATGGGTGCTGTGTGCGCGGAGTTTGCATGTTCTCCCCGTGACCCTCGTTGGTTTCCTCTGGGTGCTCCGGCACAAAGGCATAAGAGTGCTGGAGTCTGTCTGCAGGTACTTGTTATTACTCTATTAGTGTAGTTTTGTCTCTGCTTTGAGATCCTTTAAAGAGATTACACCGAGTGTAAGCCTGCTTGTGCCTTTCTCCACAGAGTAATGGGTCTTTATCAAGACTCGAGGGCCTGGGCTATAGGGAGACATTGAGCAGGCTAGGACTCTATTCCTTGGAGGCAAGGGGGTTAGGGGTGATGTTATTGAGGTGTAAAAAATCACGAGAGGAATAGATCAGACATTTTGCCCAGAGTAGGGGAGTCGAGATCCAGGAGACACAGGTTTAAGAGAAGGGGGGAAATATTTCATAGGAACCTGAGGGACAACATTTTGTCCTGGGTGGTGGGTGCATGAAACAAGCTGCCGGAGGAGATAGTTGAGGGAGGTATTATCGCAGCTTTAAGAAACATTTAGACAGGTACATGGATAGGACAGGTTTAGAGGGATACGGGCCAAATGCAGGCAGATGGGACTAGTGTAGATGGGACATTTGGTTAACGTAGGCAAGTTGGGTGGAAAGGCCTGTTTCCATGTTGTATCTATGACTCTAGATAAAATGTATTTGTACATATATAATGTGTGGTTGGAGTAGCAGAGGCAAGCAACTGAGGTCATGACTTTTGGACTATATTAGTGTAGTTTGCTTCTGCTTTGTCTTCCTTTCGGGCTGGCACGGTGGCGCAGAGGTAGAGTTGCTGCCTTACAGCGTCAGAGACCCGGGTTTGATCCAGACTACGGCTGCTGTCCGTACGGAGTTTGTACGTTCTCCCTGTGACCGCGTGGGTTTTCTCCGGGTGCTTTGGTTTCCTTCCACATTCCAAAGACGTGCAGGTTTGTAGGTTAATTGGTTTTGGTAAAATTGCAATTTTCACTAGCGTGTAGGATAGTGCTAGTACACGGGGCGAGCGCTGGTCGGTGTGGACTCAATGGGCCGAAGTGCCTGTTTCCACACCGTATGTCTAAACTAAACTTGAGTCATATAGTCATAGAGTGGTGCAGTGTGGAAACAGAACCTTTGGCCTAACTTGCCCACACTGGCCAACATGTCCCAGCTACACTAGTCCCACCTGCCTGTGTTTGACCATATCACCCCAAACCTGCCCTATCCATGTACCTGTCCAACTATTTCTTAAATTTTGGGATAGTCCCAGCCTCAACTACCTCCTCTGGCAGCTTGTTCCATACACCCACCACCGTTTGTGTGAAAAAGTTACCCCTCAGATTCCTATTAAATCTTTAAACCTTCGTCCCCTGGTTCTCGATTCGCCTACTCTGGGCAGAACCTCTGTGCGTCTACCCTCTCACTAAACAAAACGGTCTGAAGAAGGGTCTCGACCTGAAACGTCACCTATTCCTTCACTCCAGAGATGCTGCCTGTCCTGCTGAGTTACTAAATTAATGAAATTACATTGAGTGGAATATGAGTTCGCTTGTGCCAGAGATATGGATCATTAATCACAAAACTGTTACCACTCGAGCATCTGACAGAGCGTGTGACCTGTAACAATACAAGCTGGCTGAGTCACTCTCTCATCTATATAATTAAAACTCAAATCTTGACCACTGTCTGTTTGCACTGCATATTGATTTTAGAAAAAAGGCTACCACTTACGGCTGTGATTTTTGGCCATCTTACTCAGAGTCCCCCTCCGCTGTGCAGGACAAGAGGATTTTTCCCATCGATTAAAAATAAAAGACTTATTAATGTTTTAAAAATGTTGAGATTCTCTCTCCTGTCAATCACGCCATGAAGACCAGGCCCCTTCCGGTGGGAGGGGGGAGGGGCTATAAATCCCGGAAGCGTGGACGTGCCTCAGTCGCTGCAAGATGGGGGAGCGAGAGGTCACAGCTCTGTGTCTGAGCTGTGAATCAACTGAACACTGAACACATGTCTGCTAAACTGTGAGTGTGGTTTTACTGACCTGTGAGTGCCCTTAATGTGGTTTGAAAATGAAAATGTAGTTGGTTTGAAAAAGCAAATGACGGTGGTTGGTTTGAAAAAGCAAAGCAAATGGTGGTGGCTGGTTTGAAAAGGCAAAGCAAATGGTGGTGGCTGGTTTGAAAAGGCAAAGCAAATGGTGGTGGCTGGTTTGAAAAGGCAAATGTGGTGGCTTTGAAAAGGCAAATTATTAAAAGTCTAAACTTGACCACTTCCTGTTTGCACTGTATATTGATTTTAGAAAAAACGCTACCAATTGCGGGTGTGAATTTTGGCCATCATACTCAGAGTCCCCCTACGGGGGTTCATAGCGAAAGGATTTGAGTATAGGAGCAGGGAGGTTCTACTGCAGTTGTACAGGGTTTTGGTGAGGCCACACCTGGAGTACTGCGTACAGTTTTGGTCTCCAAATCTGAGGAAAGACATCCTTGCCATAGAGGGGGTACAGAGAAGATTCACCAGACTGATTCCTGGGATGTCAGGACTTTCATATGAGGAAAGATTGGATAGACTCGGTTTGTACTCGATGGAATTTAGAAGATTGAGGGGGGATCTTATAGAAACCTACAAAATTCTTAAGGGGTTGGACAAGCTAGATGCTGGAAGATTGTTCCCGATGTTGGGGGAGTCCAGAACAAGGGGTCACAGTCTAAGGATAAGGGGGAATTCCTTTAGGACCGAAATGAGGAAAACATTCTTTACACAGAGAGTGGTGAGTCTCTGGAATTTCATTTCGGAGTCACGTGAGTGACTTCGTGAAGAGCCCGCCGGCGCGCATGCTCGACATATCGTCGTACCGCGTTGCTGCGACGGCTGGCGGTGGAGCGCGCTCCTCGCCAGCCCTTCAGAAGGGGCCACGGAGGTAAGTATTCTACCTTTAGTTGGTGGTCCTTGTTGTTGGTTTTGTCTTGCAGCAAGGACATGGATGGGAGTTCCAAGGGCCGGAGGACGTCAGGACGAGTTCGCCGGTCAACAGTTCCGGGGCCTTTACCATCGGCAGTACCTGCATCGCAGGCCGGGACTCAGGCGGAGATGTGGGTAAGCCCTGTGTTTACAGGTCCAGATCCGCCAGCACACCACAGCTCGGAGGAGTTCGACGAGGAGGAGTGTGGTGTGCCGCCAGAGCAGGGGGACCCTGCCATGGCAGTCAGGTCGTCAGCGGGCTCGCTGGCGACCTCGAGCTGGGTGCGTGCGGCTGCACGGCCTGTTCCACTCCGAGAAGGGGAAGGGCAGGAGCCCAGAAGCCTAACCCTACCAGGGCTAAGGCATTGCCTGACACGGAGGAGCGGTCAGGTTCCAGGGAAAGACCCGGGGCGGCTGTGAGGTCCAGCCGGCACGCCCCGACTCTCGACGCCGGGACGGGTCGGTCGAGTCGGGTCTCGTCACGGTCGCCGAGCCCCCCATGGATGGGTGGGCAAGACCATGCGTCGGCAACGTCCACGATGTGGGCAGCCGGCAAGACTGCGCGGGCCCCAGGCAGCCATGCTTCGGCTGGTGCCGACACCTCGCCGCAAGTGCCCTTAGAGGCAGCGGCTTCAGCTCCCGCTAAACGGAGGCGGTTGAACACGCCCGCGCAGGAATCGCGCAGTTCGCCTCGGCGGCTGTTAGCGACAACTACCGGCACCGGCAGGGCCTCGACGAGGTGCGGGCCGATGACAGGAGCCCGGTTTTCTTTTCAGAGCCGGAGGACTCCGACCACCTGAGTGTTCAGGGTGAAGGGCGTATTGACCGTATGGAGCGGCTGCTGGAGCTCCTGCTTCAACGTCAACAACAGCAGGGCAGCAACAGGCACAGGGCGTCTTCACAAACATCTACTATCAGCCTGGAGCAGCAGGAAGAAGTCCTCATCCAGGCAATGAGCCGTCACAAGGCTCCATCCAATTGCAACTCCCTCAACGTGCCTGTGGTCAATACGCCGATATGGGGCAACATCAGTGCGGCTATCCGTCAACAGGAGGTAAAACTGCAGCGGATCCTGAAGCTCCTCACGGCCGGTATTACCGCCTTTGTGCGGTCGGTGGACGGGGACGAATTGAATTTGGACCAGGGAGATGCCCTGGCCCTCCTGTGCGCGACCCAGCACGAAATTAACGGGTTTCGCAAAACCAGCATCCGCCCAGCGCTCAATCCAAAGTTTGCAGGAGTGTGCAAACCACCGCCGCCGCCCCCGCCCCGTCAGCTCTTTGGGAAGGACCTCTCGAAGAGAGTCAAAGAGCTTGACGAGCAAGCCAAAACGGTGGGGATCATGCGCCCTCAGAGTGCCCCCACACCGTCAGGCTCAAAGTCTCCATACATTCGATCACGAGGGTCTGCCAGTACCTCGACGAGGACCCACCCTCAAGCTCCACAACGACAGCAACATCAGACCCAGCACCAGGGGTCTTTTTTAGGACAGGGTCGGCAGAGACCCTGGTGGAAAACGAAGACGCAGCGCCCTCAAGCCAACCCAGCACCTCCACGTCCACACACGCGTGTCAAGGACCGCCGGTAACCACGGAGGTGAGGGGGTCTGGTTCTCTCTTTTCTCTCTGTTTAACTTCACATGTTGGTGGTCACCTTCGGTGGTTTTTTGGGTGCATGAGGTAATTTCACTGGTGACGAGTATGTGTTGCAGAATATTCAGGGGCATAAAATTGAGTTTATTAATGGCGACATTCCTCCATCCCAGCACATGCCCGCTCGAACATTTAAAATTATCTGCTGCAGAACAGGCAGCCGGCTATAAGGAATTGTTAAGTCTTGAGCAAAGGAGTGATTAAGAGAGTGGTGCATGAGCCAGTTGAATTTGTTTCGAACATATTCACCAGACCTAAGAAGGATGGAAGTTGTCGTGTCATTATTGATCTAACCCGTTTGAATACTTTTGTAACATATTCTCATTTTAAAATGGATACGATGAAACAACCAAATCATTGATTTCTCATGGTTGTTTTATGGCATGCATCGGTTTAAAAGACGCATATTATTCCGTATCCGTCCAGAAATGTGACAGAAGGTTTTAAAAATTCATCTGGATGGGGCAACTCTGGCAGTACAAGGCTTTGCCTAATGAGCTCACCACAGCCCTAGATTGTTCACTAAATTAGTGAAGCCAATTATGGCTTATTTGAGACAACGACACCATATAGTATGGCCTATTTAGATGATGTCTTAATTGTGGGACACACCCTGGAATTGGCTGAACAGGGTGTTGCAGCTGCTGTCAATATATTTCAACAATTGGGGTTTATTGTCCATCCAGAGAAATCAAAGTTCTACCCTGCCCAGGTGATTAATTACCTAGGGTTCACGGTGAACTCTATAAGCATGAGGGTTACCATTCCAATTAACAAGATTGAGGAGGTTACCCAGGTGTGTCAAGATTTAATCCGCACCAATATACCATCGATTCGGCACTTAGCTACAATAATTGGGAAGCTGGTAGCTTTGTTTTCGGCAGCGCGATATGGACCTTTGCATTATCAGAATTTGCAAAGAGCTAAAATTGCTGCGTTAAAACAGAACGCTGGTTATTATGATCGGTCCATGCAGCTGCCGCCCGAAGCGATAAATGAGTTGCAATGGTGGGTGTGTCACATTAGCAACTCATTCAAGCCTATTAGGGAGGCTAATCCGGTGGTATATTTGCAAACTGATGCAAGCTCCAATGGTTGGGGATCCACGAATAATTGCTCTAGTTGTGGTGGCAGATGGGACACCCTTGAATCAACGATGTTGTTAACTCAAGGGATTAACTATTTGGAGTTGCTGGCAGCATTCCACGGACTTCGTGCGTATTGTTCTAAGCTTGTTGGAGCACATGTCCATCTCCAAATAGACAACACCACAGCAGTAGCATATTTAAACCATATGGGTGGTACCAGGCCTGTTTCGTGTGACAAATTGGCAAACTCAATTTGGCTCTGGTGTGTTCAAAGAGACATTTGGATTTCAGCTACCTATTTGCCAGGTGAGCTTAATACTGTGGCGGACACCAGGTCACGCAAATTTAATGACAACATTGAATGGATGTTGCATCCTGAGATCTTTTCTAAAGTCACAGCCAAATTTGGTAAACCGGACATTGACCTCTTTGCGTCACGGTGGAACCATCAGGTACCAACCTACGTTTCATCGGAACCAGATCCTGGGGCAGTAGCGCTAGATGCATTCTCGCTGGACTGGGGGAAGTGGTTTTTCTATGCCTTCCCCCCATTTTGCCTCATCAGTCGGGTATTGGGAAAGATTCAGGCAGATGCTGCCAAGGGCATCCTTATTATACCCGACTGGCCCACACAGCCTTGGTATCCGGTGGTCTTTGACATGCTCAACGAACCTTGGGTCCTTTTGAAGGGTTGCCCACAATTGGTTACTCACCCTGTCTCAGGGGAGCCGCATCCCTGCCATGGCTATTTAAATTTGTTGGCTTGCAGGTTCTGAACAGGCCGTTAGTCCAATACGGCCTCTCGGCTCGGACCATGGATACCACCGGGGCGTCGTGTCGAGAGTCTACAAGGCGAAGATACCGCTCGCATATTAAGAAGTGGGAAGCCTACTGCAGCCGCTCTCGCATCACGTACGATGACGTGACAACAACCGACGTCCTGGAACTCCTCGCGGGGTTGCACCATGATGAACACTTAAGTTACAGTGCCATCAACAGCGCCAGAAGTGCGCTATCATTCTACCTCAGTTGGAGGTAGGATCCAACAGGCTAGTGTCCAGACTCATGCGGGGTATATTCAATATGAATCCGCCTACACCACGCTATAATATCACCTGGGATGTCAGGGACGTATTAACCCTGCTCAGGACATGGTCACCCATGGAAGGGCTCCAACTGGACCAACGCACCATGAAGCTGGTGATGTTACTAGCGCTGACTTCAGCTCAGAGGGTACAGACACTACACAAACTTCGTGTCGACAGAATGACGTCTACCCCCACAGAAGTAGTCTTTTTCATTGACGAGCTACTAAAGCAGCATAGACCTGGGTGCACAGGGCTGCAGCTGAAGTTCCCGGCATACCCCGCAGATGCTAGGCTATGTGTAGCCTCACATATCCGCCACTATGTCAAGGTGACGGCACGCATCAGAGGAATGGAGCGATACCTGCTTGTCACTCATAAGAGACCTCATCATCGAGTGACAGTCCAGACGATATCCATGTGGCTTCCAGTCGTTTTGGGTAAGTCAGGTATCGACACTAATGTGTTCAAGTCTCTTTCCAACAGGGCTGCATCGACGTCAACGGCGAGGGTCATGGAGGTGCCCATGGACAAAATTCTCGCCACAGCAGGATGGGCTAATGAAGCTGTGTTCCAGCGTTTTTATAACAAGCCTGTTGCTGCTCCTCTACAGTTTACAGAAGCCGTGCTGAATGCAGGTCACGAACGTGGAGATGTCCCCGCATGAGGGGTTTTGATTTGTTATTAATAACTCTGCTCTTGTTTTGCAGTATGAACTATTGAGCAAGTTTGTTCCTCCCATCCATCCCTGGTAGTGGTGTGTCAGCATGGACGTGGTCCAGAGCGTGTAATCACAGAAGCTTTGAAGTCTTCACGAAGTCACTCACGTGACTCCGAAATGAAATAGTAAGATTGAACGAGAACTTACCAGTTCGAAGGTTGATCTTTATTTTATGAGGAGTCGAAGTGAGGGATTTCGTGCCCTCCTCGCCCAACCCTCAATCACCTTCATCTGGTAATCTTAGTCACTTCAATCTTACTATGCGAAGTCATTTCTTTGTTGGTTTCTGTGATTCCACGCCGCTACTTTGAAGTATGTCGAGCATGCGCGCCGGCGGGCTCTTCACGAAATCCCTCACTTCGACTCCTCATAAAATAAAGATCAACCTTCGAACTGGTAAGTTCTCGTTCAATCTTACTATTCTCTGCCACAGAAGGTAGTTGAGGCCAGTTCATTGGCTATATTTAAGAGGGCGTTAGATGTGGCACTTGTGGCTAAAGGGATCAGGGGGTATGGAGAGAAGGCAGGTACGGGATACTGAGTTGGATGATCAGCCATGATCACATTGAATGGCGGTGCAGGCTCGAAGGGCCGAATGGCCTACTCCTGCACCTATTTTCTATGTTTCTATGTTTCTATGTTTTACGCCCATCAGGTGCAGAGGATTTTTCCCATCTATGAAAAATAAAAGTTATTAGTGTTTAGAAAATGTTGAGATTCTCGCTCCTGTCAATCACGCCATGAAGGCCTCGCCCCTACTGGTGGGAGGGCGGTGGGACTATAAAACCCGGAAGTGTGGGCGTGGCTCAGTCTCTGCAAGATGGGGAAGGGAGAAGTCACGACTCTCTGTCTGAGCTGTGAATCAACTGAACACATTGAATGTCTACTGAACTGTGAGTGTAGTTTTTATGTGGTGTTTTGTGTGGTTTTATGGTGATTTTATGGTGGTTTCTCCCTGCTTGAAATGGTATGAAACTGCTCTTGAATTTGGTGGCCTTGCACCCAGCTTGAAGTGGTATGAAACTGCACTTGAATTCGGTGGCCTTGCACCTTGCTTGAAGTGGTCGGAAACTGCACTTGCATTTGGTGGCCTTACACCCTACTTGAAGTGGTGGGAAACTGCACCTGAATTTGGTGGCCTTGCACCCTGCTTGAAGTGGTAGGAAACTGCACTTGAATTTGGTTGCCTTGCACCCTGCTTGATGTGGTAAGAAACTGCACTTGAATTTGGTGGCCTTGCATCCTGCTTGAAGTGGTAGGAAACTGCACTTGAATTTGGTGGCCTTGCACCCTCCTTGAAAAGGTAGGAAACTGCATTTGAATTTGTTGGCCTTGCACCCTGCTTGAAATGGAATTTCATGGAATAGCCATTAGTCAACTGCCAGCCCAGCAGCCGTGAGTAAGCTGCTAGCACACCAGGCTTGAGTGACTGAGCTGCCAGCCCAAGAATCCATTCGGCCCACAATGTCTATGCTAGCCCTCTGGAAACCAGTCCCTTCAGCCTTCAACACCCATACCAGCGCTCCAGAAAGCCCCCACCACCACTGGCCACCAATGTTGGAATTGGTTGAGAGGTGGAATATTGTGTTGGGGAACCAGCCTTCCCCTGTGAACATGGGACCCAATGGGTCCCACTTAGTCTAGTAGAGTCATAGCGTTTCAGCCCAACTTGCTCACAGCAGCCAACACGTCCCAGCTACACTAATCCCACCTGCCTGCACTTGGTCCATTTCCCTCCAAACCTGTCGTATCCATGTACCTGTCTAACTGTTTAAGAATAAGGGGTAGGCCATTTAGAATGGAGATGAGGAAAAACGTTTTCACCCAGAGGGTTGTGAATCTGTGGAATTCTCTGCCTCAGAAGGCAGTGAGGGCCATTTCTCTGGAAGCTTTCAAGAGAGAGTTAGATAGAGCTCTTAAAGATTGCAGAGTCAGGGGATATGGGGAGAAGGCAGGAACGGGACACTGATTGTGGATGATTAGCCATGATCACAGTGAATGGCGGTGCAGACTCGAAGGGCCGAATGGCCTACTCCTGCACCTATTGTCTTTGTCAGAACTCTTCCCAGCTCTTCGCAAGTCCAAAGTCTTCTGTCCTCCTGATTAAATGTTACTGACTGGAAGCCTCATTGTCACCTTCCCCTCAGTTAACAATGAAGCGTTCTACATTTCCTTATCGTTATCCGTGTTTATCTGTCATTTCCACGCCTTGCCCTGCCATATCTCTAGTCTCCCTCTCTCTCTCTCCCGACTCTCTGTCCAAACAAGGGTCCTGACCCGAAACGTCGCCCTTTCCTTCTCAGGATCTGCTTCTCATAGCGTCTCGTAGATGACGCAAAAAGCTGGAGTAAGTCAGTGGGTCGGGCAGCATCTCTGGAGAAAAAGTACTTCCAGGTCTCAGGGGGACTCTTTCATGGAATAGCCACGAGTCAACTGCCAGCCCAGCAGCTGAGGAAAGGGCGGCCAGGGTGGCGCAGCGGTAGAGTTGCCGCTTTACAGCGAATGCAGCGCCAGAGACCCGGGTTCAATCCCAACTACGGGTGCTTGTCTGTATGGAGTTTGTACGTTCTCCCTGTGACCCGCGTGGGTTTTCTCAGAGATCTTCGGTTTCTTCCCACACTCCAAAGACGTGCAGGTTTGTAGGTTAATTGGCTTGGTAAATGTAAAAATTGTCCCTAGTGGGTGTAGGACAGTGTTAATGTGCGGGGATCGCTGGTCGGCGCAGACCCGGTGGGCCGAAGAGCCTGTTTCAACTCTGTATCTTGAAACTAAACTAAAGGCCTCAACCCGAAACGTCACCCATTCCTTTTCTCCAGGAACTCCAGCACTTTGTGTTTTGTTCACGATTCCAGCATCTGCAGTTCCTTGTGTCTCCGTGGTCTCCAGGTTGACCTGAACATATCTGCACAGTAGCAACCCGCGCTTCTCTCAATAGAGCTCGGAGGAAGACACATAAATCTGGAGTAACTCAGACTGAAGAAGTGGCGTCGAGAGTCAAGTTTCGGGTCAAGAGTCTGAAGGGGGGGGTCTCGACCCAGAAACGTCGCCCATTCCTTCTCGCCAGAGATGTCGCCTGTCCCGCTGAGTCACTCCAGCATTTTTTGCGCTGTCCGTCTTCGGTGTAAACAAGTCTGCTGTTCTTTCCTGCACAGAACAAAGAACAGACTGTACTCATTGTTCTACCATTCATTCATCATGATGAAAGCAGGCTGGACAGTCTCCGGTTCAGGTTCCTCTGAAGGTGTCAGTCAAAACAATTAGTGATGGATTGCGAGGACAGGCACAAAGCGCTGCAGTAACTCAGCGGGACAGGCCGCATCGCTGGAGGGAAGGATGGGTGGTTGTGGCTTCATTGGTGTATGGGTTTCAACTTGCAATTATTATGTGGTTTGCACGCCTTCCAGAACCTAATAGTTGTTAAAGAAGGAACTGCAGATGCTGGAGAATCGAGGGTTACACAAAAGGCTGGAGAAACTCAGCGGGTGCAGCAGCATCTAAGGAGCGAAGGAGATAGGCGACGTTTCAGGTCGAGACCCTTCTTCAGACTCTGAAGAAGGGTCCAGACCCGAAACGTTGCCTATCTCCTTCGCTCCTTAGATGCTGCTGCACCCGCTGAGGACCTAATAGTTGCTTGGAAGAGGCAGTTCCTCAACCTGGTGGTGGCAGTTTTCAGGCCAATGCACTTTGCATCATGTGCCAAGGGCGGCCATGGTGGCTCAGCGGCAGAGTTGATGCCTTACAGCGCCTACAGCGCCGGAGACCCGGGTTCGATCCCGACTACGGGTGCTTGTCTACCGTACGGAATTAGTATGTTCCCCTCGTGGATTTTCTCCGAGATCTTCGGTTTCCTCCCACACTCCAAAGACGTAGAAGCTCGTCAGTCAATTGGTTTCTGTAAACGTCTGTAGGATGGTGTTAGTGTGCGGAAGGGGGGAGGGGGAGTTTGCAACCTTCACGTAGTCCACCCTGTTTCTACTAATGCAATCAATCCGATGTGCACAAACAAGATCAAATAGAACAAGTTGACCTACAACTTTAGGCTGTGCACGCCATACGCAAGAAGAAGAAGTGTGCGGGGATCGCTGGTTGGCGCAGACCCGGTGGGCCGGAACGCCTGTTCCCGTGCTGTATCTCTGAAATAAACTGAACTGAACTGAACTAAGATAGACACAAAAAGCTGGAGTAACTCAGCGAAGCGGGCAGCATCTCTGGGGAGGTTTCGGGTCGTGACCCTTCTTCAGAAACGTCACTCATTCCTTCTCTCCAGAGACGCTGCCTGTCCCGCTGAGTTACTTCAGCTCTTTGTGTCTATCTTTGGTTTAAACCAGCATCTAAAAACTAAAATTAAACCAGTTCCGAAACTAAACTAAACCTTCTTCCTGATTGCAGGGGTGAGATGAGACCAGCGTTGCCAGTGTGGTGCGGGTTTCTGACGCTGCTCTGAGGCAGCGACTCCTGTAGATCCCTTCAATGGTGGGAGGTCAGCATCCGTGATGGACCGGGTGGTGTTTACTCAGCAGTCTCTTTTCTTCCTGGGGGTTTGAGATCACAAACGGGGCGGGGAGGCGTTTTTGTACTGTCTAGAAAATGATGAAATACGACATAAATGGAGCATTGTCCCTTTCCCAGCTACAGGAACATTATGTAACTTAATTACAAACATTGCCCCGAGAGAATTCATGAGTCACCGGTATTGACATTTCAAACTTGGCGTGTTGCCATGCAGCACGGAAGTTGTTGAAGACTTCAAGTTGCTAAGCCAGTTCACCTGAGGACCTGTTTTCATGAGCGTGCGTGCGTGCAAGTGTATCTGCACGTGTGTGGCTTCCAGCTTGCCACATTGTGTAAAGCACTGATAAAGACACAGGGCCTTGGGCGATAACGGTGACGCAGCGGTAGAGTTCCTGCTTACAGTGAATGCAGCGCTGGAGACCCAGGTTCCATCCTGACCACAGGTGCTGTCTGTATGGAGTTTGTATGTTCTCCCCGTGTCCTGCGTGGGTTTTCTCTGAGATGTTTGGTTTCCTCCCACACACCCAAAACATACGGGTTTGTAGGTTAATTGGCTTGGTATAAATGTAAATTGTCCATAGTGGGTGTAGGATAGTGTTAATGTGTGGTATCGCAGGTCGGCGCGGACCCGGTGGGCCGAAGGGCCTGTTCCCGTGCGGTACCTCTAAGCTAAACTAAACCCTGCGGGTCAGACAGCATCTCTGTAGAATGTGTGTGTGTGTGTATGTGTGCTTTTGTGTGCGTGTGTGTGTGTCTATCTGTATGTGTGTGTGTGTGTGTGTGTGCATGTGTGTGTGTGTGTGTGTGTGTGCATGTGTGTGTGTGTGTGTGTGTGATTGTGTGTGCATGTGTGTGTGTGTGCATGTCTGTGTGTGTGCATGTGTGTGTATGTGTGATTGTGTGTGTGTGTGTGCATGTGTGTGTGTGTGTGTGCATGTGTGTGTGTGTGTGCATGTGTGTGTGTGTGTGCGTGTGTGTGTGTGTGTGTGTGTGTGTGTGTGTGTGTGTGTGTGTGTGATTGTGTGTGTGTGTGTGTGTGTGTGCATGTGTGTGTGTGTGCATGTGTGTGTGTGTGTGATTGTGTGTGTGTGTGTGTGTGTGTGTGTGCATGTGTGTGTGTGTGTGTGTGCGTGTGTGTGTGTGTGTGTGTGTGTGTGTGTGTGTGTGTGTGTGTGTGTGTGTGTGTGTGTGTCTGTGTGTCTGTGTGTCTGTGTGTCTGTGTGTCTGTGTGTCTGTGTGTCTGTGTGTCTGTGTGTCTGTGTGTCTGTGTGTCTGTGTGTCTGTGTGTCTGTGCACATAATTTCTCACCACATCAAGGGATATGGGGAAAAAGCAGGAATGGGGTACTGATTTCAGATGATCGGCCATGATCACATTGAAAGGTGGTGCTGGCTTGAAGGGCTGAATGGCCAACTCCTGCACCTATGTTTCAATGCGTGTGCGAGCGTGTGCCTCCCAGCTTGCCATATCGTGTTAAGTGCTGGTAAAATACACAAAGCGCTGGAGTAAGTCAGCGGGTCAGGCAGCATCTCTGGAGAACATGGATATGTGACTTTTCAGGTCAGGACCCTTCTTCAGTTCGAGATGCTGCCTGACCCATTGAGTCACTCCAGCACTTTGTGTCTTTTGAACCAGCATGTGTCTTCACCAACCTTGTGTCTTTAACCAGCATCTGCAGTTCCTTGTGTCTACCTTACCTACAGTACATTAACATTGCTTACTCTCTAGATCAAAGGTTTAAAAATAAGGATTCTCCTAAATAATGCCCCGCTATATATCTGTTCGGGGGTGGGGGAGATCAGACCCTGTGATGGACCAGGCAGTGTCTACCACACTCTGTAATCTCATTTGTTCCTGGGCGTTCCAGTTAGTAAATGGGGTCAGCATGTATTTCCATAATTCAGCAATTGAGTGAAGACATGATGCAAGAAACAAAATGCAAGCATTGCCTTTTTTCCCCCCCTCATATCAATTCATTCTTAGCTTTCCGGACGAGAAAAGGCGGCACGGTGGCGCAGCGGTAGAGTTGTAGCCTTTCAGCGCTCGCAGCATCAGAGACCCGGGTTCGATCCCGACCACGGGTGCTTGTCTGTACAGAGTTTGTACGTTCGCCCCGTGACCCGCGTGGGTTTCCTCCGAGATCTCCGGTTTCCTCCCACATTCCAAAGACGTACAGGTTTGTGGGTTATTTGGCTTCTGTAAATTGTCGCTAGTGTGTAGGATAGTGCTAGTGTATGGGGTTATTGCAGGCTTGTAGGTTAATTGGCGTGGTATAAATGTAAATTGTCCCCAGTGTTAATATGCGGGGATCGCTGCTTGCCGTGGACTCGGTGGGCCGAAGGGCCCGTTGCCGCGCTGTATCTCTAAACTAAACTAAACTAAACTAAACTAAGAAAATCCCTTCGTAGAGGCAGCACCTGTGACTATGTTGCACTCCCTCATTCAAAGTGCGGGTCCAACTTGCCCACAGCGGCCAACATGTCCCACCTACACTAGTTCCACCTGCCTGTGTTTGCCCCATATCCCTCCAAACCTGTCCTATCCATGTACCTGTCTGAATGTTTCTTAAACGTTGCGATAGTACCTGCCTCAACTACCTCCTCCTGCAGCTCCTTCCGTACATCCACCACCCTTAATATGAGAAAGTTACCCCTCAGATTCCTGTTAAATCTTTCCCACCTTCACCTTAAACCGATGTCCTCTGGTCCTCGATTCACCTACTCTGGGCAAGAGACTCTGTGCAGCGACCTTCTCATGGTTTTATACACTTCTATGAGATTAGTAAAAGTTCCTTCTGATAAAGATTAGGTAATGTTACTGCCTGGAGCACAATGAGAGCGATGTGCAGAATGTGTCAGTACTGGCTTTAAAGCTAGTTCGCTGGAATATAATTTGTTGTTGGCTGCCCTACAATGAAAACGACCTCAGCTCTGAAACATAATTTTATTTGACATAATTGTAGTTTGTCAATGCTTGTGGTAACATGCAGTACATACTGGCCCACTGACTGTGGACAAGAGGAACTGCAGATGCTGGTTCAAGAGAGGTCAAGAGAGTTTTATTGTCAAGTGTCCCTGATAGGACAATTAAGTTCTTGCTTTGCTTTAGCACACCAGTAGATCTAATAGGACTTGATGTTTCAATCCCTGTAATAAATCGACACTCTTGCTATTTGCAGTGGGATTGGAGTGGTGATAGGTAGGGTAGGTACGTCTTCGGGGTCATCAGGTGGGCACCCTCCTTCTTTGACGTTTCATTGATAAGCCCACAACAGCTCCAGAGGGCTCAACGGTGATACCTGGCGTCCCAGTTACACCCCCCTCAATTCCATACCCTCCTGTCTTCATCTTGCAGCCCAAATGTTGTCTCTCCTCCTTTTGATCCAAATCCAATTGTTGCTTTTTTCTGCAGAATTTGATAATGATTTGATAATGATTTAGAACATAGTAGGCACGAATACTGAACAGATCAGTGTGTCCATATACCATTGCATAAATATATACACACATGAATAATTAAATTGATAAAGTGCAAATAAGCCCAGGAATTTGAAGCTCTTGACCCTTTCCACCATCGACTAATTGATATAAATGGGACTGTGGTTCCCCATCCTCCCCCTTCCAAAGTCCACAATCAGTTCCTTGGTTTTGCTGGTGTTATTGGGCCAGGTTATTGTGCTGGCACCATTTGGTCAGTCGGTCGATCTCACTTCTATACTCTGACTCGTCCTCATCAGTGATACGTCCCACAACAGTAGTATCGTCAGCGAACTTGATGATGGAGTTCATAGAAACATAGACAATAGGTGCTGGAGTAGGCCATTCAGCCTTTCGAGCCTGCACCACCATTCAATATGATCATGGCTGATCATCCAACTCAGTATCCTGTACCTGCCTTCTCTCCATACCCCCTGATCCCTTTAGCCATAAGGGCCACATCTAACTCCCTCTTAAATATATCCAATTAACTGGCCTCAACTACCTTCCATGGCAGAGAATAATAAGATTAAATGAGAACTTACCAGTTTGAAGTTTGATCTTTATTTTATGAGGAGTTACGATGAGGGATTACGTGAAGAAGCCCCGCCAGGCACGTGCCTCATACTTCAAAGCAGCGGCGTGAAAACATCAGTAACTATAGTCGAAGTGATATAGTAAGACTCAGAAGACTAGAACTACAAGATGATCTTTGCGATTATGAGGGTCGGGAGCGGAGGGCACGTAATCCCTCATCGTAACTCCTCATAAAATAAAGATCAAACTTCAAACTGGTAACTTCTCATTTCATCTTACTATTTTACTTCAGAGTCACGTGAGTGACTACGTGAAGATTTCAAAGCTCTGTGATTTCATGCCATAGATCCATTCCATACGACACACTGCTTCAGTTGACACAGGAGTGAACAAATAATGTATTGAACATTGCTCAATTTATTCAATAAACATTTGTAAATAATAAACAAAACAGTAATAACCCCTCTATCCCTGGGGGAAATTACAAATTAAATTTACAAAAGAAATCAAACGAAACCCAAAACAGCATACCCAAAACCTTGCACTGCCAGGACAGGTTTGTCATAAAACTTGGAGAAGGTCGCCTGGTGTCCGCCACCACATTATCTCTACCTGGTAGGTAGATAGCTGAGACCCAGATATTTCAGGAAATGTACCAGTCCCAAATGAGGTTAGCCAGATTATCACATTATACTGATCTAATTCCTCCCATGTGATTGATATAAGCAACAGCCGTGGTATTGTCAATCTGGAGCTAAACATGTAAATCATTCATTGCTGAACAATATGCTTTTAACCCATAGAATTCACCCAGCAATTCTAAATAATTTATACCATGCCTCTGCAGGATTAATTCCTCTTGCACACTCCATCTACCACCACAGCTAGACTCGCTATCCGTGGCTCCCCATCCCGAAGCACTGACATCTGTTTGTAAAACCACTGAAGGTTGTTGAGTCAAAATGCTTTTGGTAGTTCGTGCGATATTGATTATCCACAATTGCAATTCGGCGATGGCTTTGGCTGTCAACTGCAATGGTCTGTCGAAATGACCTGCATGTTCTTTAAGTGCTTGTTCTCTAGCTCATTACAAACTTTGATAGTGCAGAGATCCAAACTGCACTGCAGGGAAAGCCGCCGCTAATTTACCAATAACACTGGCTACTTGCTGGATGGAGGGTTGTTGCTCCTCTATGAGGCTGCTACAGACCCCCATGATTCCAACAGCCTTGGCTGCAGGCAAAGTCACTGATATATCAACTGAATCAATGACAAACCCCAAATAGTTAATTATTTGAGATGGTACTAGCTTGGATTTTGTTGGATGGATGAGGAAACCTATCCTCTGAAATAGGTGTTTGGTTGCTGCAACCGACTCCTCAGCTGCTTCCTGAGTGTTGCTTACAATTAAAATATCATCTAAATAAGCCAGCACAATGTGATTCTGGGCACGGAGTAGCGCCAGAACTGGTTTCAACAACTTTGTAAACAACCTAGGAGCTGAGGTTGGCCAACGCTTTAAATTGCCACAGCTGTCCCATGTAACTAAATTTCAAGTACTGGACATAGGAATTTAACTGGGTTAGGTCCAGAATGACTCGACACCCACCATCCTTTTTCTGCCTGGGGAATATTTTGGACACAAATTGTTGAGGATGATATACCGTCTTTTCAATTATCCCTTTTTGGCATAAAACCTCAATTTCATCATTCACCTGTAGAGTTTCTGGTCCTGAAAAAAACAATACCCAACTAGGCATATTTTGTGCAGGTGGTTGTATTCCTGACATAAACTCAATTCGAGACCCTGAGACACTGTCCAGTATAAACAGATCAGATGTTATGCAGCACCATTCATCATAAAACAATTGCAACCTATCCCTAACCAGAGGTTGTTCCCCAGAGGATTTATCCTGGACCGAATCAGTTACCTGTACCTCCATAGCCGATCTCGAATTTCTCAATCTTCTGGCCATGTTGGGGTTGTAGTTGGGGTACGCAGGTGCATATGGACGGCGTACAACTGGCAACCCACTACTTGGGCCTACTCCAGCATCTGAAGCCCGTCTGATTGAAAAAAACCTGCAAGGTGGTATCCTGGCCAAGGGTGTGTAGGTCTTCATGAGGCCAATGGTTTTGGCCTCTTCCTCTAGGTCTTTAACCTGTTTCACCAGGTCTTCGCCAAATAAGATATTTAGCGCTTGGATGTTAGAGGACTTACAGAGAGCTGCGAAGCGTGGATTCAATGTCGGCTTGATGGCGACCTTCCGGATACAATTTATCTCGAAATGAGCATTGCACAGCAGGGCCAACATATCCTGCTGTGTTCCTGGCATTGGCGCTCCTTGGACCATTTGACCAAATGCCGTGATCCCCGCCCCCACCAATTTGAGGACTCTCTGGAAACGGAGCTCCTGCCCCCTTCATCGATGCGCTCATTTGTGCCCAGATAGCCGAGTTCACGGTGGGCACCTCGAGCGACGCACAGTTAACAGGTGTCTGGTAACGAGTTGTTGTCTGTTCCATGATAACGTCCTGGAGCTGGTGAGAGGCCATATAGTTTATATTACAAGCCAGATTTTCCTCCGTGGCTTCGCCAGTCCCCTCCGGAATGGCAACATTTCCAGCCACATCCGGGACACCTGGAGCACGGCTCGTGTGCCTTGGTGTATGCACAAGGGCAGTGACACCAACTTCAGGGTCAGAATCCTCCTGCCCTGGCTCTCCCGAGTCTTGCTCTAGGGAGGTCTCGACCAGCCCTAAACAAGGTGCTGGTGAGGGGGATGCCCACTGGAACTCGTAGGGGTGTTGGTAGTCCTCCTCGCCATACGGGCCTCTGCCTGAGGCTGTTCCAGGAAGCTGTTAGGGAATCCTGTGGGATATGTGATCCGGATTGGAACACTTCATGCTTCATCATTGTTTGAATCATCTGCTCCATTTTATCGAGACGTCCCCAGACCTCCTTGTTGGAAGGAGGGGAGTCTTCTTGGTCAGACTCGTCTGAATAAACGGGCCTGACTGATTTCCGTTTTGCCTTCCTCCCTACTGGAGTGGCCACAGCGCCCTGAGGCGCCGGAGTTGATGGAGGCAGTTGAGCTGCCGGCGGTTCTGCAGTCGGCGTCAGATCCGGCGTTACCGCAGCCGGAATTTCCCTACCCGACCTACGTGCACTAGCTGCGGTCCCGTGAGTAAGGCTCTTACTGTGAACGGCAGCACTCTTTTTTACAACTCTCCCCATTTTGAGAGTACTCCCGCTGGCTCCTGAACCAGTCTTGCAGAGCTTAAATACCCGCAGAAAGTTCTTAAAATCACTTACCTGCCGGTTTGTTACTTACCGCTGATGGAGCTGCGCTCTCCAGCCCGTCGGTGCAGCATGTATCGGACGTAATGACGCGCGTGCGCCTGGCGGGGCTTCTTCACGTAGTCACTCGCGTGACTCCAAAGTAAAATTCCAAAGATTCACCACTCTCTGTGTGAAAAATGTTTTTCTCATCTCGGTCCTAAAAGACATCCCCCTTATCCTTAAACTGGACTTCCCCAACATCAGGAACAATCTTCCTGCATCTAGCCTGTCCAACCCCTTAAGAATTTTGTAAGTTTCTATAAGATCCCCCCTCAATCTTCTAAATTCTAGTGAGTACAAGCCGAGTCTATCCAGGCTTTCTTCATATGAAAGTCCTGACATCCCGGGAATCAGTCTGGTGAACCTTCTCTGTACTCCCTCTATCGCAAGAATGTCTTTCCTCAGATTAGGAGACCAAAACTGTACACAATACTCCAGGTGTGGTCTCACCAAGGCCCTGTACAACTGCAGTAGAACCTCCATGCTCCTATACTCAAATTATTTTGCTATGGATGCTAACATACCATTTGCTTTCTTCACTGCCTGCTGCACCTGCATGCCTACTTTCAATCACTGGTGTACCATGACACCCAGGTCTCGTTGCATATCCCCTTTTCCTAATTGGCCACCATTCAGATAATAGTCTACTTTCCTGTTCTTGCCACCAAAGTGGATAACCTCACATTTATCCACATTATACTGCATCTGCCATGCATTTGCCCACTCACCAACCTATCCAAGTCACCTTGCAGCCTCCTAGCATCCTATTCACAGCTAACACTGCCCCCCAGCGTTGTGTCATCCGCAACTTGGAGATGTTGCATTCAAATTCCCTCGTCCAAATCATTAATATATATTGTAAATAGCTGGGGTCCCAGCACTGAGCCTTGCGGTACCCCACTAGTCACTGCCTGCCATTCTGAAAAGGACCCGTTTACTCCTACTCTTTGCTTCCTGTCTGCCAGCCAGTTCTCTATCCACATCAATACTGACCCCCCAATAGCGTTTGCTTTAAGTTTGCATACTAATCACCTATGTGGGATCTTGTCAAAAGCCTTCTGAAAGTCCAGATATAACACATCCACTGGTTCTCCCTCATCCACTCTACTAGTTACATCCTCGAAAAATTCTATAAGATTCGTCAGACATGATTTACCGTTCATAAATCCATGCTTTGTACAATGATTTCACCACTTTCCAAATGCGCTGCTATCCCATCTTTAATAACTGACTCTGGCATTTTCCCCACTACCGATGTTAGACTAACTGGTCTGTAATTTCCCGTTTTCTCTGTCCCTCCCTTTCAACGAAAAGCTAGTGAAAGGAGGTGCCCACTTGATAACCCCAATGATATACGGGCATCTACAAGCCTAGTTTTTTGAAAGAGCTAATTAATATGTAGGTATTGGAAGGGCTAATTAATATGTAGGTATCAGAAGGCAGAGGACGATGGCTGACCTTAGTGGAGCATCACGAAGGCTGGGAAGGTGGATGAAGGCTGCAGCAGAAAAGGGTCCCCGGTCGTCTTGGACTACATGCCACTGGATCCTGACCCAGATCTGTCAAGGACCGTGGGGGCGGCTGTCTGTGCACCAGTCTCCCCACATTGAACAAAGTCACGCACAGGCATCCTCCAACCCTGGAGACACCCATGGTCAGCCATGACCGCGCGGGGCAAAGAAGAATATCAGAAGGTAGTGGAGGCCAATTCTCTGGATGCTTTCAAGAGAGAGTTAGATAGAGCTCTTACAGATAGCGGCATCAAGGGATATGGAGAGAAGGCAGGAATGGGATACTGGAACGGGGTCGGTGGGGGCACTGCAAGCCAGCAGCCCTGCCAGCAGTGTGTTAGTTTTTTCAACTTTTTTTGTTTTTTAGTATGTTTTAATGTATGTTTTTAATGTTTCTTTGTGTGTCTTCTGTGGGGGATGGTGTGGGGGGGCTTCGGTCGCCTCCTCCACGGAGAGACGACTTTTTCCATTGTCGCCTCTCCCGTGGCCTAAGACCAAGGATCGGTACGGCCTTTCCCGGAGACGCGCCTGGGGCTTCAGCAGTGGGCGCAACGCGGACTTTCGTCGCAGAGCGGGCGAGCCCACGCTGGGGATCGCCGGAGGGGAGCGCTCTGTTCGTAAGCCCGCGGCAGCCTGAAGCCATGGTCTGTGGAGCTCCAGCTAGCGCAGCGTCCCTCGTTGGGGACCCAGGAGGAGAAGAGCTCCGACGGCCGGCCCGCGGCCAACTTCTACCGCGGGTGGGGACTTACCGTCCGGAGCGGGGTCCCTCACCAGGGATCCCTGGAGAGGAGCTCTGACCACCGGCCCTGCGGTCTGCGGTGCTTCTGGCTGTGGCGCGGCGGGGACTTTAAATCTTCAACCGCTTACACCATCTTGAAGCCGCGGTCTCCAGTGGGGAGGCACTGATTCAGGACTTACTTGGACTTACCTTGTCTGTACATCTGGACGCCCGCAGCGGCGGCTACAGAGGGTTGAGGTCCCGACCACGGGGGAAAATGGAGGAGGACTGGCCAATTTTTGTGCCTTCCAGCACAGTGATGATGTTTGCGTACATTTTTATTGTGTATTGTGTGTTCTTTTTTTATTGTACCTGCTGCTGGCAAATTCATTTCACTGTAAGTGCAAGTGAGGAATAAAACTTGATTGATTGATTGATACTGGATGATCAGCCATGATCACAGTGAATGGCGGTGGTGGCTCAAAGGTGCGAATGGCACCCATTGTCTATTGTCGCTGTTTCTTGCATGTGGAGTCATTTATTGGGAGTTGGCATATTTAGTTAGATAGTTAGATAATACTTTGGCTTCGGGCATGATTTTCTGAGTTGAGCATTTATCCTGGAGTTATAGCACACGCACTTTGTGTTTCAATTGTAATGTTTCAAACTGATTTTTTTTTAATGTTAACATAACAGATAACATAGGGGAATGCCAGGTTTTCATATCAAAGTGTCCCGTGGCTAGAATAAGTTTCCTTCCGCTGATAAGTGTCTTCAACCTTTCTTAACAAAGCAGAGCTTCCTGTAGTTTTCCACAAACTTTCCACTGCAAGTTGGTGGGAAACCGTAGTCTGGCCTGAAAGTATTCTTGTCTGAAAGTTCAGATTACACAGTTGGCATTTCCTGTACATTATGCAGAACCTCAGAAAATAGAATACAGGATAACACTGATTTTTTATATTCAGGATTCTTGGCAAATCTGGCCGATCTACGAATAAATAATTTGTTTTTGTTTAGTTTATTATTGCCATGTTTTGTATAATTTATAAGTTTAAAGTCATAGTCATGGAGTGCTACAGTGTGGAAACAGGCCCTTTGGCCCAACTTGCCCACACCGGCCAACATGTCCCAGCTACACGTCCATATCCGTCCAAACCTGCCCTATCCATGTACCTGTCTAACTGTTTCTTAAAATGTTGGGATAGTCCCTGCCTCAACTACCTCCTCTGGCAGCTTGTTCCAGACACCCATCACCTTTGTGTGAAAAAGTTACCCCTTAGATTCCTATTAAATCTTTTCCCCTTCACCTTAAACCTATGTCCTCTAGTCCTCGATTCGCCTACTCTGGGCAAGAGACTCTGTGCATCTACCCGACCTATTCCTCTCATGATTTTGTACACCTCTATAAGATCACCCCTCAACTTCCTGCGCTTCAAGGAATAGAGAACCAGCCTGCTCAACCTCTCCCTGTGGCTCACACCCTCTAGTCCTGGCAACATCCTCGTAAATCTTCATTGAACCCTTTCAAGCTCGACAATATCTTTCTTATAACATGCTGCCCAGAACAGAGCACAATACTCTAAATGCAGTCTCACCAACGTTTTATACAACTGCAACATGACCTCTCAACTTCTATTCTCAGTTTAGATTAGGATAGATTAGTTTGGAGATACAGTCAAGGAACAGGCCCTTCGGCCCACTGAGTTCACACTGACCAGCGACCCCCACACACTAACTCTACGCTACGCACACCAGGGAGAATATTGTCATTCATATATTTTCACTAAGCCAATTAACTTACAAACCTGTACATCTTTGGTGTGTGGGAGGAAACCGAGGATCTCAGAGAAAACCCATGCAGGTCACGAGGAGAATGTACAAACTCCGTACAGACAGCACCCGTAGTCAGGATCGAACCCGGGTCTCTTGCGCTGTGAGGCAATAGCTCTACCGCTGTGCCACCATGCCGCCCCATACCGAGGTGCGGTGAAAAGCTTTTTTGTTGCGTGCTACCCAGTCAGCAGAAAGGCAGTACCTGATTACACCCACAGTGTACAGATCCAGGATACTGACTGAATTACATGGTCAGATCACAGGTCCATCACCGATTATCCGGAAATTGGCGGTCCGGCACCTCCTTTAATCCGGGCAGAATTATGAGAACACACTTGAAATCCTCCCCGGAAGTCCCTCCGAAAATGTGGCGCCTAAGCCGGGTGAGGCGACCAATCTCGACCTCATCGGGACTTCCACGGCCGATCGGCGGGGCGAATTTGCCCCCTGCAGCCGGGGCTCTGGAACTCCGGCCCGGCCAGAGCCGGCAGATCCGTTCCCATAGCCGACTTCCGAGGCCGACTTTACGGGCCGGTATCTCAGCCCCTCCGAGGCCGTGACCTCCGTTGGTCCGGCAAAACGGACAATGCGGCAAGGCTCTGGAACCAAGGGTGCCGGATATTCGGTGGAGGACCTGTGCAATAAAAAAAAAACTGCAGATGCTGCTTTACACCCAAGATAGGCACAAAAATGCTGGAATAATCAGTGAGTCAGGCAGCATCTCTGGAGAACACGGACAGGTGATGTTTCGGGGCGAGACCCTTTTTCACTCTGAAATTTACAGCATTTCAGTTTAATTTATTATTGCCACATGTGCCTCGGTACAGTGAAAAGCTTTTGTTTGTCTGCTATCCAGTCAAAGACTATACACAATTGCAAAGTGCACAGGTAAGGATAAATGGTACTACATTTAATGTAAGATAAAGTCCATTTAAAGATAGTTCGAGGTTTCCAGAGGTGGATTGGAGGTCTGGACTATTGCCTAGTTTTTTGGGGGGAGTTTTTTGTTGTGTAACTCAACAGGTCAGGCAACATCTCTGGAGAACATGGACAGGTGACGTTTTTGGTCGAGACCCTTCTTCAGACTGGTTGAAGAGCTTCCTTCTTCTTATCGAGTCCACACACAAGATTAGTTGTTCAACAAGAGCTGAACACACTTCTCGGCATCTGCGTACAATGGTGCCTGTCTTGTCATTCTTGTGCTTCTTGTGCGTGGCGGTGGAAAGATTGGTGGAAACAGGGCCGCGACGTGAACGCTCTTTCCTTGACCCCATTGCATAGGCTGATATTGTCTATGTCAAAAGAAATGTCCCGACCTGAAATGTCACCTATCCATGTTTTCCAGAGATGTTGCCTGACCCGTCGTGTTACTCCAGCAGCTTGCGTCCTTCTTCGTAAACCAGCCTCTGCAGTTCCTTGCTTCAACCTTTCTGGTAAACCCCCTCCACACTCTTTCCAAAGCCTCCAACTCTATGTTTATGTTCAGGAAAGTTTTTTCTAAACTTTAACCAGTGGGTACTTTTTCCACCCACAATATATTGCTAGCAATTTTCTTTTTTTTCCAGAAGTTCATGTTTATGAGTCAAAGGAGCAGAATTAGGCCATTCGGCCCACCAAGTCTCCTCTGCCATTCCATCATGGCTGATCTATTCCCCCTCTCAACCCCATTCTCCTGACTTCTCCCTGTAACCCCGGACACCCGTACTAATCGAGAATCTATCTATCTCTGCCTTAAAAATACCCATTGACTTGGCCTCCACGGCCTTTTGTGACAAAGAATTCCAGAGATTCACCACCCCATGACTAAAGAAATTCCTCCTCATCTCCACTCCAAGGGTTTTTTTTTTATTTGTCTTCTTTTCCAGCAATGTTTTCATTAATTCCCTGCCTTGTTATTTCTGGAAAGGACTTTGTTTGATCTTATTCCCAGCGGCTGTTGAATAGATGGGAATGAACAAATGGTTTATATTCATGCATGTCTTGTGTGGTTGTCATACCTAACTAATGGCCATCTGATCTCTTGCCTGCCTCAGTCATCATTCCCGAGAATGCTCTGTTTCTAAGATCACACACGATGACTGACAATGTCTTACACAAGGCACCGCAGGCTGCCGGCTAAGTGTTGAGTGTGTGGGAAGGGACTTTTTTTTTTAGTTTAGTTTAGAGACAAAGCGCGGAAACAAGCCCTTCCGCCCACCGAGTCCGTGCCGACCAGCGATAGTGCGCACTAGGGCTATCCCGCACACACACTTTGGACAGTTACGATTGTTTCCCAAGCCAATTGGCCTGCAAACCCGCACAAACTCCGTACAGACAGCACCCGTGGTTAGGATCGAACCCGGGTCTCTGACGCTGTGAGGCGGAAACTCTACCGCTGCACCACCGCGCCGCCCAAAATATCAGAACTGGCATTCTCAGAGTAATTCAGTATTGTGATATGGCTAAAGACTATGGTCATGGAATTGACAAGACTTTTCACGGACTTGTCAAGGGCGGCAGCGGTAGAGTTGATGCCTTACAGCGCTTACAGCGATGGAGACCCGGGTTCGATCTCGACCACGGGTGCACGCCTGTACAGAGTTTGTACATTTTCTCTGTGACCCGCGTGGGTTTTCTCCGAGTTCTCCAGTTTCCTCCCCACACTCCAAAGACGTGCAGGTCTGTAGGTTAATTGGCTTGGTTTAAATGTAAAATTGTCCCTAGTGTGTGTGGGATAGTGTTAAAGTGTGGGATCACTGGTCGGTGCAGACTTGGTGGACCAGAAGGGCCTATTTCAGCGCTGTATCTCTAAACTATTTTTTTTTTAAACTTAACTGAGCTTGTCTCAAGCCCTCTTCAAAAAGTTACAAAAACAAAAAAAAATGGTGCAGAAGAGTCTGAAGGAGGGTCTCGTCCCGAAAAGTCGCCCATCATTTTTCTCCGAAGATGCTGCCTGTCCCGCTGAGTTTCTCCAGCACTTTGTGTGTATCTCCAGATTAAATGTTGAAGTGGACTTTTGGAATGTGCAGAATTTGTGATATTAAACACAGCAACGATGAAATGTTGACCTCGGCGTGAGAATAGTCCTTTTTTACCTTTAAATAAGGAGGTCAAACATTTGCGACCCATTCAAGAGGCTGAAGATTTATTTCTTTCACCCCATTTCAATTATGCCTGAAGTGTAAAACATCGAACATGGGAAAATATACGGTGCGGGATCAGGGCCTTCAGCCCACAATGTCTGATGAATGAATGAATAAGTTCATTGGCCAAGTATTCACATACAAGGAATTTGCCTTGGTGCTCCACCCGCAAGTGACGACATGACATACAGTAACAGTTAGGAATGACACAAAACATTAAACATTAATAATAAAACATTATTGACTAAACATGTGAATTAAATAAAATATCAAAGCAAAATTAAGCTACAGATTTTTGGTTATTGAGTAGAGCTAGTACTCGTGGAAATAAATCTGTTTTTATGTCTGTGCTGGACATGATGCCAAGACAATCTATTATCTACCTGTACGTGGAACTTAGAACAGTACAGCACAAGAACAGGTCCTTCGGCCCAGGGCTAGACGTGGTGCCAAGACCATCTCTCATTTACCTGCATATAACACATATCCCTCCATTCTCTCATATTCACGTGTCCATCCAAATGTCTCTTAAATGTCACTATAGTATCTGCGTCAATCACCACCCCAAGCAGCATGTTCCAGGCACCCCTCTGTCCTCTGTGTAAAAAAACTTGCCCTGCACACCTCCTTTAGAAACATAGAAAATAGCTGCAGGAGTAGGCCATTCGGCCCTTCGAGACAGCACCACCATTCAATATGATCATGCCTGTTCAGAAAAAATCAGTACCCCGTTCCTGCTTTCTCCCCATATCCCTTGATTCCATTAGCCCTAAGAGCTAAATCTAACTCTCTCTTGAAAACATCCAGTGAATTGGCCTTCACTGCCTTCTGTGGCAGAGAATTCCACAGATTCACAACTCTCTGGGTGAAAACTTTTTTCCTCATCTCAGTCCTAAATGGCCTATCCCTTATTCTTAAACTGTGACCTCTGGTTCTGGACTCCCCCAACATGGGGAACATTTTTCCTGCATCTAGCCTGTCCAATCCCTTAAAAATGTGATATGTTTCTATAAGATCCCCTCTCACCCTTCTTAACTCCAGTGAATACTTTAAACTTTACCCCTCTCACCTTAAAGCTGGGCTCTCTGGTATTTGATTTTATTCCATCCTGGGTAAAAAGGTTCTGACTGTCTACCTTTTCTATGCCTGTCATCATTTAATATACTTCCATCGGGTCTTTCTGCAACCTCTGGCGTTCCAGAGAAAACAATCCAAGCGTGTCCAAGCTGCTCCTGTTTCTAATACCCTCTAATCTAGGTATCAGGGTGGTTAATCTGTGAAATTATTTGCAAAAGAAGGCTGTAGAGGCCAAGTCAACAGATGTTTTTAAGGCAGAGATAGATCGATTTCATTTCGGAGTCACGTGAGTGACTTCGTGAAGAGCCCGCCGGCACGCATGCGCGACATATTGTCGCATCGCATTGCTGCCGACGGCTGGTCGGGAGCGCGGCTCCTGACCAGCCCTTCAGAGGGCCGACTCAGGTAAGGCTAAGCCCCCTAGAGTTGGTGTTCCTGTTGGGGGGGGGGGAGCAGTGTGTTCTCTCCCTACAGGAACGTGGATTGGAGTCGCCGGCCACTTATCCCGGAGCCTTTCTCAGCGGCTCACCTGCGAGTCGGGCCGGGAAACAGGCGTGGTAGTCGGGGAGCCCTGTTGGTACAGGGCCCGACCCGCCGATACACCGGAGCTCCAGTGTGAGTTGGTGTCTTGTTGTGGCGGGTGTATGTTATGTTCTCTCCCTGCAGGTACGTGGGGAAATAGGCGTGGATGTCGGGGAGCCCTGTTGTTACCGGGCCCGACCCGCCGCTATGCGGGAGCTCCAGTGCCGATTCAAGGAGCAGGTGCTCCAGTGTTGATTTGAGGAGCAGGAGCTCCAGTGCTGATTTAAGGAGCAGGAGCTCCAGTGCTGATTCGAGGAGCAGGAGCTCCAGTGCTGATTCAAGGAGCAGGAGCTCCAGTGCTGGTTCCAGGAGCAGGAGCTCCAGTGCTGATTTGAGGAGCAGGAGCTCCAGTGCTGATTCGAGGAGCGGGAGCTCCAGTGCTGATTCGAGGAGCAGGAGCTCCAGTGCTGATTCAAGGAGCAGGAGCTCCAGTGCTGGTTCCAGGAGCAGGAGCTCCAGTGCTGATTCAAGGAGCAGGAGCTCCTGTGCTGATTCGAGGAGCAGCAGCTCCAATGCTGATTCCAGGAGCCGAGAACGGGGTGCCTCTCGAAAGGGTGGACCCTGCCACAAGTTCGCCATTGGCGACCACGGGGAAGGGGTCGTGCTGCGGCCCGACCCCCCTCCGCTAGCCCTTCGTTGAAGGGCAGGAGAGGAGCCCGTAAGCCTAAACCCGGTTCGGGCCAAGGCTCCACCAGCCGCCATGGTGCGGTCTGGTGCAACGGCGGGACCTGGGTCTGTGAGGTCTGCTACCCAACTCCCAAACCCCGCCGCTGGGACGGGGGGCTTGGGTACGGTCCCGCCTCGGTCGCCGAGTCCCCTGTCGATGGGGGGGACGAGACCGTGCGTCGGCAAGGTCCACGATGTGGACAGCCGGCAAGCCCGCGCGGGCGTCGCTCCATGCTTCTGCTGGAGTTGACCCCAAGCCGTCAGGGCCCTTTGTGGCAACGGTTTCCGCTCCCGTTAAAGGGAGACGGTTGAACACCTTTCCCGCGCGGGAAATCGCGCGGTTTCGCTGCGGCGGCCGATAGCGACAACTGCCGGCACCGAGATCACTTCTCAGAGGTGCGGGCCGATGAAAGGAGCCCCGGCAATCTTTCTGAGCCGGAGGTCTCCGACCACCCCAGTGTTCAGGGTGAAGGGCGTATGGCCGCATGACGCGGCTACTGGAGAGGAGCCATCCAGCTCCAGTAGGCACAGGGAGGTTAACCACCGTCAGCAGACACTAAGGCCAGCGAACTGCTCCTCCCTTCAACGAGCCCATGCGCCACGGTCGCCGAGTCCCCCATGGATGGGAGGACGAGACTATGCGTCGGCTAGGTCCATGATATGGGCAGCCGGCAAGCCCGCGCGGGCGTCGGATCTCCATGCTAAGTCAGGTGCCGATTTCCCATCGCATTTGCCCTCCGAGGCAGCGAGACCAAGCTCCGCCGAGGAGGCGTTTGAGTGTACCTCCCGCGGGGGAATCGCTCAGCTTTGCTGCAGCGGCTACCGGCGACAACTTTCCGGCACCAGGTTCACCTCGATGAGGTGCGGGCCGATGGACGAAGCCCCAGCAGTTCAGCAGAACATGAGGACTTCGGCCGCCCGAGTTTTTAGCTCAAGGGGCGTATTGGCCAGGATGGAGCGGATATTGGAGCCCCTCCTGCAGCAGAATCAAAAAATTTCGGGGAAGACTTCTCCAAGAGGGAAGGATATTCGGGGTCATTCTATTGAATTTATTCACGGGAACATTCCTCCATCCCAGCATATGCCTCAACGGAAGTTTACGCTGTCTGCCGTTGAGCAGGCAGCAGGCACGGCTGAAATTTTTCGTTTGGAACAAAAAGGCGTGATAGAGAAAACTATTCACGAGCCCATTGAATTCGTCTCCAATATTTTTACTAGGCCAAAAAAGGATGGAGGTTGTCGGGTGATTATTGACTTGACCAGTTGAATACCTTTGTAACATATACACATTTCAAAATGGACACCTTTTGAGACAGCCAAATCACTGCTTTCGCATGGTTGCTTTATGGCATGTATTGATTTGAAAGATGCATGCTATTCAGTGTCCATCCGGAAACATCACCGGAAATTTTTGAAATTTGTCTGGATGGATCAGCTCCGGCAATATCGGGCCTTACCAAATGGGCTTACTACCGCCCTAGGCTCTTTACTAAATTACTCAAACCTATTATGGTCAAATTTCGTATACAACATCATATTGTAATGGCTTATTTAGATGATATTCTGATTATTGGCAACACTCTGGAAGCAGCTGAAAGCGCTGTTTCAGCAACTGTTACTATATTTCAGCAGCTGGGGTTTATAGTCCATCCAGAAAAATCGAAGTTTCACCCATCCCAGGTTATGGATTATTTGGGTTTCACGGTGGACTCTATTCAAATGAGGGCCACCATTCCATTTCACAAGGTGGAGGATGTCTCCCTTGCATGTCAGGATCTCGCATCCGCCAGTATACCATCTATTCGCATACAGCTAAGATGATTGGGAAAATCGTAGCTTTATTTCCGGCAGCCCGGTTTGGACCTTTGCATTATCAAAATCTGCAAAGGGCCAAGATTGCTGCGTTAAAAAAGAACGCTGGTCATTTTGACAGACCTATGGGGCTGCCTTCCGATGCTAAGGTTGAGCTACAATGGTGGGTGTCCAATATTGGCAAGGCATTCAAACCCATTGTTGTGCCCAATCCGGTGGTATATTTGCAAACTGACGCAAGCTCTCTAGGCTGGGGAGCTGCGGACAGCTCTTCTAGTTGTGGAGGCAGGTGGGATCCCCTTGAAGCTAGCATGTTGCCAATACAAGGGATTAACTATTTGGAGCTGCTTGCAGCATTTCACGGACTGCGGGCATATTGTGCTAATCTTAGTGGTACTCATGTCCATCTCCAAATAGACAACACCACAGCGGTGGCATATTTAACCATATGGGCGGTACCAGGTCAGTCTCTTGTGACAAATTGGCTAATCCTATTTGGTGCTGGTGTATTGATCGAGATATTTGGATTTCAGCCACCTATTTGCCAGGTAGGCTTAATACTGTGGCAGACACCAGGTCACGCAAATTCAATGATAGTTTTGAGTGGATGCTGCATCCTCAAATATTTGCCCAAATTACAGCCAAATTTGGCCAACCGGATATCGACCTTTTTGCGTCCCGGTTGAACCATCAGGTACCGACATATGTTTCATGGGAACCAGACCCTGGGGCATTAGCGATTGATGCATTCTCGCTAGACTGGGGGAAGTGGTTTTTCTATGCATTCCCCCCGTTTTGCCTCATCAGTCGGGTATTACAAAAAATCAGGATGGATTCTGCCAGAGGCATTCTTGTCATACCCGACTGGCCTACACAGCCTTGGTATCCGGTGGTCTCTGACATGATTAGCCAACCTTGGGTCCCTCTAGAGGGTTGCCCACATTTGGTTTCTCACCCTGTCTCAGGGGAGTTACACCCCTGCCATGCCTATCTAAAATTACTGGCTTGCAGGTTCTGACCAGGCCATGGATGCAGTATGGCCTTACCACCCGGACCATGAACACCATTGGAGCATCATGTCGAGAGTCAACCAGGCGGAGATATCTCTCCCACATCACCAAGTGGGAAGCCTACTGCAGTCGCTCTCACATCACCTATGATGATGTCTCCATAGCCGACGTCCTGGAATTCCTCGCGGGGTTGCACCATGATGAGCACTTGAGTTATAGTGCCATCAACAGCGCCAGGAGTGCGCTATCATTCTACCTCAACATCGAGGTAGGATCGAACAGGCTAGTGTCCAGGCTTATGCGGGGAATATTCAATCTGAATCCGCCTACACCACGCTACAACATCACCTGGGATGTCAGGGATGTACTTACCCTGCTCAGGTCGTGGTCACCCATGGAAGGGTTACAGCTGGACCAACTCACTATGAAATTGGTGATGTTACTAGCGCTGACTTCAGCACAGCGGGTTCAGACGCTCCACAAACTACGTATTGACAGGATGACGTCGACCCCTGGAGAAGTAGTCTTTTTCATCGATGAGCTACTTAAGCAGCATAGACCTGGGTGCACAGGGCTGCAGCTGAAGTTCCCGGCATACCCTGCAGATGCTCGACTATGTTAAGCCACTCAAAACCGTTACTACATCAAGGTGACGAGGAGCATCAGAGGAATGGAGTTGTACCTGCTTGTCACTCACAAAAGACCTCACCATCGAGTGACAGTCCAGACGATATCCAGGTGGCTCCGTCCTGAATAAGGCAGGTATTGACACTAATGTGTTTACATCCCACTCCACCAGGGCTGCATCTACGTCGGCGGCGAGAGTCATGGAGGTACCCATGGACCATATCCTCGCCACAGCAGGATGGGCGAATGAAGCTGTGTTCCAGCGATTCTATAATAAGCCTGTTGCTGCTCCCCTTCAGTTCGCAGATGCCGTGCTGAACGCCGGGTGTGAACGTGGGGGTGTCCCTGATTAAAAGGGCGTTATTTGTTGTGTTATTAACAAATTTTCTTTTTGTTTCAGTATAACCTCGTTTCATCAACTTGTTTACTCCAATCCATCCTTGCTAGTGGTGTGTCCGCATGGACGTTGTCCAGGGCGTGTAATCACAGAAGCTTTGAAGTCTTCACGAAGTCACTCACGTGACTCCGAAATGAAATAGTAAGATTGAACGAGAACTTACCAAGTTTGAAGGTTGATCTTTATTTCATGAGGAGTTGCGGTGAGGGATTTCGTGCCCTCCGCTCCCAACCCTCGATCATCTTCAGCTGGTAATCAGAGTCTCTTTAAATCTTACTATGCCAAGTCATTTCTGTTGTTGTTTCTGTGATTCCACACCGCTGCTTTGAAGAATGTCGCGCATGCGTGCCGGCGGGCTCTTCACGAAATCCCTCACCGCAACCCCTCATGAAATAAAGATCAACCTTCAAACTTGGTAAGTTCTCGTTCAATCTTACTATTCTTGATTAGTACGGGTGTCAGGGTTTATGGGGAGAAGGCAGGAGAATGCGGTTAGGAGGGAGAGATAGATCGGTCATGATTGAGTAGCGGAGTAGACTTGTTAGTCAGAATGGCCTAATTCTACTCCTATCATGAATTTATGAAATTGAAACCATTCTGCACTGCTCCATATCGTATAGATCTTATAGAGGTGGGTAAAATCACGAGAGGAATAGTTTTGATAGATGCACAGAATCTCTTGCCCAGAGTAGGGGAATCGAGGACCAGAGGACATAGGTTCAAGGTGAATGGGAAAAAATTTAATCGGAATCTGAGGGGATAATATTTTCACACAAAGGGTGGTGGTTGTATGGAACAAGCTGCCCGAGGAGGTAGTTGAGGCAGGGACTATCCCAACATTTAAGAAACAGTTTGACGGTTCATGGATAGGACAGGTTTGGAGGGATATGGACCAAGTGCAGGCAGGTGGGACGAGTGTAGCTGGGACATGTTGGCCGTTGTGGCAAGTTGAGCCAAGGGGCCTGTTTCCACATTGGATCACTCGATGACTCTGACTCGATATCTGTGATTTAATAAAGTTGTGCTTAAATGCTGGTAATAAAATTAATTCACTAAATCTGCGGTTAACTTGAACTAGTGTGTCCGAGTGATCGCTGGACGAGGTGGGCTTGGTGGTCCCCCCATTCATTCTTCTAAACTCCAGCGAGTACAAGCCCAGTGCCGACAAAGGCTCATCATAGCTTAACCCACTCATTCCTGGGATCATTCTTGTAAACCTCCTCTGGACCCTCTCCGGAGCCGACACATCCTTCCTAGGATATGGTGCACACAATTGCTCATAATATTCCAAATGGGGCCTGACCAGCGCCTTAGAGAGCCTCGGCATTACATCCCTGTTTTTGTCCACGCCTTCTGGAAATAAATGCCAGCATTGTTTGCTTTCTTTGTCACTAAATGTCACCAAGTGTCACCGTGACGTCGAACGTCATGCGTTATTTCGAAATCTATTCATGTGCTCGCTGCACACCCTCTCGCCTCTCTCTGCCACTGTTCCATGTGACTGCACGGGGGCGGCACGGTGGCGCAGTGGTAGAATTGCTGCTTTACAGCGCCAGAGGCACGGGCTCGATCCTGTCAGTCTCCATCTTAGAAATTTCCATTGATTTAGCCTCCACGCCCATCTGTGGCAATGAATTACACAGCTTCATCGCCCTCCGACTAAAGGAATTCGTCCTAATCTCCTTCATAAAGGTGCGACCTTTCATCTTGAGGAATTTTAATCTACTATTGAAACGTACTAATCTTCTAACAGGTTTGTGAGGCATGATTTCACTTTTATTGATCAATGTTCACTCTGCAAATCTCCATGAGTTCAATGTGGAACTTTATCTGGTTTCGTATTAGGAGATAATAAAACCTGTGCACATTCAGAAAGACACACAGATTGGTAGGTTAATTAATGTTAATCGAGGACCAGTCCCACCCCTTGGCCATTCCTTTTTCCTCCCCTCTCCCATCAGGCAAGAGCTGCAGACGTGTGAAAACACATACCTCCAGATTCAGGGAAAGTTTCTTGTCCTCAGTCTGAAGAAGGGTTTCAGCCCAAAACGTCGCCTATTTCCTTCGCTCCTCAAATGCTGCTGTACCCGCTGAGTTTCTCCTACCTTAAAGTTTCTTCATTGTTCTTTATCTCTCAACATCATCATTCATATCTCTCGTTTCCCTCATCCCTAACCAGTCTGAAGGAGGATCTCGACCCGAAACGTCACCCATTCCTCCTCTCCAGAGATGCTGCCCGTCCCGCTGAGTTACTCCAGCTCATGCGTCTATCTTCGATTTAAAGCAGCATCTGCAGTTCCTTCCTACACAGGTTCTTCCCAGCTGTTATCAGGCAACTGAACCGTCCTCTCACCAGCTAGAGAGCGGTCCTGACCCACTACCTCTGGAGACCTTTGTCCTGTCCGATTCTCCCCCCTTCTACACTGCGAACATTGGACTTTGTTGATCGAGCTGATTGTGCTATGATGCGGAGTACTATATTGTGCAGAAGTTTATGAAGAAGGGTCTCGACCCAAAATGTCACTTGTTCAGTTTTTAGTTTAGAGCGACAGCGCGGAAACAGGCCCTTCAGCCCGCGGCGTCTGCACAGACGCACTGCTTGCTGCAGCACAACAGAATATGTAAACATAATACAGAACAGGAGATAAAAGTGCAGTGTGTTTATAGACCATAGACACACAATAAATAAACAGATAAAATAGTAAGTTTAATCTTACTATTTTACTTCGGAGTCACGTGAGTGATTCCGTGAAGATTTCAAAGCTCTGTTATTTCATGCCGTAGATACGAATCCAGGCATCTCACACTGCATCAGTTGACTCAGGAGGAGTGAATAATGAGCAATACATTGAAACATGGTACAGATTAACATATTGATGCTTTACTTCACAAAAAACAAACAAAAGAAAACACAATAGCAACTCCTCTCTCCCTGGGGAAGCCATGAAATAGAACTTAAAACGGAATGGGCGAACTCAATAAATGGTTTATTATAAAACCTCTGAAAAGTCAATTCATTTGACCATCCTGCGGCCACAAGGATATGGTCTAGAGGGACGTCCATTGCCCTCGTAGCTGATGTTGACCATAATTGCCCCATCCAGCTAAATTTCAAATATCTCCGATACTATTTATGAACGGGCACTGAGTAATATGCATCCTTAAGATCTATTCATGTCATATCACACCAAGCACATGCCGTGAGTAATTACTCAGGGTAGGCACTCAGTCCACCATAAAAAAATTTAAACCGCGCATGCGCAGATTGTTCTCCGCATTAAATAAATAAATAAATAAAAACAGTGACATTTCAATTTGCCCAAGGCTTCCTAGTCCTAGACCAATTGGGGGAACAGTTCCTTTCACAGCGTGTGGAGAGTCTGTGCGAGGTGTAAAGTTGTGGGGAGGGCACGAGTGTTGAGAAGGAGGGTGTCGGGGATACTGCCAGCGCTGGAAAGGACACAGAGAACATTTACGAGGAAGGTGCCAGGACTAGAGGGTCTGAGCGATATATAGAGGTTGGAGGCTGGAGATGTGAGGAGCAATGGTGAAAATTGCAAGAAAGTACTTATCACAAAGTACTGGAATCTTCACTCACTCACCGCTGCCGCAGCTCTCCGGGCGCGAAGCCACGCACTGTAGCTGGGGATAGAAGCAGCTCGGGGAGCGGCCACCAGGACCCGACAGCTGAACTGGCCGCCATATCAGCGCCTTCTGCCGGCCTGCTCACCTTTGGCAGTGGTCTCTGTCTGAACGCCTGTCACCTGCCGTTCGCTGACTTCGCTCATGTCAGCGACTTCCTGCAAATCCTTAAATTCCCACAGCCGAGTAACCTCAATCGCGCTGTCGGAATTTAAGGACATGAGTGAGGCCAGCGAGCGGCAGGAGAGAGGTTTTTAGACGGAGAGCTGCCAGAGGTGGGCGGGTGGTTCTGGAGCTAAGGTGGCGGCTGGTTCCGCTGTCCGGCCCGGCGGCCGCTCAGCTACCCGAGCTACTTCTCTCTCCCCCCCCCCCCCCCCCGGCCTCAATGCGGTAGCATTCCACGCCTCCGCGCAAGGAGCGTCGCAAGTGGATGCTCCCAACCCCTCATTCATAACATTCGTGCCCTCCCCGCATCGTTACCCCGGGACAGATTCCCCAAACGCTGTGAAAGGAGCTCTCCCCACCCCGGGAAATACGGTAGTTAAAACAAAAATCGCAAAATGTACTTACCACATTATTGGTACACAACAAACCATGGTTGAAATCCCTGCCAAGAATCTTGCGCTGCGCATGCGCAGTAGACTGATGTGCATGCGCAGTATGATGCATCAAAGTGCTGCAAAGGCAGAATTTCTGCTGCCTTCAGCCCCGCTTGAAACTGACACTTCAGGCAGTGCTGACGGCACGTGGGCTGCACAGAGCTTCCCGTGTCACAAGCGCTGCAGATGAAAGGCACGGAGAATTATGCCTACCTAAGAGATCAGTCTCTTACATAGGCATAATTCTCCCAAACCTTTACTATTTATATTTAATAATTACCATTTCATAATGTTAGTCAGGGTAGGCAGTGCCTACCTTGCCTACCCTGACGGCACGTGCCTGTATAACACCCTCTGGAAACCAATTGCTTGGCGGTAGCAAATGTTTCCATTTTTAAATGTTTATACTGCACAAACGGATTAAGTCTGTCAGGTCCAAAATAATCTGACTCCCACCATCTTTCTTTGGTCTAGAATAAATATTAGATACGAATTAATGAGTTTGATAAACTGTCTTCTCAATTACACCTTTTAAATATAATTTTCCAATTTCACCTTGAACCTCCAAATTTTCCTTTTGTGAGAAAATGAGTGCCCGCTTTGGTATATGCTGTGTGGGTGGACACAAATTGGGAATACATTCAATTTGAAACCCTTGTATACTTTGCAGTATAAACAAGTTTGATGTTATTTCATGCCATTCTTTCAGAAACCAGTGTAACCTCCCCCCAACTGGTAGGTAATTCTCACTCAATACGTTTCGACAAGAACCAGACCCACCTACCTCCATGGTTACCGGTGGAGTTCTTTGTCCCCTGGTTCTGGTGGGAAAAGGCATGTTTGCCCGTACTCCTGCTGGAGTGCGCCAGCTGCGCACATTGAATGGCCGGCTTGGTCCTTGACCGGACCCGGTTTCACCAAACCGCTTGTAGGGGTACTGCCTCCAAAGGGTTCTGCTGGTCACTGGTGCCTTGATGAGCACGACAGTTTTTGCCTTGTCGTCCAGCTCCTTCACCCGCTTTGCGAGGTTTTTCCTGAACAGTAGGCTTGGTGACTGGATGTTACTAGGCTTACTCAGGGCAGCGAACTTCGGGTTAATGATAGGGCGGATGGCACTCTTCCTAAGGCAGTTTATCTCAAAGTGCACATTGCACAATGAGAGCCAGGGCATCTTGCTGAACCTCAGTCAGGTGCCCACCATCCACCGACCTTCCGAAAGCCGTAATGCCCGATGCGAGCAGCTTCAGCACCCTTTGCAGCTTTATCTCCTGTGCCCTGATGTCTATATGCATATGGCCCCAGATGGCATGGTTAACGGCCGGCACTTTAAGCAGGATACAATTAGCCGGGGTTTCGTACTTCTTGGCCATTGCATCCATGGTCAGCTCCTGAAGCTGGTGTGAGGCCAAGTAATTTACACTCGCAGCCAGCTCTTCACCCAGCGGCTCTCCGGAGTCTGTTGGGATGGCAAACCTCGCCACCAAGAATGGGACCTCTGGCTCGTGCTCTTCATCCCGTGGGGCAGCCTCCAATGCTAAGCCCACAGATTCGGCGTCAGAATCATACTGACCCGTTATGCTCTCCTCCGCCAAGAGGGAGACACTAGGCAGCCCTGTAGCTGCCGCTGGTGCAGGCTCTTGGAGAGGCCAGCGCTCTTGATGGAGCATCCTCTCCATAAGGAGCTCCATCCTGGATATCCATGACATGGTATCCATTCTCGAGGGGGAACCCTCCCGACCGGACTCGTCCGAATCTATCGCCCTCAGACACCAAGTCTGTAGTTGTTGGTCTTGCTATTAGCGACTCGATAGATGAACTAGACGGCCGCCCGCTACCCGCACTCCCGCGGTCTTTAGTTACTTTCGTAACGGCTCGCCTTGCTCTCAACGATTTCTCCATGCTTGGACTTGTCTTCCTGTAACAAGATTTAACAAGCGCAGAAACGACCTCCAACAAGTTTGACACTTACCTGATGCTTTTATAAACTTACCGCTGGAGAAGCGCTCCCAGCCGGTCGCTGCGCCATGCGTCAGACGTAATGACGCGCATGCGGACTGGCGGGGTCTTCACGAAATCACTCATGTGACTCCGAAGTAAAATGCAATAGGCTGTTATTGTTCAGCCCTGTATCACCTCCAGTTTAAATTCCATTTAGAATTTTTATGGAGGACCAGGAAACCAGAAGCAAGAGTTACTCCAGGGAGTTACTCCAGATCCAGGGTCAGGGAGTAATTCTGCGTTGGTTTTCAGCGGTCGCGGCGAGGTGGCGACCGGACAGCAATGGCAGCCAGATCTCCCACAATTCAAAGCCAGGGAGAAAGTGCCCAGCGCCGACCAGTTGCCGTGGCAGTGCGGATGTGCAGGGGGGAGTAGCAGTGTGCATGTGCAAGGCTGCCTGCCGTGCCGGCGGATGAGGAGCGAGCAGACAGCGGAGACCCGGCGGCCCAGACAAGGATACGGATGGCTGGCAGAGACGGAGATTGACAGACAGAGAGAGAGAGAGAGAGAGAGAGAGAGAGAGAGAGAGAGATAGAGAGGGGGGCCCGCCCACAGTTGAACGGCAGGTGTCCTGCCTTGGCCGGAGGCCACCTAGGTTTCGAGGCCCTAGGCTTCAGCCCATGAAGCCTAGTGGTAAATCCGGCTCTGCGAGGCCCCCCTAGATTTCGAGGCCCTAAACTTAAGCTTATCAAGCTTATACGTAAATCCGGCCTTGTCTTAGATTAGATTAGATTCCTTTATTGTTACCATACAGTCATACATATAATAAAAACAAAACACACAATAAACACATATCCAACATCCACCACAATGAGTTCACCAGGCACCTCCTCACTGTGGTGGGAGGCAAAAGTCTTAAGTCCCTGTCTTCCTCCCTCCTAGTTCTCCCTCTGCGCTGAGGCGATCCAGGCAGCCGCCGCCACCGCTGGAGCACCGCAGATCTGAGCTGGACCGCCGCCGCTGGAGCACCACAGCTCCAAACCAGGCCGCCGCCACCGCTGGAGCACCGCAGCTCCAAACCAGGCCGCCGCTGGAGCACCGCAGCTCTAAGCAAACTGCCGCCGCCACTGGAGCACCGCAGCTCCAAACCAGGCCGCCGCCGCCACTGGAGCACCGCAGCTCCAAACCAGGCCGCCGCCGCCGCTGGAGAACCGCAGCTCTAAGCAGACCGCCGCCGTCGGCATTACATCCCTGTTTTGTCCACGCCTTCTGGAAATAAATGCCAGCATGGTTTGCTTTCTTTGTCACTAAATGTCACCACGTGTCACCGTGATGTCGAACGTCATACGTTATTGCGCCGAAATCTATCCATGTGCTCGCTGCACACCCTCTCGCCTCTCTCTGCCATTGTTCCATGTGACTGCACAGTGGCGCAGCGGTAGAGTTGATGCTTTACAGCGCTAGAGGCCCGGGTTCGATCCTGTCAAGAACCTGTGAATCTCCATCTTAGAAATCTCCACACCCGTCAATGAATTTCACAAATTACACAGATTCACCGCCCTCCTACTAAAGGAATTCGTCCTTATCTCCTTCCTAAAGGTGCGACATTTTATCTTGAGGAATTTTAATCTTCTATTCAAACGTTCTAATCTTCTAACAAATTTGTAAGGCATGATTTCACTTTTATTGATCAATGTTCACTGCAAATTGCCATGAGTTCAATGTGGAATCGGATTAATAGGCTCGAGCAATTTCCCTTCGTCAGGCTAGCCAGTGTGTGCTTTCCTTTCTTATCTCTCTTTCATTGCTATGTTTATTTTTATTTGTTGCCTTTCACATTGTGGAAACAATTGTGGAAACTCCAGGATTTTAGGAGATAATAAAATCTGTGCAAATTCCAAAGACACGCTGATTGGTAGGTTAATTAATGCTAATCGAGGACCAGTCTCACCCCCTGGCCACTCTCTCTTCTCCCCTCTCCCATCAGGCAAGAGGTGCAGGCGTGTGATTGTTCTTTATCTCTCAACATCATCCCTAACCAGTCTGAAGGAGGGTCTCGACCCGAAACGTCACCCATTCCTCCTCTCCAGAGATGCTGCCTGTCCCGCTGAGTTACTCCAGCTTTTGGTGTCTATCTTCGATTTAAAGCAGCATCTGCAGTTCCTTCCTACACAGGGTCTTCCCAGCTGTTATCAGGCAGCTGAACCGTCCTCTCACCAGCTAGAGAGCGGTCCTGACCCACTACCTCTGGAGACCTTTGTCCTGTCCGATTCCCCCCCCCCCCTTCTACACTGCGAACATTGGACTTTGTTGATTGAGCTGATGTGCTATGATGCGGAGTACTAAATTGTGCAGAAGTTTATGAAGAAGGGTCTCGACCCAAAAGGTCACCCGTTCAGTTTTTAGTTTAGAACGACAGCGCGGAAACAGGCCCTTCAGCCCGCGGCGCCTGCACCGGCCAGCGAACCGCGCGCACTAACACCAACCAACACACACTAGGGACAGTTTACACATACATCCAGCCAATTAACCCAGATACCTGTATGTCTTTGAAGTGCGGGAGGAAACCGAAGATCTCGGAGAAAACCCACGCGGTCACGGGGAGAACATACAAACTTCCTACAGACAAGCACCTGTAGTTGGGATCGAACCCGGGTCTCCGGCGCTGCAACTCTTCTGCTGCGCCACCGTGGCCGCTCTTTCCTTCGCTCCAGAGATGCTGCCTGTCCCACTCAATTACTCCAGCATGTTGTGTCTATCTTCGGTTTAAACCAGCATCTGCAGTTCCTTCCTCCAACTATATTCCGCTCTCTGTTTCTTCCCCTTTGCTCTATTTATTGTAGTTGATTTTGGCTTGATGGTATTTACGTAGCGTATTGCCGTGAAACCCTCGTTATAGCGGAACATGGAGAGGAGGAATGCTGTTCGTTTTTTCCCCATTATGCGCAATAACCGAGTAAGGGATTATCATTGTCTAAGCAGTGGGGTTGCACGATGGTGCAGCGGTAGAGAGTTTGTACGTTCTCCCCGTGACCAGCGTGGGTTTTCACCGGGTGCTCCGTTTTCCTCCCAACTCCGAAGACGCACAGATTTGAAGGTTAATTGGCTTCGGTAAAGACTGCAAATTGTCCCTAGTGTGTGCAGGATAGTGCTAGTTGGCGGGGATCGCTGGTCGGTGCAGACTCGGTGGGTTTCCACGCTGTATCACTAAACTAAACTAAATGAGACTAAATTAAGCAAAGAACTGCTGTTGCTGATTAATGCCCAAAAGGTCACAAAGTGCTGGAGTCAATGGCAATAATAGACCTAAACCTAAATCTAAACGTAACTGAGCTTCCACAATCCTCTGAGTCCGAGAAGGCCAAGGATTCTTTCGCCTCCGGATAAATATTTTCCTTCTCATTTCGGTCCTGCATGACTCAACCTTTTGAGTAAAATTCTATCATATTATAAACATTACGGGCGGCACAGTGGCACAGTGGTAGAGCTGCTGCCTCACAGCGCCAGGGACCCGGGTTCGATCCTGACTGCAGGTGCTGTCTGCACGGGGTCTGCACGGGTTTTCTCCGGGTGCTCCGGTTTCCTCCCACACGTGCAGGTTTGTAGTTTAATTGGCTTTGGTAAAAGTTGTAAATTGTAAGTTGTAAATTGTACCTGGCGGGTAGGATAGTGTTAGTGTACGGGATGATCGCTGGTCGGCGCGGACTCGGTGGGCCAAAAGGCCTGTGTACCTGCTGTATAACCATATAACAATTACAGCACGGAAACAGGCCTTCTCGGCCCTTCCAGTCCGTGCCGACCATTTATTTTCCCCTACTCCCATCTACCTGCACTCAGACCATACCCCTCCATTCCCTTCCCGTCCATATACCTATCCACTTTACTTTTAAATGTTAAAATCGATCCTGCCTCCACCACTTCTGCTGGAAGATCATTCCACACAGCCACTACTCTCTGAGTAAAGAAGTTCCCCCTCATGTTACCCCTAAACTTCTGTCCCTTAATTCTCATGTCATGCCCTCGTGTTTGAATCTTCCCTACCCTCAATGGGAAAAGCTTATCCACGTCAACTCTGTCTATCCCTTTCATCATTTTAAAGACCTCAATCAAGTCCCCCCTTAACCTTCTGCGCTCCAAAGAATAAAGACCTAACTTGTTCAACCTTTCTCTGTAACTTAGTTGCTGGAACCCAGGCAACATTCTAGTAAATCTCCTCTGTACTCTCTCTATTTTGTTGACATCCTTCCTATAATTAGGCGACCAAAATTGTACACCATACTCCAGAATTGGTCTCACCAATGCCTTGTACAATTTTAACATTACTTCCTTACTCCTATATTCAATGCTCTGATTTATAAAGACCAGCACACCAAAAGCTTTCTTTACCACCCTATCTACATGCGATTCCACCTTCAGGGAATTATGCACAGTTATTCCTAGATCCCTCTGTTCCACAGCATTCCTCAATTTCCTACAATTTACCATGTACGTCCTATTTTGATTTGTCCTGCCAAGATGTAGCACCTCACACTTATCAGCATTAAACTCCATCTGCCATCTTTCAGCCCACTCTTCCAAATGGCCCAAATCTCTCTCTAGACTTTGAAAATCTACTTCATTATCCACAGCACCACCTATCTTAGTATCATCTGCATACTTACTTATCCAATTTTCCATCATCTAGATCATTGATGTACATGACAAACAACAGTGGACCCAACACAGATCCCTGAGGCACCCCACTGGTCACCGGCTTCCAACCTGACAAACAGCCATCCACCATTACTCTCTGGCATCTCCCATTCAACCACTGTTGAATCCATCTTGCTACTCCACCATTAACACCAAAAGATTGAACCTTCTTAACTAACCTTCCAAGGGGAACCTTGTCAAAGGCCTTACTGAAATCCATATAGACAACATCCACTGCTTTACCCTCATCAATTTCCCTAGTAACCTCTTCAAAAAATTCAAGAAGGTTTGTCAAACATGACCTTCCAGGCACAATCCATGTTGACTGTTCTTGATCAGACCCTGTTTATCCAGATGCTTATATATATTATCTCTAAGTATCCTTTCCATTAATTTGCCCACCACTGATGTCAAACTAACAGGTCTATAATTGCTAGGTTTATTCTTTGAACCCTTTTTAAACAATGGAACAACATGCGCAGTACGCCAATCCTCCGGCACTATTCCCGTTTCTAATGACATTTGAAATATTTCTGTATCTCTGAAGTATCTCTGGGGTATGGAGAGAAGGCAGGTACGGGATACTGAGTTGGATGATCAGCCATGATCACATTGAATGGCGGTGCAGGCTCGAAGGGCCGAATGGCCTACTCCTGCACCTATTTTTCTATGTTTCTATGTTTTTATGAAGTCCAAAGTCTGAAACACCTGGTTCCACAATCCTGGAAGAATGGTAAAAGATTAGTAAAAAAATGTACCGGATAAAACGCTCTGGATAAAAAGAATCACCAGACTTTGAATAAAAATTCTCCTTCCCACTTTTGACCTGAATGACTCAACCGTTTAAATATAATTCTATTACATTATAAATTCTTTTTGCCTTTAACCAACAGATTATGAAGCCTCCTTTCTCATTGCACAACATTACATCCAAAATAGCCTGTTTCCTTGAATAATTAGCCTATACATAACCAGCAAACCATGTGTTATACTTTGCAGGAATTCGTTCTTCCACAATATTGCTGTTAAATGATTTACCCAGCTTAAAGAGCCCTATCATTAACGTATAACCTGTCAGATTTGATATATGAATCACCTATTTTGTTTACTATACTTTATCTCTGTGCCTGGGACGGAACAGCAGGTTCTGGTTTGTACTGACGCTGGAGTAACTCAGCAGGTCAGGCAGAACCTTTGCAGAGAAGAAATGGGTGACCAGCGATCCCCGCACATTAACACTATCCTACACCCACTAGGGACAATTTTTACATTTATCACAACAATTAACCTACAACCCTGTACTTCTTTGGAATGTGGGAGGAAACTGAAAATTTCGGAGAAAACCCACGCAGGTCACGGGGAGAACGTACAAACTCCATACAGACAGCACCCGTAATCGGGATTGAACCTGGGTCTCCGGCGCTGCATCTACTGTAAGGCAGTCACACTACCGCTGCGCCACCGTGACTGCCCAATGTTGTTGTTCTTTTGTTGGGACATATGACAATAAAATACTCTTGACTTGAATACTGATTGAAACGATGTCTTGTACCACAATGTTGGGGTATGTACACGATTCTGGTCGGCACGGTGGTGCAGCTGCCTCACAGCGCCAGAGACCCGGGCTCGATCCTGATCTCGGACGCTGTCTGTGTGGAATTTGCACGTTCTCCCTGTGACCACGTGGGTTATCTCTGGGTTAAAAACCATCTCCCAAAGACGCGTGTGTTTGTGGGTTAGTTGGCCATCTGTAAATTGTGTCATAGTGTGTAAGGAGTGAATGAGAAAGTGGGATAACATAGAACTAGTGTGAACGGGTGATCGATGATGGCATGGACTTAGTGGGCCGAAGGGCCTGTTTCCATGCTGAATCTTTCAATCAATCAATTAATTACCGGTAGTTATAAATGAACAAGTCTAACGAAGGTTCCCTACAGGGTCAGGCAACATCCCTGGAAAAAAGGAACAGGTGACGTTTCGGGTCGAGACCCAAGAAGGCAGTTTAGTTTAGTTTAGTTCAGTTCAGTACGGTTCATAGAAACATAGAAATTAGGTGCAGGAGTAGGCTATTCAACCCTTCGAGCCTGCACCGCCATTCAATATGATCATGGCTGATCATCCAACTCAGTATCCCGTACCTGCCTTCTCTCCATACCCTCTGATCCCTTTAGCCACAAGGGGCACATCTAACTCCCTCTTAAATATAGCCAGTGAAATGGCCTCAACTACCCTCTGTGGCAGAGAGTCCCAGAGACTCAGTTCAGTTCAGTTTAGTTCAGTTCAGTTTAGAGATACATTGTGGAAACAAGCCCTTCGGCCCAATGAGTCCATGCCAACCATCGATCACCCATACACTAGTTCCTTCCTGCCCACTGGGTACAATTTACACATTAATACTACCCTACACACACTGGGGACAATCTACATATACACCAAGCCAATGAACCTACAAACCTGCACGTCTTTGGGATGTGGGAGGAAACCGGAGCGCCCGGAGAAAACCCACGCTGGTCACGGGAAGAAGGTCGCTGGCGCTGTAAGTCAGCAGCTCCACCGCTGCACCACCGTGAGCCTATGGCAGGTAAAACTCGGCGATCTTAGCGAGAACTTTCTATGTGTAGATGTGTGTCAAAGGAGAACTTTTGAATCCAAGAATGTCACACCACAGATGCTATCAATAAAACATTTCCAGCCATGTTCAGTTTTATAAGATACACAATTTACTTTACATAAACTCGAGTCTCTTGCACAATCCGTGCGACTTATAAAGTTCAAGACTTTCTCAAGCACACGAGTCTTGGAAATGACTGTGAGATACTGGCAAGTCACACTGTACAGCTGTGGAAGGGTCTTGGCCCGAAATGTCTCCCATTCCTTCTCTCCGGAGATGCTGCCTGCACCGCTGAGTTACTCTGGCATTTCGTGAGATGAGCCAAATCACGTGCTGAAGAACAACAGCTATAAATGTTGTTAAACGTTTGGCGGCACGGTGGCGCAGTTGGTAGAGGTGCTGCCTCACAGCGCCAGAGACCCGGGTTTAATCAAGGAACTGATTGTGGACTTTGGAAGGAGTAGGATGGGGACCCACAGTCCTGTTTATATCAACGGGTCGATGGTTGAAAGGGTCAAGAGCTTCAAATTCCTGGGCGTGCACATCTGTGAAGATCTTTCCTGGTCCAAGAACACAGATGCAATTATTAAGAAAGCTCATCAGCGCCTCTACTTCCTGAGAAGATTACGGAGAGTTGGTCTGTCAAGGAGGACTCTCTCTAACTTCTACAGGTGTACAGTAGAGAACATGCTGACCGGTTGCATCGTGGCTTGGTTCGGCAACTTGAGCGCCCTGGAGAGGAAAAGACTACAAAAAGTAGTAAACACTGCCCAGTCCATCATCGGCTCTGACCTTCCTTCCATCGAGGGGATTTATCACAGTCGCTGCCTCAAAAAGACTGGCAGCATCATCAAGGACCCACACCACCCGGGCCACACACTCATCTCCCTGCTACCTTCGGGTAGAAGGTACAGGAGCCTGAAGACTGCAACAACCCGGTTTAGGAATAGCTACTTCCCCACAGCCATCAAGCTATTAAACCTGGCTCGGAACTCTGAACATTAATATCCCTCCATCTGTTATTTGCACTTTATTAATTTATTAATTCATGGGTGTATTTATGTATAGAATTGTAGTCAATGCCTTCTATGTTCTGTTGTGCTATGCAAAGAAAGATTTTCATTGTCCTGTCAGGGACACATGACAATAAACTCTTTTGACTTTGACTAATCCTGACTACGGGTGCTTGTCTGTGCGGAGGTTGCACGTTCTCCCCGTGGGTTTTCTCCGGGATGCTCCGGTATCCCCCCACGCTCCAGAGACATGCAGGTTTGTAGGCTACTTGGCGAAATTGTCCCCAGTGTGTGTGGGAGAGTGCTAGTAGTGTACGGGGTGATGGCTGGTCGGCCCAGACCCGATGGGCCGAAGGGCCTGTTTCCGTGCTGCATCTAAAGCCTGAGGTCAAAAGTGGGGGCAGGACAATGCCTGGCAAGTGATAGGTGGATACAGGTGAGGGGGGGGGAAACAAGCTCCCTCCCTTTTATCCACTTTCATTCCTTCCTTAGTTTCTGCCCAAGTACTATTTTTGAAGGAGTTTTAATTTTTGCAACATTGCCAAGCAGATGGTTAGTAACTGAGAGTAGGAAAGGGGAATGTTGATAAATGGGGAACTGAGGATTTGTTTGGGACTAGTTAGTTCTTTACTGGGTTTTCCGTTCCAATCCCCTTCCTCTATTCCCGCCTCCCCAGGTTTCCGTTCTACAGCTGTTCACTGCAGAGCTGTTCGCAAATGTTCTCCAGCCTACAGGAGACCATGAGTCATAGAGTGATACAGTGTGGAAACAGGCCCTTTGGCCCAGCTTGCCCATACCGGCCAACATGCCCCTGCTACACTAGTCCCGCCTGCCCACGTTTGGTCCATATCCCTCCAAACCCGTCCTATCCATGTACCTGTCTAACTGTTTCTTAAGTGCTGCCATAATCCCAGCCTCGACTGCCTCCTCCGGCAGCTCGTTTTGTGTGAAAAAGGTACCCCTTAGTTTCCTATTAAATCTGATTTAATTTAATAGTAATCTGAGGGGTACCTTTTCACATAAAATGAGCTGTTGGAAGAGGTAGTCGAGGCTGGGATTATCGCTGCGCTTAAGAAACAGTTTGACAGGTACATGGATTCCTACTAAATATTTTCCCCTTCACTTTGAACCTATGTCCTCAATTCCCTCTCCCATGACTTTCAGTCTGAAGAAGGGCCTTGACCTTAAAACGTCACCCATACTTTCTCTCCAGAGATGCTGCCTGTCCCGCTGAGTTATTCCACAATTATGTGTCTATCTTCCGTTTAAACCAGCATCTGCAGTTCCTTCTTACACATACTATCTACCTCATTGGTGACCCTCGGACTATCTTGATCGGACTTTTCTGGCTTTACCTTGCACTAGCAAGTTACATTTATTATGGTTTAACAGGCAGATTCTCAATGAGGTAGGGTGGGTGTGTGTGTGTGTGTGTGTGTGTGTGTGTGTGTGTGTGTGTGTGTGTGTGTGTGTGTGTGTGTGTGTGTGTGTGTGTGTGTGTGTGTGTGTGTGTGTGTGTGTGTGTGTGTGTGAGAGAGTATGTGTGTGAGTGCGTGTGAGTGCGTGCATACGTGCGTGCCTGCATTTGTGTGTGCGTGTGTGTGCATGTCTGTATGCATTTTTGTGTGTGCATGCGTGTGTGTGTGGATCCATTTGTGTCTCTGTGTGTCAGTGCGCGTGTGCTGGCTCGAAGGGCCGAATGGCCTCCTCCTGCACCTATTTTCTATGTTTCTATTAAGGAGAAAGAGAGCACTGGTGAGCTTACTAATCGCAAAGGGACTGGTAGGCCAAGAAAAATCTCCACAGCTCATGACAGACGAATTCTCTCTATAATCAAGAAAAATCCCCAAATTTAATCTGTCTGACTGGATTTAGTATCACTATTAACTAAAGTATCAAATGACATTTTTGACATTTTATTATGGAGAAGTTCACTATATTTTAAATTGTGGTTAAATTGCATTTGACCATGTTACTCATACAGCCTCTGAATAGTTACACAATGTTAGAAAATGCAGCATAATGCAATTAATGACACTCATACATTAGCCTCATATATAAGATACGATACAATAGCACTTTATTTATCCCAGGAGGGAAATTGGTCTGCCTACAGTCATGAAACACAACAAAATACATGAATATATTTTTAAAAAATTCACCCAGAGAGTTGTGAATCTGTGGAATTCTCTGCCACAGAATGCAGTGGAGGCCAATTCACTGGATGTTTTCAAGCGAGAGTTAGATTTAGCTCTGAGGGCTAAAGGAATCAAGGGAGAAAGGCAGGAACTGGGTACTGATTTTAGATGATCAGCCAAGATCATATTGAATGGAGGTGCTGGCTCGAAGGGCTGAATGGCCTACTGGTGCACCTATTTTTCTATGTTTCTAAACGTGAAATTAAAGTGACGAGTGGAAAGTCCAGGATTGGGGATGTGCAAAGAGTGATGGGGGGGGGGGGCGGACGGGGGAAGGGGAGGAGGGGGGTAATCAGTCTACACCACGACAGGGGATGGAGCATGCAAGCTTGCCTGCAAGGCTTGATACAAAATACAGACCATGTTGCTATTGAAAGTGTTTGCCGAGTCTGCGTGCCTATAATGCTGCGGGTTTTCACAGCACCTGAACCATGAGGCACTAATAACATAAACCCAGCATGACTTAACTTGAAAGATTCGCTAGTGTTCCTGGAATAATGACTGATGACACATCGGCACTTTACAGGACATCAACATGCAACAACAGCCCACCGCCATGATCAAGTCAAGCAATGCAAACAAACTTGCAAAGAGAACATACTTCCAGTGCCTTCCATAATGTTTGGGACAAAGACCCATCATTTATTTAATTGCCTCTGTGCTCCACAATTTGAGATTTGCAATACAAAATAAAAAGCACATGTGCTTAAAGTGCACATTGTCAGATTTTAATAAAGACCATTTTTATACATTTTGGTTTCACCATGTAGAAATCTACAGCAGTGAGTCATGTTTAGAATTTTGTTGCACATTATTTGCAAGCAATTACTGCTTGCAGTCTGTGATTCAGACATCACCAGTTGCTGGGTGTCTTCTCTGGTGATGCTCTGCCAGGCCTGTGTTGCAGCCATCTTTAGCTTATGCTTGTTTTGGGGGCTAGTCCCCTTCAGTTTTCTCTTCAGTATATAAAAGGCATGCCCAATTGGGTTCAGATCAGGCGATTGACTTGGCCACTCAAGTATTGACCATTTGTTAGCTTTGTAAAACTCCTTTGCTGCTTTAGCAGTATGTTTGGGATCATTGTCTTGCTGCAGAATGAACCACTGGCCAATGCGTTTTGAGGCATTTGTTTGAACTTGAGCAGATAGGATGTGTCTGTACACTTCAGAATTCATTATGCTACTACCATCAGTAGTTGTATCATCAATGAAGATAAGTGAGTCAGTACGTTCAGCAGCCATACACACCTAGGCCTCAACACCCCCATGACCGTGTATCACAGATGCGGTGTATGCTTTGGATCTTGGGCGGTTCCTTCCCTCCTCCATACTTCGCTCTTGCCATCATTCTGATATGTTAATCTTCATCTCATCTGTCCACAAGACCTTTTATCCAGAACTGTGGTTGCTCTTTTAAGTACTTCTTGGCAAACTGTAACCTGGCCATCCTATTTTTGCGACTGACCACTGGTTTGCATCTTGCAGTGTAGCCTCTGTATTCCTGTTCATGAAGTTTTCTGCGGACAGTGGTCATTGATAAATCCACACCTGACTCCTGAAGAGTGTTTCTGATCTGTCGGACAGGTGTTTGGAGCCAGCACCGTCATTCATTGTGATCATGGCTGATCGTACGCTATCAATAACCCGTGCCTGCCTTCTCCCCATATCTTTTGACTCCATTAGCCCCTAGAGCTGAATCCAACTCTCTCTTAAATCCATCCAGTGATTTGGCCTCCACTGCCCTCTGTGGAAGGGAATTCCATAAATTCACAACTCTCTGGGTAAAAAGGTTTTTTCTCACCTCAGTCATAAATGACCTCCCCTTTATTCTAAGACTGTGGCCCCTGGTTCTGGATTCACCCAACATTGGGAACTTTTTCCTGCATCTAGCATGTCCAGTCCTTTTATAATTTTATATGTTTCTATAAGATATCCCCCTCATCCTCCTAAACTCCAGTGAATACAAGCCTAGTCTTTTCAATCGTTCCTCATATGACAGTCCTGCCATCCCAGGAATCAATCTTGTGAACCTACATTGCACTGCCTCAATCACAAGGATGCCCTTCCTCAAATTAGGAGACCAAAACTGTACACAATACTCCAGATGTGGTCTCACCAGAGCCCTATACAAGTGCAGAAGGACTTCTTTACTCCTGTACTGAAATCCTCTTGTTATGAAGGCCAACTTCATAACAAGAGGACAACTTCATTAGCTTTCTTCACTCCCTGCTGTACCTGCACGCCAACTTTCAGTGACTGGTGTACAAGGACACCCAGGGCTCACTGTACCTCCCCCTTACCTAACCTAACCCCATTGAGATAATAATCTGCCCCCTTGTTTTTGCCGCTAAAGTGGATAACCTCACCTGAGCAATTACAAACGCCAATTACAAACGCCATGTGTGCCAAGCATTATGGTGCCCTGAAATGGGGGGACTATGTATAAACACAGCTGGAATTTCTACATGGTGAAACCAAAATGTATAAAAATGGCCTTTATTAAAATCTGACAATGTGCACTTTACCACATGTGATTTTTTTTCTATTATAAATCTCAAATTGTGGAGTACAGAGGCTAATAAATAAATGATGGGTCTTTGTCCCAAATATGGAGGGCACTGTAGATCCCATAAAAGAGGGACACCACGAGCTGGAGGAATTCAGGCAGCTTCACTGGAGAACGTGGACAGGTGACGTTTCGGGTCAGGACTCTTCTTTGGACCCAATAATCCACTGTTCAGGAGTCAGTGGAAATCCCCCAACAATAGAATGATCCCAATGGTCATAGAGTTCACAAGTTCACATTATCGGAGTAGAATTAGGCCATTCGGCCCATCGAGTCTACTTCGCCATTCAATCATGGCTGATCTCTGCCTCCTAATCCCATTTTCCTCCCTTTCCTGCCTCCTCCTAGACACCCGTTCTAATCATTGAGTGATACAGAATGGAAACAGGCGCTTCGCACCCAACTTGCCCACGCCGGCCAACATGTCCCAGCTGCGCCAGCCCCCACCTGCCCGCGTTTGGCCCATATCCCTCCAAACCTGTCCTATTGGAATGTCCAGTCATCATAAAGTGAACCACTGTGGATGCTTGCATCAATCCTTGCTTGGACATTTTAAATTTAAACTACTTGACAACGAAAACAAAACCGATGCAGTAAATCTAAATTCAATCTAAAACATTCCGGGTATATGGAACGAGCTGCCAGAGGAGGTAGTTGAGGCAGGTACTGTCGCAATGTGTTAAGAAACATTTGGACAGGTACATGGATTGGACAGGTTTGGAGGGATATGGACCAAACGTGGGCAGGTGGGACTAGTGCAGATGGGACATGTTGGGCCGAAGGGTCTGTTTCCGCGCTGTATCACTCCATGACTCTAGAAACACTCAGTGATCAGGCTGAATATACAGAGTAGACATTAATCAATAACTTGTGCAAGAACCTTCATTCCTACTGCCTCTGTATAACAAAATAAAATGCAGATGCCGGTTTCACCGAAGGTAGACACAAAATACTGGAGTAACTCAGCGGGTCAGGCAGCATCTCTGGAGGGAAGGAATGGGTGACGTTTCGGGTCGAGACCCTTCTTCGGACAGTCAATGGAGAGGGAGACAAGAGATATGGAAGGGTAAGGTGTGAAAACACGACTGCCCTGGTCACTTTTCCTACTCTCCTTTTCACTTACAAAGAGTTTTAAACGTTGGGATGTTATGTTGCAATTGTACAATTCATTGGTGAAACCTCATTTAGTTTAGTTTAGTTTGGAGATACAGTGCAGGAGCAGGCTCTTCGGCCCACCGAGTCCGTACCGACCAGCGATTCCAGTATCCTACACAAACTAGGGACAATTTATATGTATAGAAAGCCAATGAAGCTACAAACCTGCAATAACCTTGTGGGTCTGTAGCAGATGTTCAATGATGGTGGTCTTGGCCTTGGTGAGGCCTTCCGCATTTAGCCGAAGCAGGGCGATGCCATCCAGTTCGACATCCGTAGGTGCCCGCACTAAAAAGGACACATGCTCCAGGTTAGCGCCTCTTCTTCCTTTCGTGTCCATCTTGTTACAAATGTTGACCTTGCTGTCATCGTCCGTCCTGAAAAGGACGCAAGCTTCCGCCGACAATCAATGGGAGCCATCACTTGTCGCAATAGATGATGGTGGTAGCAGAATTAGCTCGGGATACTTCCAGTTTCCAGCCCCGCGACGTGGAAGCTTCTGCTATGGGGCCAGGTTGGCGCCAAGCTGCAGCGACTGAGGTTGCATTCGGGCTGCAAGCTGTTGTTGTTTGTTCGTTGTTATTCCTGCTGCTGTCTCAGTTTGTTGTCGTCCGCCTGACTGAGGTCAGTTGACAGGGGCTCACCGCGGGGAGGTCGACAACATGAGCCCTAACTTCATAACGTCTGCTGCGTCAAACGCAAGAAGAAGAACCTACAAACCTGTAGGTTTTTGGAGTGTGGGAGCAAACCGAAGATCTCGGAGAAAACGCCATGCACGTCACGGGGAGAACGTACATCTTCCATACCGACGGCGGCAGTTGTCGGGATCGAACCCGGGTCTCAGGCGCTGTGAGGCAGCAACTCTACTGCTGCGCCACCGTGCCACCCAAGTGACATTATTGCGATAGTATTGTGTGTGGCTTCACGAGCCTTAACCCCAACCCAAATGCATTTCAGGAGAACGGTAGAGTTGCTACCTTCCAGCGCTTGCAGCACCAGAGACCCGTGTTCGATCCCGACTACGGGTGCTGTCTGTACGGAGTTTGTACGTTCTCCCCGTGACCCATGTGGGTTTTCTCCGAGATCTTCGGTTTCCTCCAACACTCCAAAAACGTACAGGAATGTAGATTAATTGGCTTGGTGTATGTGTAAAAAAAATTGTCCCTAGTGCGTGTAGGATAGTATTAATGTGCGGGGATAGCTGGTAGGCCCGGACCCGGTGGGTCGAAGGGCCTGTTTCCGCTCTGTATCTCTAATCTAAACGGAAGCAACTTGCCGAAGTTAAATCTAATCTAAGCAAGAAAAAAATCAGTGTTTATCCTTATTAAATCAAGGACATTATGGGTTATTCCTAAAGAATTAACCTTCAGTTGAAGAAGGAATTGAAAGGAGTTTTATGGTTTTGTGGTGGCTCCGTGGAAACCTCGTGCATCATTCTGATAGTAAGCGATCACTAATTCAATGTAACCAACAGAAACCACAGATGCTCGTTCACCAGAAAAGGCACAATGTGCTGAAGTGACTCAACGAGTCAGTTCATAAGTCGTAGCACCATTCGTCCCAACAAGTCTGCTCCGCCGTTCAATCATGGCTGATCCATCTTTCCCTCTCAACCCCATTCTCCTGCCTTCTCCCCATAACCCCTGGCACCCGTACTAATCAAGAATCGATCTATCTCTGTCTTGGAAATACCCATTGACGTGACCTCCACAGCCGTCTGCGGCAAAGAACCCCACAGATTCACCACCAATCGGCATCTTAGAGAGCAATACAGTGTCCCAACTTGCCCACACCGGCCAACATGTCCCATCTACACTTGTCCCACCTGCCAGCATTTGGTTCATACCCCCTCCAAACCTGTCCTATCCATGTACCTGTCGAACTGCTTCTTAACTGTCGGGATAGTCCCAGCCTCAACCACCTCCTCTGGCAGCTTGTTCCATACACCCATCAACCTTTGTGTGAAAAAGTAACCCCTCCTATTAAACCTTTTCCCCTTCACCTTAAACCTATGTCCACTGGTCCTCGATTCACGTACTCTGGGCATGAGACTCTGTGCATCTACCCGATCTATTCCTCTCATGATTTTGCACACCTCTATAAGGTCTCCCTTCATCCTCCTGCGCGCCAAGGAATAGAGACCCAGCCTGCTCAACTTCTCCCTATAGCTCAGACCCTCTAGTCATGGAAACATCCTCATAAATCTGCTCTGTACCCTTTCCAGCTTGTCAACATATTTCCTGTAACATGGTGCCCAGAACTGAACAAGATACTCTAAATGCGGTCTCACCAGCGTCTTATACAACTGCAACATGACCTCGCAACCTTTACGCTCAGCAGCTCGAGAGCGGTCCTGACCTCCCATCTACATCAGTGGAGGCCTTTGATGTACCTTTTATCGGAATTTCGCTGCCTCACAGCACCAGAGCACCCGGGTTCGATCTTGACTACGGATGCTGTCTGTACGAGGTTTGTACGTTCTCCCCATGACCCGCGTGGGTTTCCTACATGTCCGTGAAAATCTCGCGCAAAAGGATAAAGTGCTGAAATAACTCAGTGCTAATCTCACCGGCCAGCATTTTGCTCATATCCCTCTAAACCTCTTCTATCCATGTACCTGTCCAAATGTCTCTTAAAAGTTGTTAGGGTACCTGGCAGACCTATTGCTCGATTCATCTCTGCATTTATGAGGACGTAACGGCCAATCTTTCTTGAGGCCAAAGTGTACGTGAAAACGTTAAAGTATGGGCGGTCACTGTGGCGCAGCGGTAGAGTTGCTGCCTTACAGCACTTGCAGCGTTGGAGGCCTGGGTTTGATCCCGACTACGGGTGCTGTCTGCATGGAATTTGTCCGTTCTCCCCGTGACTGCGTGGGTTTTATCCGGGATCTTCGGTTTCATCCCATACTCCAAAGGCGTCCGGGTATGTAGGCTCATTGGCTTAGCGTATGTGTAAATTGTTCCTAGTGTGTGTAGGATAGTGTTAATGTGCGGGGATCGCTGGTCGGTGCGGACGTGGCAGGCCGAGCTGTATCTCTAAACTAAGCTAAACTAAATTATAGTAAGTTCCGGAGAAAAAGTGCAATGGCCGCAATGAGGTAGGTTGGGGGATCGGGGCTGTTCTCGGCTTCTGGAAGGACTGGTGAGAAGCCTGGTAACAGAGGGGGAGGAAGCTGTTGCTGAGTCTGGTGACGAGCGCTTTCAAGCTTCTGTACCTCCTGCCCGATGGGAGCAGGGAGAGGAGGGGTGGGAATGGTCATTGACTATGTTGAAGATCGACACAGAGTACAAGATTAAACTCAGCGGGTCAGGCAGCATCTCTGGAGAAAAGGGGTCGGGTGACGTTTCGGGTCGGGGCCTGTCTTCAGACGCTGACGTTGGCTGTTTTCCCGAAGCAGCGTGAAGTGGAGACGCAGTCGATGTTGGCAACTCCAGTCAGTGCAAAGCACTGGGACCAACAGGGACAATTCACAATATTTACAGAAAGCCAATCAACCTACAAGCCTGCACGTCTTTGGTGTGTGGGAGGAAACCTGGCGAAACCCAAACGGTCACGGGGAGAGCATGCAAACTCCGCACGGTCAGGTAGGGAGAGGATGAGCCGGCTAAGATGCCTGAAGAAAGGTAGCGACCCGGAACGTCACCATTTCCTTCTCTCCAGAGATGCTGCCTGACCCGCTGAGTCGCTCCAGCATTTTGTGTCATAGAAACATAGAAAATAGGTGCAGGAGTAGGCCATTGGGCCCTTCAATCCAACACCGCCATTCAATATGACCGTGGCTGATCATCCAAAATCAGTGCCCCGTTCCTGCTTTCTCCCCCTATCCCTCGATTCCGTTAGCCCTCAGAGCTAAATCTGGCTTTCTCTTGGAAACATCCAGTGAATTGGCCTCCACTGCCTTCTGTTGCAGAGAACTCCACAGATTCACAACCCTCTGGGTGAAAACGTTTTTCCTCATCACTGTCCTAAATGGCCTGCCCCTTATTCTTAAACTGTGACCTCTAGGGTCGATCAGGTAGGTCCGGGCAGAAGGTTGAAGGCATGTACCACCAGACTCAGGAACAGGTTATGTCCCCCTCTGTTATCAGAGTTCTGGGCCGAATCCAGACTAGGAGTTGTGCAAATGTCCTTGGGTTTCTTAGGCAAAGCATTTCTCAAACCAAACTGTGACGCAACCGGACGGCAGGATATCAGCATCTGCGAATGCTTGTGGGAGTTGTTGGCGACGTGCCGAGTTTCCTTGGCCTCCCGAGGAAGTGGAAAGGGTTTGGTTCCTTTTTTTTGGCAGCCGTGTCACTGTGGTCAGTCCATGAGAGATCGACTGCGATATTTACCTCATGGAACTTATAAACCTCTCGACCATTTCCACTTGGGCGCCGTTGATATCCACTGCGCCCGTTGTTCAAGATGTGGTCTGAAGAAGGTGGATGTGGTCGAGACCCTCCTTAAGACTGATGGGTGGGTGCTATCAGTCTAAAGAAGGGTCTCGACCCGAGACGTCACCCATTCCTTCTCTCCAGAGATGCTGCCTGTCCCGCTGAGTCACTCCAGCTTTTTGTGACCATCTGTGGACTCTCATACATTGGCGAGACCAAACATAGACTGGGCGATCGTTTCGCTGAACACCTTCGCTCAGTCCGCCAGGACCCACCTGATCTCCTGTTTTCTATACATTTTAATTCCCCTTCCCATTCCCACACTGAGGGTTTCGGCCCGAAACGTTGCCTATCTCCCTCGCTCCATAGATGCTGCTGCACCCGCTGAGTTTTTCCCGCATTTTGTGTACCCCCACACTGACCTTTCTGTCCTGGGCCTCCTCCATTGTCAGAGTGAGGCCCAGCGCAAATTGGAGGAACAGCACCTCATATTTTGCTTGGGTAGTTTACAACCCAGCGGTATGACTTCAAATAACCTCTGCACTTCCTCTCTCTCCATCCCTCCCCCACGCAAGTCGCACCCGGTTCCCGTTCTCACCTGGAGAACACCAAACAGAGGCCTGTTTCCTTGATTATTGTTACTTTTTTTGCATATCTTTCATTCATTTATTCTACATCTCTCCACATCACCGTCTATATCTCTCGTTACCCTTTCCCGTAACTCTCAGTCTCAAGAAGCGTCTCGACCCGAAATGACACCATTTCCTTCTCTTTTCAGAGATGCTGTCAGTCGGAACGAGTTAAGGTCTGAAAATAGTCATGACCTAAGTTGTCGAAAGACACTAAATGCTGGAGTAACTCAGCGGGTCGGGCAGCATCTCTGGAGAGAAGGAATTGGTGACGTTTGGGGTCGCGACCCTTCTTCAGGTATCCTAGCCTGCTCATCCTCTCCCTACCTTACCTTGTGGAGTGTGCACGTTCTCCCTGTGACCGCATGGGTTTCCCCCGGTTTCCTGGCCTGGAGCGAATGCAGCACCGGAGACCCGGGTTCGATCCCGACTACGGGCGCTGTCTGTACGGAGTTTGTACGTTCTCCCCGCGACCTGAGTGGGTTTTCTCCGAGATCTTCGGTTTCCTCCCACATTCCAAAGACGTACAGGTTTGTAGGTTAATTGGCTTTGTAAATGTTTTTTAAAAATTGTCCCTAGTGGGTGTAGTGTTAATGTGTGGGGATCGCTGGTCAGCGTGGACCTGGTGGGCCGTCAGATCCTCGCCGTATCTCAAAACTAAACTAAACTTCCCACACACCAAAGACCTGCAGGCTTGTAGGTTAATCAGCTTCTGTAAAAATTGTAAATTGCCCCTGGTGTGTGTAGGGTGGTGCCAGTGTACCTGGTGATCGCTGGTCGGCGCGGACTCGGTAGGCCGACGAATGGCCTGTTTCCACGCTGTATGCCTTAACTAAACGAAGCTAAACTTGGAAAAGTAGAAGCTAAATCAGTGGCGCGCATCCCTACCCCATGTGTAGCTTTGAGACCAGCTGTTGGAATCCTTTCAATGTTAGGCTGCCTTTGCTTGTCACAGCAGCTTGGTTCAGTCATTCATTGTTATATTTTCGGCAATTCTGCTTATGCTTATGGCCTGCTCCAGCTGCATTAGTTTAGTTTAGTGGGTTTTTTTCAGTGTGGAAACAGAGCGGAAACCGGACCTTCGGCCCATCCAGTCTGTACCGTCCAGCGACCCCCGCACATTAACACCACTCTACCTGTGGACCAAAACGCACACACCAAGCTGATTAACCTACACCACACTGGGTACAAGTGTGGTGTATACACCAAGCCAATTTACCGACAAACCCGCACGTCTTTGGAGTATGGGAGGAAACCGGGGCACCCGGAGAAAACCCATGCGGTCACGGGGAGAACGTGCAAACTCCGTACAGGCAGGCACCCGTAGCCGGGATGGAACCCGGGTCTACCGCTGCACCGCCGTGCCTCCCATAGTTTAGTTTTAGTTTAACGAAACAGCGCGGAACAAGCCCTTCGACCAGCAATCCCCAGACATGACCACCAAGAGGAAACTCGCCACGTGGTCACGGGGAGAGCGTACAAACCCCGTACGGACAAGCACCCGTACTCAGGATCGAACCCGGGTCCCTGGAGTTGCGATGCACCAACTCTACAGCTGCGCCACCGCGCCACATTTTCCCCGCTTTTCCCTCCAGTCTGAAGAACAATCTCCACCTTAATCCGTGCCTGTGAGTGAGGGGGAGAAAGCTGGAAGAGAGGTGGGAGTGGGACAAAATTAGGCAAGTCTGAAGAAGGGTCCCCACCCGAAATGTTTATTTTAATTATTTGGCAAAAAATCATCCTCCAAAAACGATGTGAGCAGGTAAATTATGTTATATTAAGGCCAATATCAGATTGTGTTTATAAACTGACTGCAGGAGCAAAGAAGAAGAACAAATAGTCAGCATGGTGGCACAGCGGTCGAGTTGCTGCCTTGCAGCAGCAGAGACCCAGGTTCGATTCTGACTATGGGTGCCGTCTGTACAGCGTTTGTACATCCTCCCTGTCACCGGTGTGGGTTTTCTCCGAGAACTTCCTTTTTTTCATCCCACACTCCAAAAAGCATACAGGTTTGCAGGTTAATCGGCTTGGTGTGTGCATAAATTGTCCCTAGTGCGTGTGGAGGATAGTGTTAATGCGCGGGGATCGCTGGTCGGCACGGACTCGGTGGACCGAAGGGCCTGTTAACGGGCCGTATCGCTCTCAACCAAAAAAATGTAGAAAGTTATGAAGTCATGGAACTTCAAATGCATGGAATAACCAGTAGACCAGATACATATTGCACAGGAACTTGGTGAGGCCGTGTCTGGAGTATTGTGTTCAGTTTTGGTCAATAGACAATGGACAATAGGTGCAGGAGTAGGCCATTCAGCCCTTCGAGCCAGCACCACCATTCAATGTGATCATGGCTGATCATCCCCAGTCAGTACCCCGTTCCTGCCTCCATAGCGTGTCCAAACCCTTAATAATCTTACATGTTTCAATAAGATCCTCTTTCATCCTACTAAACTCCAGAGTATACAAGCCCAGCCGCTCCATTCTCTCAGCATATGACAGTCCCCCTCCATAAAGTTAAGGTGAAAGTTTCGCAAACCCAGTAAACTGGGGTTTATCTTTAAATGAACCCAGGTTCTGCAAATGTGGAAGCTGCGAAAATGTGTGACGGGAAGTGGTAGAGGGAGCTAGCACGAGGTAGAGTCAGACAGGCAGACAGACAGACGGACGGATGTCCTGACTTCATGTTCCTCTTTGAGTGTTCAAAACATCCGGTCACTCCCCCTTCTCCCCTCTCCCGTCCAGCAAGAGGCACAGAAGTGTGAAAACGCAGCCCTCCAGACTCAGAACTGTACCGCTGCGCCACCGCGCCACCCACACACAGTTTCTTCCGACACGAACGTAAAAATGTTCTTATGATCCAAGAAATCTCTTTCGTCCAGTAGTTTGGTTTATTGTCATGTGCACCAAGATACAGTGAAACTCTTTTTCGTTGCGTGCTGTCTAGTCGGTGGAAAGACTAGACATGATTACAATCGAGCCATCCACAATGTACCGGCTCAAAATGCTGGAGTAACTCAGCGGGACCCTTCTTCAGACCAAAGCCTGACGTCTGAAATCTAAGTCAGTCTGAAGAAGGGTCTCGACCAGAAACGTCACCCATTCCCTCTGTTCAGAGATGCTGCCTGCGCCTGCTGAGTTACTCCAGCATCTTGTGTCTATCTTCGGTTTAAACCAGCACCTGCAGTTCCTTCCGACAGCAGTTTCTTCCCAGATCTTATCAGGTGACTGAACCATCCTGTCACCAACTAGAGAGCGGTCCTGAGCTGCCATCCAGCTGATCGGAGACCCTCGGACTATCTTTCATCGGACTTTACTGGACTTTATCTTGCGTTAAACGTTATTCCCTTTAACCTGCGTCTTTACACTGTGTCGGAAGGAACTGCATATGCTGGTTTACACTGAGGATGGACACCAAATGCCGGAGTAACAGACTTTGCTCTGAAGAAGGGTCTCGACCTAAAACGCCCGTTTATGCTGCCCGTCCCGCTGAGTTACCCCAGCATTTTCAGCCGGTGCATTGCGGATGGCTCGATTGTAATCATGTCTAGTCTCTCCACTGACTGGATCGCATGCAACGAAAAAAACGGTTTTGCTGCATCTCGGTGCACATGACAATACGCTAAACTAAACTATTGCACGAAAGAGATTTCTTGGATAGCAGGCACATTTTGAACACCGCGTCGGAAGAAACTGTGTAATGGTTGCACGGTGACGCAGCGGTAGAGTTGCTGCCGTGCCGCGCCAGAGACCTGCGTCTGATCCTGTCTGCCGGTGCTTGCCGGCATGGAATTTGTACGTTCTCCCCGTGACCTGCGAGGGGTTTTCTCCGGAATTTCCGTTTTCCTCCCACACTCCAATGGCGTGCAGGTTTGTAGATAGGCTTGCTTGGATCGGTAATTGTCCCTAGTGTGTGCAGGATAGTGTTAGTGTGTGGGGATTGCCAGGATCTCTAAATTAAATTGAACTAAGCTAAATATTTATGCTGTCAGCTCTTTGAACGAGGCACTTGGCATCAATCTGGGTTTTACTTTTTACAACAACAGGAAGCAAGTGTTGGGAAGATTATAAGAATTTTTATTTTCCCAGTTAAAATACCCCTTATAATGATTGCGAACATTATAATAATAAGAACAAATAACATCACAGTAAAAGAGCAGTCGCTTTGTCCAACAATGACTGTGCTGAACATGACACAAAGACCAACTCTTATCTCCACTAATGTCATCCATATCCCTCAATTCCCTGCATATACAGTACATGCGCTTAACCATATAACCATATAACAATTACAGCACGGAAACAGGCCATCTCGGCCCTTCAAGTCCGTGCCGAACAACTTTTTTCCCTTAGTCCCACCTGCCTGCACTCATACCATACCCCTCCATACCCTTCTCATCCATATGCCTATCCAATTTATTTTTAAATGATACCAACGAACCTGCCGCCACCACTTCCACTGGAAGCTCATTCCACACCGCCACCACTCTCTGAGCAAAGAAGTTCCCCCTCATGTTACCCCTAAACTTCTGTCCCTAAATTCTAAAGCCATGTCCTCTTGTTTGAATCTTCCCCATTCTCAAAGGGAAAAGCTTGTCCACATCAACTCTGTCTATCCCTCTCATCATTTTAAAGACCTCTATCAAGTCCCCCATTAACCTTCTGCACTCCAGAGAATAAAGACCTAACTTATTCAACCTATCTCTGTAACTTAGCTGTTGAAACCCAGGCAACATTCCAGCAAATCTCCTCTATACCCTCTCTATTTTGTTGACATCCTTCCTATAATTGGGCGACCAAAATTGTACACCATACTCCAGATTTGGTCTCACCAATGCCTTGTACAATTTTAACATTATAACCTTCTCCAAAAGCCTCTGACAGCGTCAGACAGCACTGGGCCTCGACTCGCTGGAGTTTAGAAAGTTGAGCGGGGGGGACCTCATTGAAACTTACAGATTAAAGAAAGGCTTTGATAGAGCGGATGTGAAGAGGATGTTTCCACTGGTGGGAGAGTCTAGGGCCGGAGATCACAGCCTCAGAATTAAAGGGCGCTCTTTTGGAAAGGGGGCGAGGAGGAACTTCTTTAGTTAATCTGTGGAACTCAATGCCGCAGAGGTGCTGCGGAGGCCAAGTCAGTGGGTATTTTTAAGGCAGAGATAGACAAAGTTTGTACGTTCTCCCCGTGATCTGCGTGGGTTTTCTCCGAGATCTTCGGTTTCCTCCCACACTCCAAAGACCTACAGGTTTGTAGGTTAATTGGCTTGGTAAATGTAAAAATGGTCCCGAGTGGGTGTCGTAGGATAGTGTCAGTGTGCGGGGATCGCTGGCCGGCGAGGACCAAGCGGGCCGAAGGGCCTGTTTCCGCGCTGTATCTCCAAACTAAAAACAAATTCTCGATTTAGAACGGGTGGCAAGGGTTATGGGGAGAAGGCAGGAAAATGGGATTCGGAGGCAGAGATCAGCCATGATTGAATGGCGGAGTGGACACGATGGGCCGAATGGCCTAATTCTACTCCCATAACTTGTGAACCTGTGCACTTAAAGGCAGCTATCGTTTCTGCGCCAACCACCACAACCCCCGCTCCCCCCAACAGTGCGTTCCAGGCACTCACCACTCTCTGTGTGCGATACTTACCCCACACATCTCCTCTGAGCTTTGTCTGTGTCACCTTAAAGCGATCCACTCTTGTATTTGAAATTTTCAACCTCGGAAAAAGGTTCTGACTGTCTACCCTGTCGTTGCTCCTCTTAATGGATTATACATAGATCATAGAACTGTACAGCACAGGAACAGGCCATTCAGCCCACAATGTCTGTGCCGGACACGATGCCAAGCAGGGCCGGCCTTAAGCCAGTTGGACCAATTGCTCCCAATTGGGCCCCGCGCCTAAGGAGGCCCCGTGCTAGAGTAATCTACTCTCGGCTCGGTTAGATCTACCCCGGGTGAGGGGGGAGAGAAGGGCGCAGGGAGAGTAGAGGGGTGGAGGGGGAAGAAAGGGGTAGACGGGGAGGGGGGTGTGAGGGGGAATGGAGAAGGGGGAGAGGAGGAGGTGTGTCCTTCCCTCATGGTCCCGGGGCAGCGCCCCCGCCCCTCCACACGCACACACAGCACCGGCTCCACTCCTCTCTCTATCCGGGGAGATGCGGTGAACAATACACGGAGGGCCAGGGGTTGGAGCAACGTTTACAAACATCGGCCTCAGCTCACACCCATCCGCCCGGACCCCGGCATCCGCTCCTGCCGCCGGCCCTCTCCCTCAATTCTCTCCTTCCCTTCCCTCCCTCTCTTCCCTTCTTCCCTCCCTTCCTTCTCTCCTTCCCTCCCTCCTTCCTCTCTCTCTTTTCCCTTCTCTCCTTCCCTCCCTCCCTTTTTCTCTACTTCCCTCACTCCCTTCTCTCCTTTCTGTCCCTCCCTCCCTTCTCTCCTTCCCTCACACATACACACACACACACAACTAACACACACACAGACGCACACTCACAACTAAGTTAGGATGGGGTAGAAGCCCAAAGGGTTGGATGGGGCTGAAGCCCAAAATTTAATGACTGGACTGGGTTTTCGCCAACAGTTATTGGTTTTCCAGGATCTAGTTAATTAAATTACTTTTTTAGTCACTAAATCAAGTGGTATTGTAACAATGCACTTTTCAGAGGTGATCTACACATTTTGTTTGTTACTTGTAGGCTTACATGTATGCAATTTTATATTAAAATGTAACTTAGATCTGTTTGGTCCATTAACTCGCAGGCACTTTTTAAGCGCCCATTTTGATTACTTTCCATTCTACCATAGAGATATAAAGTCTATAATAGACTTTATTTATCTTTCTATGATTCTACAGACCAAGGCTGGGAACCTGGGGCTCATCAAAATTGTTCCTAAGGTAAGTAAACCTGAGATAGACACAAAAAGCTGGAGTAACTCAGTGGGACAGGCAGCATCTCTAGAGAGAAGGAATTGGTGACATTTCGGGTTGAGACCCTTATTCAGACCAAACCTGTAGATACGTCTTTGGAATGCGGGAGGAAGCCGGACAAAACCCGTGCAGAGTCAATACATTAATTAATAAGTGTAATTAAAAAAAGAACAAAAATCGGTCGTGCAACCAAAGACACAATGTGCAATGGTTTACAGGGATCACTGACTGCGTATCAGGTCACCGAACAATTTGCGGCGCGATGCGGCGCGATGATGTATGACGCCAAGTGGGCGTTTTTTTTTCCGTTATTAAGCCATAATTAAATAAACTGTTTTGGAATAAGTCAGCTCAAAGCCGACTTCCATTGTTCCAAAAATAATCAATTCTGCGTTGGGTTTGAATTTTATTTTAAATAATTTTGTAAAAATGTCAAAAATTTAATTCAAAAATGTTTGGATTTTTATGCAAAAAAAACAAAGGAATGTGCAATAGTTGCATCTTGAGATAAACATTTATCACAAATGGGGGAGGATTGTGTAACATTTTAGACTGAGTTTTTTTTTTGGTCAAGTTCCTTAAGCTGAATAGCCTTTGTACAGAAGAAGGTTCTCGACCCGAAAAGTCGCCTATCTCCTTTGCTCCTTAGATGCTGCTGTACCCGCTGAGTTTCTCCAGCTTTTTGTGTAACCCTAGCCTTTGTACAGCTTAGTTTTAGGTGAATTGTTGCATCAGAACGGACAGAATACGGGTTTTTGAATGGACTTTAAAAAAAAAGAGGACCACACGATGGTCCACGGTCTACATTGGAAAACTTAGCACTTTGGACAAGAGTAGAGAGCCGTTCAGCTCCTATATGGAGAGAGCAAACATGTTTTTCACGGCAAACAATATATTGGAGATTAGTGGTGAAGGAGAGATAGTGACTGAAACAAATATGGCCGCTTGCAAACGCATGGAAGCGATTCTGCTCACGTAGATCGGCCCTGAAGTGTGCGGCACAATCGTGAATCTCCTTGCACCCTGAAAAGGCAAAAGACGTGCCATTCAATGATATTATAAAGAAGTTGGAGGAGCACTTCAACCCAAATCCTCTGGAAATTGCAGAAAGTTATAAATTTGGCACTAGAAACCAGAAGCAGAATGAGACAATCAATGAGTGCATTGTTGCCCTTGCAAAACTTAACTTTACCCTGTGACTTTGGAACATGTCTTGGACGAGCGCTACGTGACAGATTTGTTTGTGGTCTAGTGGATGAGCGAATACAGTACAAACTGATGAACACTCCAGGTCTCACATTTGAGAAAGCAGGCAAGAATGCTACCACAATGGAGATGGCATCAAAGAATGCTTGCGAGTTTCGTCCACCATGAACTGCAGTGACCATTTACAGTCACAAGCAAGTGCCTATGAATAGAATAGAATAGTTTCTTTATTGTCATTGTAACATGAACCATGTACAATGAAATTTAAAAATGTCAACCAGTCAGTGCAACATTCAAACCATAAAAGCTAACGATACATACAAGGTAAAATATTTTTTTTAAATAAACAACTAAAATAAATATGAGATATGAAAATAGCACGCATAAATACCCAACCCTACATCCTTCTGTCGATTTCACAGTGTACCAACCACAGTCCCTTAGTCCCCGCGTTCCTTTAGTGCCTTTATAGCAGTGGGGTAAAAACTGTTTTTATGTCTGTTTGTCCTTGTCCTTGTAGATCTGTACAGTCTGCCTGACGGCAACAGTTCAAACAGGGAGTGTCCGGGGTGGGAAATGTCCTTTATAATATTCTGAGATTTTTTGATGCAGCGGGAACTGTGTAAGTCTTTCAAGGTAAGAAGAGGGCAGCTGACAATCCTCTGGGCGTTGTCAATGGCCCTCTGGAGCGCTTTCCTCTGAGCCGCTGTGCAGCGGGTGTACTACACGCATACACAGTATGTTAGGATGCTCTCAATGGAGCACCGATAAAAGGACAGCAGCAGTCTCTGTGTGATGTTATTCTTCCTGAGCACCCTCAGGAAGTGCAGTCTCTGCTGGACCTTTTTCAGCAGCGTAGAGGTGTTCACGCTCCACGTCAGGTCCTCCTCAATATGGATTCCCAGGAAGCGGAAATCCGCCACCCTCTCCACACGGTCCCCTCTGATGATTAGTGGTACCAGTTCTGTTTTGTTCTTCCTGAAGTCTATTATTATCTCCTTGGTCTTTAAGGTGTTCAGGAGCAGGTTATTTTCTCCACACCCCACTGTCAGCTGCTTCACCTCATCCCGATAGGCGTACTCGTCCCCCCCAGAGATGAGCCCCACCACCGTAGTGTCATCTGCAAATTTGACAATGGTGTTGCTGTGATGGGCGGAGGTGCAGTCATGTGTGTAGATGGTGTAGAGCAGGGGGCTCAGCACGCAGCCCTGTGGAGAGCCGGTACTGAGGCTGTGGGCCGTGGATGTGTGATGGCCCATTCTGACTCTCTGGCTGCGGCCCGACAGGAAGCTATTTATCCACATGCAGTTGGATTGTGGAAGTCCCAAGTCCCCCAGTTTGTCCACCAGTTTGTGGGGAAGGATAGTATTAAAAGAAGAGCTGTAGTCAAACCAAGAGGCGCTAAACCAAAACCGAAGTATGGGGGGGGGAGCCGAGTTCAGCCAGTTGTTATCGTTGCAACGGTAATCACTCATCCCAATTTTGTCAGTTCAAAATGGCCAAGTGCTATAACTGCCAGAAGAACGGCCATATCGCCTCAGCATGTCGGGCCGAGCTTAAAGCAGGAAACCAACAATCTGCGGGAAACAAGCGACAACACTGGAGAGGAGTTCACAACTTGGAGGTGAACCCAGATGGAAATGAACTTGGGTTGTACACCATTTATGCAACCTACATCGATCAGCCTACAACCAGCCAAGGCAAGGACTTTCGAACTAAACTATTGATTAATGAACAGTTAATCGATATGTGTATTGACACGGCAGCAGATTGTTCATTCATGAGCAGAGACCTGTACGAAACAAAGTTCCCACAGTGTTTGAGAGTGAGGTCAAGCTGAGAACCTACTCGGATGAAGTTTTGGAGACTTGTGGACAAATTAACTGTAAAGTTCAGCATAATGGTCAGTCAGTAACACTGCCCATCATAGTGGCCAGCTACAGAAATAAACCAACCCTCCTTGGAAAGGATTGGCTGAGTGGAATAGAGTTGGAAGACTGGAAGAACATTTTCAGCATCAATTTGTCCAAATCACGTCTTGAAAACATCATCCCAAACATGCAAACATTTTTGCCGACAGTTACACGGGAATAGAAACATGAAAACATAGAAAATAGGTACAGGAGTAGGCCATTCAGCCCTTCGAGCCTGCACTATCATTCAATATGATCATGGCTGATCATCCAACTCAGTCTCCTGGACCTGCCTTCTCTCCGTACCCCCTGATCCCTTTAGCCACAAGGGCCACATCTAACTCCCTCTTAAATATAGCCAATGAACTGGCCTCAACTACCTTCTGTGGCAGAGAATAACAGAGTACTCTGCACACATTCGACTTAAGCAAGAATGAAAACCTGTGTATTGTCGACCAAGACCTGTACCATATGCACTAAAGCAACAAGTGGAGGTAGAACTCGACAGATTAGAACGGAATGGAGTACTCATGAAGACAGACCAGAGTAACTGGACAACGCCAATTGTGGTCGTACCCAAGGCCGACAAAACTGTTCGACTATGTGGTGAGTACAATGTCACAATCAACCAAGCCGTTGATGACGAGCAATATCCGTTACCAACCACGCAAGATGTGTACGCAGCACGCAAGTGTCTTCACTAAACTGGATTTGTCTCACGCTTACGCCCAACTCAATGCCGACAAGGAAAGTCAGCAGTGCTTGACCATCAACACACATAAGGGCTTATATTCATATACAAAGCTGCCCTATGGTGTGAAATCCTCCCCGAAATGTTTCCAGTCTGTCATGGACCAAATATTACAAGGCATTCCGCACTGTGTGTGCAACCAGGATGAACTACTGATATTCACAGAAGGCATGGTGGAACATCTGGAAATCTTCGAGCAAGTTCTCACACGACTGAACTGCCACAATGTCAAACTGCGACAAAGTAAATGTGCATTTGCGCAGTCAGAGGTGGTCTACCTTGGACTCAAAGTAGACGCCTACGGACTTCGCCCTGTGAAGGCGAAAATTGAAGCAATAGTGAATGCTCCAAAACCCAGCAATGTGTCAGAGCTACGATCATTCCGTGGGATGGTGCAGTTCTATGCACGATTCCTTCCAGATTTAGCAACTGTGCTAAAGCCACTACATCATCTGCTACAAAAAGATGCGAAATGGACGTGGGGAAAGGAACAGCAACGTGCATTTGACATCTGCAAGGAAAACTTGACAAGTGACAAACTCGTTGTTCACTACGATACGACACGCGAGATGAAACTTGCTTGTGATGCTTCAAGTTATGGTGTAGGTGCAGTGATCTCCCACGTAATGAATGACAGACAGGAAAAGCCGATTGCTTTTGCATCCCGCTCCCTGTCACTGAGTGAACGCAACTATGCACAGATAGAAAAGGAAGCACTCAGCGTGTGCGTGTGTAGGATAGTGTTAACGTGCGGGGATCGCTGGTCGGCACGGACTCGGTGGGCCGAAGGGCCTGTTTCCGTGCCGTATCTCTCCCAACAGAAAACAAATTGGAAAGTCATGAAGTTATGGAACTTCAAATGCATGGAATAAGCAGTAGATCAGATACATATTGCACAGGACTTTGGTGAGGCTGCGTCTGGAGTATTGTGTTCAGTTTTGGTCACCCTGCTCTCTGCAAGGTTGGCGGTAAAGGCAAAAGATCCGCTACCCAGTAAACTGGAGTTTCTTTAAATGAACCCAGGTTCTGCAAATGATAAAGCTGCAAAAATGTGTGACAGGAAGTGGGGGAGGGAGCTAGCACGAGGTAGAGTCAGACAGTCAGACAGACAGACAGACGGATATCCTGACTTCATGTTCCTCTTTGAGTGTTCACAACATCCGGCCACTCCCTCTTCTCCCGTCAAGCAAGAGACACAGAAGTGTGGAAACGCACCCCTCCAGCCTCAGAACTCTACCTCCCCGCCACCACACACAGTTTCGACCGACACGGTGCTCAAAATGTTCTTATGATCCAAGAAATCTCTTTTCCGGCATAGTGGGATAGGCCCTTAACATTATCCTACACACACTAGGGACAATTTACACTTACTCCAAGCCAATTAATCTACATACCTGTACGTCTTTGGAGTGTGGGAGGAAACCGAAGATCTCGGAGAAAACCCACGCAGGTCACGGGGAGAACGTACAAACTCCGTGCAGACAACACCTGCAGTCAGGATTGAACCCGGGTCTCTGGCGCTGCAAGCGTTGTAAGGCAGCAACTCTACCGCTGTGCTACGGTGGCCGGCCTGCCTCCACATAATCCATATTCCTCCACTCCGAGCCTATCCAAGGAGGATGAAAAGTCTTGAGGGGGAATAAGAGTCAAGAGTCCATAGGGTTATAGAATTATAGGGTCATACAACGTGGAAGCAGGCCCTTCGGCCCAACCTGCCCACACTGACCAACTAGCTCCGGCTACACTGGCCCCACCTGCCTTTGTTTGGCCCATATCCCTCTAAACCAGTCCTATCCATGTATTTGTCTAAATGTTTCTCATATGTTGTGATGGTCCCTGTCCCAACCAGGGAGCTCCTCCGGCAGCTCGTTCCATGAAACAATATCACCTTTTTGTTTTAAAAAGTTGCCCCTCAGGTTCCAATTAAATCTCCCCCCCCCCCCCCCCCACCACCCCTCCCTCGCCCCCCCTCACCTTAAACCTATGCCGTTTGATTCTCAATTTCATTTCGGAGTCACGTGAGTGACTTCGTGAAGAGCCCGCCGGCGCGCATGCTCGACATATCGTCGTACCGCGTTGCTGCGACGGCTGACGGAGGAGCGTGCTCCTCGCCAGCCCTTCATAAGGGAACCACGCAGGTAAGTATGCTACCTTAAGTTGGTGGTTCTTGTTGTGTTTGCTTCACAGCAAGAACATGGATGGGAGTTTAAGAGGCCGGAGATCGGGGAGAAGTCGCCGGCCAGCAGTTCCGACCTGCAACGCAGACCGGAACGAGGGCGGAGATGTCGGTGAGCTCTGTTTTTTCAGGTCCGGACCCGCCCGCACACCACAGCTCGGAGGAGTTCGACGAGGAGGAGTGTGGTGTGCCGCCAGAGCAGGACGACCCTGCCATGGCAGTCAGGTCGTCAGCAGGCTTGCTGACGGCCTCGAGCAGAAGGGTCCGTGCGGCTGCACGGCCCGCTTCACGAAGCCCCCTGAGGAGGGGGAGGGCAGGAAAAGCCTAACCCTGTCGGGGCTAAGGCTCTGCCTGTCGCCAAGGAGCGGTCAGGTTCCAGGACGGGACCCGGGGCAGCTGTGAGGTCCAGCCGTCGCCCCCCAACTTCCGACGCCGCGACGAGTCAGTTGGGGGTCCCGTCACGGTCGCCGAGCACCCCATGGATGGGTGGGCGAGACCATGCGTCGGCAAGGTCCACGATGTGGGCAGCTGGCAAGCCTGCACGGGCCCAAGGTATCCAGGCTTCGGCTGGTGCCGACACCATGCCGCATCTGTCCTTAGAGGCAACGGCTTCCGCTCCCGCTACACGGAGGCGGTTGAACACGCCCGTGCAGGAATCGCGCAGTTTCGCCTCGGCGGCTGTCGACGACAACTACCGGCACCGGCAGGGCCTCGACGAGGTGCGGGCCGATGACAGGAGCCCCGGCCAATTTTCAGAGCTGGAGGACTCCGACCACCTGAGTGTTCAGGGTGAAGGGCGTATTGACCGTATAGAGCGGCTGCTGGAACGTCTCCTTCAACAACAACAGGCATCCAGCAGCGACAGGCACAGGGCTTCATCACCAGCTTCATACACCAGCCTGGAGCAGCAGGACGAGGAGGCAGTGGTCGATCCCATCCCACCCCCGCCTGAGTTACCGGCGGAGGACCTCCTCGATGTGGCCACCAAGTTTGCAGCCCCTCATTCCTTGGGGCTTCCTATCAATACAAAACTGGCAGCCACTGTGGACTTCCTAAATAATCACCAGCTTCAGGAGGAAGTTCTACTACAAGCCATGAGCTGTCACAAGGCTCCATCAAACTGCAACTCCCTCAACGTGCCTGTGGTCAATACGCCAATATGGGGCAACATCAGTGCGGCTATCCGTCAGCAGGAGCTAAAGATTCAGCGGATCCTGAAACTCCTCACGGCCGGGATTACTGCTTTTGTGCGGTCGGTCGATGGAGAGGAGCTTAATTTGGACCAGGAGGATGCTCTGGCGCTTCTATGCGCTACTCAAAACGAAATCAACGGCTTTCGGAAAAATAGCATCCGCCCAGCGCTCAACCCCAAATTTGCAGGGTTGTGCAAACCACCGCCGCCGCCGCCGCCCCGTCAGCTCTTTGGCGAAGACCTTTCCAAAAGGGTCAGAGAGCTTGATGAACAAGCCAAGACCGTGGGGCTCATGCGCTCTCAGAGTGCCCCCACGCCATCGAGCTCCAAAGCTCCACTTGGCCGCTCACGAGGGTCTGCCAGCACGTCTACCAGGAATTACCCTCCAGCTCCAAACCGATATCAACCACCCCAACCACAGGGGTCTTTTTTAGGACAGGCTCGGCAGAAGCCGAGATGGAAAATGAGGACGCCACGACCTCAAACCAACCCAGCACCTCTACGTCCACCCACTCGTGTCAGGGACTGCCGGTAACCACAGAGGTGAGGCGGTCTGGTTCTCTTTTTTCTCTTTGTTTAACCTCACATGTTGGTGGGCGTTTGCGGTTGTTTGCGGGTGCATGGGGTGATATTACCAGTGATGAGTATGTGTTACGGAATATTCAGGGCCATAGCATTGAGTTTATTAATGGGGACATCCCTCCGTCTCAGCATAGACCGGGTCGTATGTTTAAACTAACGGCTGCGGAACAGTCCGTAGGCTATAAGGAAATTTTAAGGTTGGAACAGAAAGGGGTCATAGAGAAAACGGTTCATGAGCCCGTTGAATTTGTTTCCAATATTTTTACCCGACCTAAGAAAGATGGAGGCTGTAGAGTCATTATTGATCTGACCACTCTGAATAACTTTGTAACATATACTCATTTTAAAATGGACACGTTTGAAACGGCCAAATCATTGATCTCACAAGGGTGCTTTATGGCATGTATTGATTTACAGGATGCGTACTATACCATACCCATGCAAAAATATTACAGAAGGTTCTTAAAATTTATCTGGATGGACCAGCTGTGGCAATATAGGGCGTTGCCTAATGGGCTCACCACAGCCCCTCGATTATTTACTAAATTGGTGAAGCCAATTATGGCTTATTTAAGACAACGACATCATATCGTTATGGCCTATTTAGATGATATTTTAATTATCGGCCACACCTTGGAATCAGCTCAACAAGGGGTTGCAGCTGCGGTCAATTTGTTCCAACAGCTTGGGTTCATTGTTCATCCAGAAAAATCTAAGTTCTGCCCCACCCAGGTAATTAATTATCTGGGGTTCCAGGTGAATTCCATTAGCATGAGAGTCACCATACCAATTAACAAAATTGAGGAGGTAACACAGGTGTGTACAGATTTAATCAATACTCGTATACCATCGATTCGTCACACAGCTACTGTCATTGGCAAGATTGTGGCTTTGTTTCCGGCAGCCCGGTATGGACCTCTGCATTATCAAAACTTGCAGAGAGCCAAGATCGCTGCGCTGCGACGGCATGCTGGTCATTATGATCGATCAATGCAGCTGCCGCCTGCAGCATTGGATGAGTTACGATGGTGGGTTTGCCACATTAGTAACTCGTTTAAAACTATTATTGAGGCGAAACCGATGATATACTTACAAACTGATGCGAGCTCTGATGGCTGGGGAGCTACGAATCAATGTTCTAGTTGTGGGCGCCGATGGGATACCCTTGAGTATACAATGTTGGGATCACAAGGGATCAACTATTTGGAGCTGCTTGCAGCGTTTCATGGACTTCGTGCATATTGTTCCAAGATCTTTGGAGCATATGTCCGGCTCCAAATAGACAACACCACAGCGGTGGCGTATTTAAACCACATGGGCGGTACCAGGTCAGTTTCATGTGATAAATTGGCTAATTCAATTTGGCTCTGGTGTGTCAAGAGAGACATTTGGATTTCAGCCACCTATTTGCCAGGTGAGCTTAATTTTGTGGCGGACGCCAGGTCACGCAAGTTCAATGATAATATTGAATGGATGTTACATCCTGAAATTTTTGCAAAAATCACAGCCAAATTTGGGATACCGGACATTGACCTTTTTGCGTCCCGGTTGAACCATCAGGTACCAACCTACGTCTCGTGGGAACCAGATCCTGGGGCTATAGCGTTAGATGCATTCTCGCTAGACTGGGGGAATTGCTTTTTCTATGCATTCCCTCCGTTTTGCCTCATCAGTCGGGTATTACGTAAAATTCAGATGGATGGTGCCAAGGGCATCCTTATCATACCCGACTGGCCTACACAACCGTGGTATCCGATGGTCTTTGACACGCTCAGTGAACCTTGGGTCCGTTTGCAGGGTAGCCCAGAATTAGTTACTCACCCTGTTTCAGGGGAGCCACATCCCTGCCATGGCTATTTAAATTTGTTGGCTTGCAGATTCTGAATCGGCCTTTAGTTGGATACGGCCTTTCTACCCGGACCATGGATACCATTGCAGCGTCGTGCCGAGAGTCTACAAGGCGAAGATACCGCTCTCACATCAGGAAGTGGGAAGCCTTCTGCAGCCGCTCTCGCATCACGTACGATGCCGTGACTATAACCGACGTCCTGGAATTCCTCGAGGGGTTGCACCATGATGAACACTTAAGCTACAGTGCCATCAACAGCGCCAGGAGCGCTCTATCATTCTACCTCAATATTGAGGTGGGATCCAACAGGCTAGTGTCCAGGCTCATGCGGGGTATTTTCAATACGAATCCGCCTACACCACGCTACAATATCACCTGGGATGTCAGGGTAGTTTTAACTCTGCTCAGGACGTGGTCCCCCATGGAAGGGCTCCAGCTGGACAAACTCGCCATGAAGCTGGTGATGTTACTAGCGCTGACTTCAGCACAGAGGGTACAGACACTCCATAAACTACGTGTCGACAGAATGATGTCTACCCCCACAGAAGTAGTTTTCTTTGTTGACGAGCTACTAAAGCAGCATAGACCTGGGTGCACAGGGCTGCAGCTGAAGTTCCCGGCATACCCCGCAGATGCTAGGCTATGTTTAGCCTCCCACATCCGTTACTACGTCAAGGTGACGGCAAGCATCAGAGGAAAGGAGAGATACCTGCTTGTCACTCATAAGAGACCTCACCATCGAGTGACAGTCCAGACGATATCCAGGTGGCTTCGAGTCGTCTTGGGTAAGTCAGGTATCGACACTAATGTGTTCAAATCTCATTCCACCAGGGCTGCATCGACGTCGGCGGCGAGGGTCATGGAGGTGCCCATGGACCATATTCTCGCCACAGCAGGATGGGCTAATGAAGCGGTGTTCCAGCGTTTCTACAACCGGCCCGTCGCTGCGCCTCTACAGTTCGCAGAAGCCGTGCTAGATGCGGGGCAAGAACGTGGAGATGTCCCCGAATAAGGGGTTTTTTGATTTGTTGTTAATAAATATGATTTGTTTTGCAGTATGGACTAGTCAGCACGTTATTCCTCCCATCCATCCCTGGTAGTGGTGTGACAGCATGGACGTGGTCCAGGGCGTGTCATCACAGAAGCTTTGAAGTCTTCACGAAGTCACTCACGTGACTCCGAAATGAAATAGTAAGATTGAACGAGAACTTACCAGTTCGAAGGTTGATCTTTATTTCATGAGGAGTCGAAGTGAGGGATTTCGTGCCCTCCTCGCCCAACCCTCAATCACCTTCATCTGGTAATCTTAGTCGTTTTCATTCTTACTATATGAAGTCATTTCTTTTGATTGGTTTCTGTGATTCCACGCCGCTACTTTGAAGTATGTCGAGCATGCGCGCCGGCGGGCTCTTCACGAAATCCCTCACTTCGACTCCTCATGAAATAAAGATCAACCTTCGAACTGGTAAGTTCTCGTTCAATCTTACTATTCCTCTACTCTGGGCAAAAGACTCTGCGTCGACCAGCGATAACTCCATAGGCTGGCACTACCCGACACACGAGGGACAATTGACAGCGTCTACTGAATGCATTTAATCTACAAACCTGAGATAGACACAAAAAGCCGGGGTAACTCAGTGGGACAGGCAGCATCTCTGGAGCGAAGGAATGGTTGACATTTCTGGTCGACACCCTTATTCAGACCAAACCTGTACGTACGTCTTTGGAATGCGGGAGGAAGCCGGAGCAACCGGAGAAAACCCGTGCAGAGTCTATACATTAATTAAAAAGCGTAATTTTTAAAATAGCAAAAATCGGTCGTGCAACCTAAGACATAATGCGTGATGGTTCACAGGCATCATTGATTGACGTATCAGGTCACCGAAAAATTTGCGGTGTGATGATGAGGCAGAGAATTCCACAGACTCACCACTCTCTGTGAGAAAAAGTGTTTCCTCCGTCTCCGTTCTAAATGGCTTGCCCCTTATTCTTAAACTGTGGCCCCTGGTTCTGGACCCCCAACATGGGGAACATGTTTCCTGCCTCTAGTGTGTCCAAACACTTAACAATCGTATATGTTTCAATGAGATCGCCTCTCATCCTTCTAAACTCCAGAGTGTACAAGCCCAGTCACTCCATTCCCTCAGCATATAACAGTCCCGCCATCCTAGGAATTAACCTTGTAAACCTACGCTGCATTCCCTTAATAGCAAGAATGCCCTTCCTCAAATTAGGGGACCAAAACTGCATACGATACTCCTGGTGTGGTCTCACTAGGATTTTGTACAACTGCAAAAGGACCTCTTTGAACCTGTATTCGATTCTTCTGTATATAAAGGCCAACTTGCCATTCGCTTTCTTCACTGCCTGCTGTACCTGCATGCTTACTTTCATAGGAGGCATACTTAAACTGTCTGAAGAAGGGTCTCGACCCGAAACGTCGCCTATCTCCTTCGCTCCTTAGATGCTGCTGCACCCGCTGAGTTTCTCCAGCTTTTTGTGTAACCCCCCCTGCTTACTTTCATAGACTGATGTACAAGGACCCCAGATCCCGTTGTACTTCCCCTTTTCCCAACTTGACGCCATTTAGATAGTAATCTCCCTTCCTGTTTTTGCTACCAAAGTGGATAACCACACATTTATCCGAATTAAACTTCATCGGCCATGCATCTGTCCACTCCCCCAACTTGTCCAAATCACCCTGCATTCTCATAGCATCCTCCTCACAGTTCCCACTGCCACCCAGCTTTGTGTCATCTGCAAATTTGCTAATGTTACGTTGAATCCCTTCATCCAAGTCATTGATGTATATTGTAAATAGCTGCGGTCCCAGCATCGAGCCTTGCAGTACCCCACTAGTCACTGCCTGCCATTCTGAAATGGACCCGTTAATCCCTACTCTTTGTTTCCTGTCTGCCAACTATTTCTCTATCTATGTCAGCACTCTACCCCCAATACCATTATTTTAGTGGCCCTAATTTTGCCCACTAATCTCCTATGTGGGACCTTATCAAATGATTTCTGAAAGTCCAGGTACACTACATTCAATGTCTCTCCCTTGTCCATTTTACATCTTCAAAAAATTCCAAAAGATTAGTCAAGCATGATTTCCTTTGGTGCCAAGTGTCGCACATTTTTTTGTCGCCGCTGGATTTAGAAATGTTCAAAATCTTTTGGCGACAGTGGTTGAGTTGCTGCCTTACAGCACTTACAGCACCAGAGACCCAGGTTTGATTCTGACTATGGGCGCCATCTATACAGAGTTTGTAGTTCTCCCCGTTACGCACGTGAATTTTCTCCGAGATTTTTGTTTTTTTCATCCCACACTCCAAAAGCAAACAGGCTTGTAGGTTAACTGGCTTGGTGTGCGTGTGTAGGATAGTGTTAACGCGTGTGGGTCGCTGGTCAGTGTGGACTCGGTGGGCCGAAGGGCCTATTTCCGTGCCATATCTCTCTCAACAGAAAGAAAATTGGAAAGTTATGAAGTTATGGAACTTCAAATGCATGGAATAAGCAGTAGATCAGATACATATTGCACAGGACTTTGGTGAGGCCGCGTCTGGAGTATTGTGTTCGGTTTTGGTCACATTGCTCTCTGCAAGGTTGGCGGGAAAGGCGAAAGATCCACTACCCAGTAAACTGGGGTTTCTTCAAATGAACCCAGGATCTGCGAATGTAAAAGCTATGAAAATGTGTGACAGGAAGTGGGGGAGGGAGCTAGCACGAGGTAGAGTCAGACAGTCAGACAGACAGACGGACGGATATCCTGACTTCATGTTCCTCTCTGAGTGTTAACAACATCCGGTCACTCCCTCTTCTCCCCTCTCCCGTCAAGCAAGAGGCACAGAAGTGTGGAAACGCACCCCTCCCGACTCAGAACCCTACCTCCGTGCCACCACACACAGTTTCGTCCGACACGGTGCTCAAAATGTTCTTATGATGCAAGAAATCTCTTTTTTGCAATAGTTTCCGGCAATCGCCGAAAGAAATCGCCAAATGGGATAGGCCCTTAACATTATCCGACACACACCAGGGATAATTTACACATACACCAAGCCAATTAACCTACACACCTGTACGTCTTTGGAGTGTGGGAGCACCCGGAGAAAACCTGTGCAGAATCAATCCATTAATTAATAAGTGTAATTCAAAACAAAACAAACATTAGTCGTTCAACCAAAGACACAATGTGTAATGGTTCACAGTTGTGGTTGGTGTAGTGCTGTGCAGTGTGCAAGAAGCTGACCTGATCATAGGTTGTGCAAGAACTTTTCTAGTAAAACCCTGTCACCACAGAAGTGTCGCGAGTGGTTTAATTGTCATACGGTATCGACCGCAAATGTATTTACATCTACTGAAATTCTTCTTTCAGACGCTTATTGAACCTCAAAAATACATTCATACTCAGATAGTATACAATAATCAAAGGTTGAAACGCATTTAATAAGTGGAGAACCAAATAAATTAAATTGGCAGTGCAACCAAAGAAGCAATCCAAAGATTAGAAGGTTAACCTCCGATGAGCGTTTGTCAGCCTTGGGCCTTTACTTGCTGGAGTTTAGAAGAATGAGGGGGGACCTCATTGAAACACACAGAATAGTGAAAGACTTGGATAGAGTGGATGTGGAGAGGATGTTTCCACTAGTGGGAGAGTCTAGGACTCGAGATCATAGCCTCAGAATTGAAGAAGGGTTTCGACCCGAAATGTTGACAATTTCCTTCGCTCCATAGATGCTGTCTCACCCACTGTGTTTAACATAGAAACATAGAAAATAGGTGCAGGAGGAGGCCTTCAAGCCAGCACCGCCATTCATTGTGATCATGGCAGTTACTCCAGCATTTTTGTCTACCTCAGAATTAAAGGACCTTCTTTTAGGAAGGAGACGAGGAGAAATGTCTTTAGTCAGAGGGCAGTGAATCTGTGGAATTCTTCGGCATAGAAGGGTGTGGAGGCTGTCAGTGGATATGTTTAAGGCAGAGACTTGTTGGTCCAAGATATCCTGAAAAGGGAGGGAGATGACCCTGAGGTTGTGGTACATATTGGTACCAATGACATAGGTAAAAAAAGAGAAGAGATCCTGAAAGGAGAATTTAGGGAATTAGGAAGAGAGTTAAGGAAAAGAGCCGCAAACATAACAATCTCAGGATTACTTCCTGTGCCACGTGACAGTGAGAGTAGGAATGAACAAGGTGGAGGATAAATGCCTGGCTGAAGGACTGGTGCAAAGGGCATGGATTCAAATTTCTGGATCAATGGAACCTCTTTTGGGGAAGGAGTGACCTGTATAAAAAGGACGGGTTGCACTTGAACATGAGGGGACCAGTATCCTGGCAGGGAAATTTGCAAAGGCTACCGCGGGAACTTTAACTTAGAACGGTTGGGGGGAGGGACTCAAATAGAGAAAGCCAGTAGACACGGTCTGAGGCAGGAGGCAGAGAAGGGAAGCACTCAGACCCAACATGTAGGGGGGAAAGAAGAAAAAATATATATAAACAGAGGTGGTGGGTTTCCAGGGCAAAAATCAAAAGGGACCACTTGTCAACATAATTGCATGAGTAAGAGTGTTGTAAAAACAAGCCTGATGGCTTTGTGTCTCAACGCAAGGAGCATTTGTAATAAGGTGGACGAGTTGAATGTGCAGATAGCTATTAATGAATATGTTATAGTTGGGATCACGGAGACATGGCTCCAGGGGGACCAAGGCTGGGAGCTGAACATCTAGGGATATTCAATATTCAGGAGGGATAGACAGAAAGGAAAGGGAGGTGGAGTAGTGTTGCTGGTGAGAGAGGAGATTAATGCAATAGAAAGGAAGGCCATTAGCTTGGAGGATGTGGAATTGATATGGGTAGAGCTGCGAAACTCTAAGGGGCAGAAAACGCTAGTGGGAGTTGTGTACAGGCCGCCTAACAGTAGTTGTGGAGTTGGGGATGGCATCAAACAGGAAATTAGAAATGCGTGTAACAAGGGTAAAACAGTTATAATGGGTGACTTCAATCTACATATAGATTGGGTGAATCAAATGGGCAGGGGTGCTGAGGAAGAGGATTTCTTGGAATGTATGCGAGATAGTTTTCTAAACCAACACGTAGAGGAACCAAAGAGAGAGCAGGCTATTCTAGACAGGGTATTGTGTAATGAGGAAAGGTTAGTTAGCAGTCTTGTTGTGCGTGGCCCCTTGGGCAAGAGTGACCATAATATGGTTGAGTTCTTCATTAGGATGGAGAGTGACATAATCAAGTCAGAAACAAGGGTTCTGAACTTAAACAAAGGTAACTTTGAAGGTATGAGACGTGAATTGGCCAAGATAGACTGGCAAGTGATTCTTAAAGGGTTGACAGTGGATGTGCAATGGAAGGTATTTAAAGACTGCATGGATGAACTACACCAATTGTTCATCCCAGTTTGGCAAAAGAATAAATCAGGGCAGATAGTGCATCCATGGATAACAAAAGAAATCAGGGATAGTATAAAAACAAAAGATGAAGCATACAAATTAGCCAGAAAAAGCAGCCTACCAGAGGACTGGGAGAAATTCAGAGTTCAGCAGAGGAGGACAAAGGGCTTAATTAGGAAAGAGAAAATAGATTATGAAAGAAAACTGGCAGGGAACATAAAAACTGACTGCAAAAGGTTTTATAGATATGTGAAGAGAAAGAGATTAGTTAAAACAAATGTAGGTCCCTTGCAGTCAGGTGAATTGATCATGGGGAACAAGGATATGGCCAGAAATAGTGGATGCCTTAGTGATAATTTTTCAAAACTCCTTAGATTCTGGAGTAGTTCCTGAGGATTGGAGGGGAGCTAATGTAACCCCACTTTTAAAAAAAGGAGGGAGAGAGAAAACGGGGAATTACAGACTAGTTAGTCTAACATCGATAGTGGGGAAACAGCTAGAGTCAGTTATTAAAGATGGGATAGCAGTACATTTGGAAAGTGGTGAAATCATTAGACAAAGTCAGCATTGATTTACGAAAGGTAAATCATGTCTGACGAATCTTATAGAATTTTTCGAGGATGTAACTAGCAGAGTTGATAAGGGAGAACCAGTGAATGTGTTATATCTACTTATATATACTTCCAGAAGGCTTTTGACAAGGTCCCACATAAGAGATTAGTATACAAACGTAAAGCACACGGTATTGGCGGTTCAGTATTGATGTGGATAGAGAACTGGCTGGCAGACAGGAAGCAAAGGGTAGGAGTAAACAGGTCCTTTTCAGAATGGCAGGCAGTAACTAGTGCTCAGTGCTGGGACCCCAGCTATTTACAATATATATTAATGATTTGGACGAGGGAATTGAATGCAACATCTCCAAGTTTGCTGATGACACTAAGCTGGGGGTTAGTGTTAGGTGTGAGGAGGATGCTAGGAGGCTGCAAGGTGACTTGGATAGGCTGGGTGAGTGGGAAAATGCATGGCAGATGCAGTATAATGTGGATAAATGTGAGGTTGTCCACTTTGATGGCAAAAGCAGGAGGGTAGACTATTATTTTAATGGTGGCAAATTAGGAAAAGGGGAGATGCAACAAGACCTGGGTGTCATGGTACACCAATCATTGAAAGTAGGCATGCAGGTGCAGCAGGCAGTGAAGAAAGCAAATGGTATGTTAGCATTCGTAACAAAAGGATTTGAGTATAGGAGCAGGGAGGATCTATCGCAGTTGTACAGGGTTTTGGTGAGACCACACCTGGAGTATTGCATACAGTTGTGGTCTTCAAATCTGAGAAAAGACATTCTTGCCATAGAGGGGGTACAGAGAAGGTTCACCAGACTGATTCCTGGGATGTCAGAACTTTCATATGAGGAAAAACTGATTAGACTTGGCTTGTTCTCGCTAGAATTTAGAAGACTGAGGGGGGATCTTATAGAAATGTACAAAATTCTTAAGGGGTTGGATAGGCTAGATGCAGGAAGATTGTTCCCGATGTTGGGGAGGTCCAGAACAAGGGGTCACAGTCTAAGGATAAGGGGGAATTCGTTTAGGACCAAGATGAAGAAAACATTTTTCACTCGAAGAGTGGTGAGTCTCTGGAATTATCTGCCACAGAAGGTAGTTGAGGCCAGTTCATTGGCTATATTTAAGAGGGAGTTAGATGTGGCCCTTGTGGCTAAAGGGATCAGGGGTTATGGAGAGAAGGCATGTACAGGATACTGAGTTGGATGATCAGCCATGATCATATTGAATGGCGGTGCAGGCTCGAAGGGCCGAATGGCCTACTCCTGCACCTATTTTCTATGTTTCTATGTTTCTATGACCTTATGATCCATAGTAGTTCATAGTTGAGGTCAGTGTTCGCGTCATGCAGTGTTCAAGACCTTCAAGTTGCTGGGACCAATCAGGTTTTAGTTTAGTTTAGTTTAGAGATACAGAGCGGAAACAGGCCCTTTGTCCCACCGAGTCTGCACTGACCAGGGATTCCCCGCACATTAACACTATCCTACACACACAAGGAACAATTCTTACACTTATAACCAAGCCAAGTAACCTACAAACCTGTACGTTGTTGGGGTGTGGAAGGAGAAAGAAGATCTCGGAGAAAACCCACGCAGGTCACGGGGAGAACGTATAAACTCCGTACAGACAATCATAATCATACTTCATTAGCCAAGTATGTTTTGCAACATACGAGGAATTTCATCTGCCATACAGTCATACCAATAAAAAGCAACAGAACACACAAAATCCATTTTAACATAAACATCCACCACAGTGACTCCACCACGTTCCTCACTGTGATGGAAGGCGAAAGTAAAGTTCAACCTCTTCCCTTCTTTGTCCTACTGCGGTCGAGGGCCTCGAGCCTTCCGTTGATGGGACGATCTTGGCTCCCGTAGCTCCACATTGGGGGTGATCAAGCTCCTGCTTGAGGGAGATCGCAACTCCTCTGCGCCGGGCGATCGAAACCCAGGCCGGGGCTGGTCGAACCTCCTGCGACTTTGCAGCTTCCTGACATGAGTCTCTACCCGAGACTGCGAGCTCCTCAATGTTGGAATCCGCAGGCCACGGTTGGAGCGTCGATCCCAGGCAAGGGATCAGCTCCGATGGTAATTCCACGGCCCAGCGCTGGGGCTCAGTCAGTCCTGACCAAGGCCGCCAGCTCCATGATGTTAGTTCCGCAGAGCGACTGGAGAAATTATCCGGCAAAACAATCGCATCTCCGGCAAGGTAAGAGATTGAAAAAAGGTTTCCCCCGACCCCCTCCCCCGCCCCCCACATAAAACAAACCAGAGAACATTAACCCAGACTGTTTAAAACACACAAAAAATAACAAAAAAAGACGAAGGCAGGCAGACCGTAGGCGAGGCTGCCATCGCTGACGGCACCACCCGGCGACAAGCGCCCGTTGTCGGGATCGAACCCGGTTCTCCGGCGCTGTGAGGCAGAAAATCTACCGCTGCGCCTCCATGCCGCTCACGGTTGTGCAAGAAGCTTGCTGGTGAATCCCTGTCACCACAGAAGTGCCCAGAAATAGTGAGCTTCGTGAAAACGTCATCGCACTTTCCTTGCAGGGCTGCCAAAAGGAGAAATGTTCTCATAAGTGGATCCGACGTGGAAATGTGCTTGTAACGACAAGGGTGGCTGATATCGGTCCATATCAGTGAGAGGTCCATTGTTCTGGAATCACAAGATGATCAGAAATTATACTTAGCATTCTTTACCAGAATAAAATACGACTTCGAATTATACAACGCTGATAAAAAAAAGTGTCGTGCGAACGAATTCTTTGGCAACATACTTCATAAAAAACTGTGAGAGAAGGTAAATGATGTTATGTTAAGACCAATATCAGGGTGGATTGATAACGGAGGCGCAGCGGTAGAGTTGCTGCCTCACAGCGCCAGAGACTCGGATTCGATACTGACTACGGGCGTTGTCTATATGGAGTTTGCACGCTCACCTGGTGGCCTGCGTGGGTTTTTCTCGTGGTGCTCTGGTTTCATCCCACACTCCAAAGGCGAGGAGGTTTGTCGGCTAATTTGATGGGTAAAATTGTAAATTGTCACCAGTGTGTGTGGGATAGTGTTTGTATGCGGGGATCGCTGGTCGGCGCGGACTCAGTGGGCCGAAGGGCCTGTTTCCACGCTGTATTTCTACACTAATCTAAACTAAAAGAAGGAAAAGGAGGGATAGTTGTGGAACTTCAAATACACAGAACAACCAGCGGACCAGATACATATTGGACAGGACTTTGGTGAGGCCGCGTCTGGAGTATTGTGTTCGGTTTTGGTCACCCTGCTCTCCAAGGTCGGCGGTAAAGGCGAAAGTTTCGCAAACCCAGTAAAATGGGGTTTCTTTCAATGAACCCAGGCTCTGCGAATATAGGAGCTGTGAAAATGTGTGACAGGAAGTGGGGGAGGGAGCTAGCATGAGGTAGCGTCTCGTGAAACTAAACTAATCTCTACACTAAACTAAAAGTGGGCAAAGGAGGGAAAGTTGTGGAACTTTAACTACACAGAATAACCAGCAGATGAGACACATATTAGACAAGATGTTGGCGAGGCTGCATTTGGAGTATTGTGTTCAGTTGTGGTCACCTTGCTATAGGAAGGATGTGAATAGACAATCGTCAATAGGTGCAGGAGTAGGCCATTCGGCCCTTCAAGCCAGCACCGCCATTCAATGTGATCATGGCTGATCGTCCACAATCAGTAACCTGTTCCTGCCTTCTCCCCATAGCCCCTGACTCCGCTATCTTCAAGAGCCCTATCTAGTTCTCTCTTGAAAGTATCCAGAGAACCGGCCTCCACTGAGGCAGAGAATTCCACAGACACACAACTCTCTGTGAGAAAAAGTGTTTCCTCGTCTCCGTTCTAAATGGCTCACCCATTATTCTTAAACTGTGTGGCCCCTGGTTCCGGACTCCCCCAACATCCGGAACATGTTTCCTGCCCCCAGCGTGTCCAAACCATTAATAATCTTATATGTTTCAATATTCCCTCTCATCCTTCTAAATTCCAGAGTATTAACGTCATGAAGCTGGAAAGAGTGCAGAGAAGATGTTGCCAGGACTTGAGGGCCAGAGCTCTATGGAGAGGGAGAGCAAGCTGGGGATTTTATTCCTTGGAACGCAGGAGGCTGAGGGTTGATTTTATAGAGGTGTACCAAATCAGGAGGGAAATAGATAGAGTGAAGGCACAGAATTGTTGTACCCAGGATAAGGGAATGAAGAACAAGAGGATATAGATTGAAGCTATTCAAGCATTGGTTTGTTAATTATATTAAGGCAGATAAGGGACAAGCTTACAGGATCCTGTAGTCAACCCAAGAATCAATATGGTTTAATTGTCATATTAGTTTAGTTTAGTGAGGGCAAGTTGGCAAGGAACCCTAACTGAAACTTGGACTTAGGATTAGATGAAAAGTTATATTTTATATTTCTTGATTTTATCTCCAATGACGTATTAATGGTAAATTGTTCCGTTCTTTATGATTTCTCTTTTTTTTTAATTTATATTTTATTTTTCTCTCTGTTTCTCTCTCTTTAAAAAAAAATAAAAATTTATTAGAGACAAAATGATTAATTTGATAATACTAATAATGTACGATTGTTGCGCACAAAATATTACTATCATAATATGTGTTTGCTAATGTACTGCTTACCTACTCTAATAAAAAATATATATATTTTTTTTTTTTAAAGTTTAGTTTAGTTTAGTTTACATTAGTTTAGAGACACAATGCGGAAACAGGAGGTAGTTGAGGCTGGGACTATCCCAATGTTTAAGAAGCAATTAGACAGGTACATGGATAGGACAGGTTTGGAGCGATAGGGGCAAACGCGGGGGGGTGGGACTAGTGTAGTTGGGACATTGTTGGCCGGTGCGGGCAAGTTGGGCGGATGGGGCGTGTTTCCACGCTGCATCTCTCTGTGACTCTGCGGAAAGATGTGAAGCACAGCAGTGAAGCATCATTTACAGCCTCCTTTCCGTGTGTTCCATGTGGACAATGGCTCAACTGTGCTGTCTGATTCTTACTATTTTCAGCGCATGACTCAGGGGTGGTAGAAGGCAGAGCTGTCGTTTAAGGAACTTGCCATTTACACCCACGATTCACATCTCTCGCCACCTCTCCCCAGTCACATGCTCTCCACTAAACGCACTCCCGCCCCCCCCCCCCCCCCCCCCACTGACTCCACCCACGCTTCCCCTGCTATTCTAGTCCCCCTCCTCCTCCTTCCACTGCTCCCCCACACATAGAGTCACAGAGTCATAGAGTGAGACAGTGTGGAAACAGGCCCTTCGGCCCAACTTGCCCGCGCATGGCCAACAATGTCCCAGCTACACCAGTCCCACCTGCCTGCGCTTGGTCCATATCCCTCCAAACCTGTCCTATCCACATACCTGTCTAACTGCTTCTTAAGCGATGGGACAGTTGTTGGGACATCAGAGTCTACTCCCCCAGCTGCCTCACTCCTCCCGCTATTCTTCACCAGTCCCCACCCACTACCCATTCTCACCATCCCTCTCTCATTCTCCCTCTCTCATTCTCCCTCTATCCTTTCCCTTTCCCTCTCTCTCCTTCCCTCCCATTCTTCCTCTCACCATCTCCCTCTCCCTCCCCCTCACCCTCCCCTCTCTTTCCTCCTTCTCTCCCTCCCCACATGCTCTCTCTCTCCCTCTTCTCTCCTTCCCTCCCGCTCTCCCCTCTCCCCTCTCCCCTCCATCTCCCTCTCCCTCCCTCCCCTCCCTTCCCCTCTCCCTCTCCCCCTCCCCATCTCCCCCTGCCCTCTCCCCCTCCCTCCTCCCCTCTCCCTTCCCTCTCCCCTCTCCCTTCCCATTCTCAATCCTTTTTCCTCTGCTTCCCCCACCATTTGCTTTTACAGTATCTGTATACCATTATGTTCTTTACTGTATACTGTATACTGTATGTTCTTTATCTCTCCACATCACTGTCTATATCTCTCGTTTCCCTGATCCCTGACCAGTCTGAAGAAGGGTCTCGACCCGAAACGTCGCCTATCTCCTTCGCTCCTTAGATGCTGCTGCACCCGCTGAGTTTCTCCAGCTTTTTATGTAACCATCTGTATACCTTTGTATGATTAAAATCGCAATATACCGCTAATTGACGTTTAATTAGACATTCAATGTGTTTCATCTTGACAATCACCAATGATTTGATATAAAAGGTTACATTATGTTGTATTGATAATAAAGAATATACTGTTTTAAAAAACCCTTCTGGATTGTAATGACTGCAGTGGCAAATGTGCTTGTGCGATAAATAATTACGCAATCTTATTGACATTTGCAAACGTTGCTTTTTTGAGACATAGCCAATTGTCTCAAAGTTAGGACAGTTTCCTTATATGGCTACGTTTAGTTTAGAGATACCATGTGGAAACAGGCTCATCGGCCCACTGAGTCCACACTGACCAGCAATCACCCGTTCACACTAGTTCCAGCAGTGGGGACAATTCACAGAAGCCAATTAACTTACAAAACTGCATGCCTTTGGGATGTTTTTGATTAGTACGGGTGTCATGGGTTATGGGGAGAAAGCAGGAGAATGGGGTTGAGGGGGAGAGAGATAGGTCAGCCGTGATTGAATGGCGGAGTAGGCTGGATGGGCCGAATGGCCTAGCTATGCTCTTATCACTTATTACCTTATGTGGGATGAAACCGGAACCCCCCGGTAGAAAACTTTGCCGCAGGGAGAATGAGAAAACTCCGTACGGACAGCACCTGAGGTCAGGATCGAACATGTGTCTACCTACAGTTCCTTCTGCCTACTGCAGCCCACAATTAGCTCAGGACGCCAGGGCTTGAGCTATAGGGAGAGGTTGGGCAGGTTCGGACTCTATTCCTTGGAGTGCAGGAGGCTGAGCGGTGATCTTATAGAGGGGCACAAAATCACGAGGGGAAGAGAGAGGGTAAACACACAGAGAGTTTTACCCAGAGTAGCAGAATCGAGGACCAGAGGACATAACTCTAAGGTGAGCGGGGGAAGATTTAATAGGAACCTGAGGGGAGACTTTTTTGCAGAAAGGGTGGTGGGTGTATGGAACGAGCTGCCAGAGGAGGTAGTTGAGGCAGGTACTATCACAACCTTTAGAAAAATATTTAGACAGGTACATGGATTGGATAGGTTTAGAGGGATATGGGCCAAATGGAGGCAGGTGGGACGAGTATAGATGGGCCATGTGGGTCGGCATGGGCAGGTTGGGCCGAAGGGCCAGTTTCCACGAGATATGACTCTTTGACTATGCCTCTACTGTAAAACACAATTAGAACAAAGACAAGTCCATGATAGAACAAGAGGCGGTCTGACTCTCATTCTGAAGAAGCGTCGCGATAGGAAAAACATTTTCACCCAGAGAGTTGTGAATCTGTGGAATTCTCTGCCACAGAAGGCAGTGGAGGCCAATTCACTGGATGTTTTCAAGAGAGAGTTAGATATAGCTCTTAGGGCTAATGGATATGGGGCGAAAGCAAGAACGGGGTAGTGATTTAGGATGATCAGCCATGATCATATTGAATGCCATAGAGGATCGAAGGGCCGTATGGCCTATTCCTGCACCTATTTTCTATGTTTCCATGACCTGAAAAGTCCACTGTATCTCTAAACTAAACTAAACGATGGTAGATGATAGGTAGAAGATGATTGATGATTGATGATTAATGATTGATGATTGATGATAGAAGAGGACATGGGGGATCGTGGTGGTCCTTGATGATGGAATCCACCTTCTTGAGGCATCGGCTGGTGTAGATGTCGTCGCTGGAGAGGAGGGCTGTGCCCGCGATGGACCGGGCTGAGTCCACCACTCTCTGAAGCCTCTTGCATTCCTGGGTTTTGGAATTGGCCGAGCGGCCCATGACACGGCCAGTCCCACTTTCCTGAATAACTCTGCAGCAGTTTGTTGGAATCTGCGGTGACGTGCCAAATCTTGTTAAGCTTCCGAGGACGCTGACGCACTGTTACATAATCACGCTGGGCCAAGGCCCGATCACCAGAGACGTCCATACCCACGAATTGTGAAGTCACTAATGCGCTCAAGTGTCAAGGAGCAAGAGTGATGTTATTGTTATAGTTGCCAAAACGGGACAATGACGTTCTTACTTGCAGCAGCCCAACAGAATATAATAAACGGGAAAGAAGTTCAGCGCGTGTATATACACGCACACACATGCACATACACACACATATGCATATACACGCGCACACACACTCACACTCACACGCTCGCTCACTCACACACACACACACTCACTCTTACGCACACTCACTCGCACACTCACACTCACTCATACACGCACTCATGCACTCACTCACTCACTCGCACACACACTCATACACACACTCACTCGCACACTCATTCACTCACTCACTCACACACACTCACACTCACTCACTCACTCACTCACTCACTCACTCACACACACACTCATACACACACTCATACACACACTCACTTGCACACTCACTCACTCACTCACACACACTCATACACACACTCGCTCACTCGCTCATTCACTCACATACACACTTGCTCACTCGCTCACACTCACTCACTCGCACACACTCACACACTCACTTACTCACTCACATTAGTCAGAGGATAGTAAATCTGCAGGATTCATTGCCACAGATGGCTGTGGAGGCCAAGTCATTGGGTATTTTTAATTTGGGGATTTGACGGGTTCTTGAAGTTACATTTGCAATTTTCTAATCCTGACTCTCGTGATTCTATTTTTAAGGCAGAATTTTTAAGGGTATTTTTAAGGCAGAGATAGATAGATTCTTGATAAGTCCGGGTGTCAGGGGTTATGGGGAGAAGGCAGGAGAATGGGGTTAGGAGGGAGAGATCGATCTGCCATGATTGAATGGCGGAATAGATTCGATGGGCCGAATGGCCTAATTCTGTTCCTGTCACATGAATTTATGATCATGTATATGATCGTGTATGAATCATGTATAGTCTTTCCGCTGACTGGTTGGCACGCAAGAGAAGCTATTCAATGTTCCTCGGTACACGTGGCAATAAAACGAAACTAAAACTAAACTAAACTAAGCTAAACTGAACTAAACTAAACTAAACTATCCTACCCTGAGGAAAACACCATAGTTATTCTCTATAATTTCTTCTTAGTTTTTCAGAGAGACAGTGTGGAAACAGGCGCTTCGGCCACTGAGTCCACGCCGACCAGCGATCATCCACACACTAGTTCTATCCTGCACACACTAGGAAAAATGTCCAGAAGCCAATTAACCTACAGACCTGCACGTGTTTGGAAAGTGGGAGGAAACCGGAACACCTGGAGAAAACCCACGTGTTCACAGGGAGAACGTAAAAACTCTGTATGGACAACACCCGTAGTCGGGTTTGAACCCGGGTCTCTGTTGCTGTAAGGCAGCAACTATACTGCTGCGCCACTGTGAGTGGGAAGATGCGTGGCAGGTGCAGTATAATATAGATAATGTGAGGTTATCCGCTTTGGCGGCAAAAGCAAGGGGGCAGATTATTATCTCAATGGGGTTAGGTTAGGTAAGGGGGAGGTGCAGCGTGACCTGGGTGTCCTTGTACACCAGTCACTGAAAGTTGGCGTGCAGGTACAGCAGGCAGTGAAGAAAGCTAATGGAATGTTACACAAAAAGCTGGAGAAACTCAGCGGGTGCAGCAGCATCTAAGGAGCGAAGGAGATAGGCGACGTTTCGGGTCGAGACCCTTCTTCAGACTGAAGAAGGGTCTCGACCCGAAACGTCGCCTATCTCCTTCGCTCCTTAGATGCTGCCGCACCCGCTGAGTTTCTCCAGCTTTTTGTGTAACCCTCGATTCTCCAGCATCTGCAGTTCCTTCTTTAAAGCTAATGGAATGTTGGCCTTCATAACAAGAGGATTTCAGTATAGGAGTAAAGAGGTTCTTCTGCAGTTGTATAGGGCTCTGGTAAGACCACATCTGGAGTATTGTGTACAGTTTTAGTCTCCTAATTTGAGGAAGGAAATCCTTGTGATTGAGGCAGTGCAGCGTAGGTTCACGAGATTGATCATTGGGATGGCGGGTTGTCATATGAGGGAAGATTGAAAAGACTTGGCTTGTATTCACTAGAGTTTAGAAGGGTGAGAGGGAAACAAATAAAAACATATAAAATTATAAAAAGACTGGACAAGCTAGATGCAGGAAAAATGTTCCCAATGTTGGGCGAGTCCAGAACCAGGGGCCACAGTCTTAGAATAAAGGGGAGGCCATTTATGACTGAGGTGAGAAAACACTTTTTCACCCAGAGAGTTGTGAATTTGTGGAATTCCCTGCCACAGAGGGCAGTGGAGGCCAAATCACTGGATGGATTTGCGAGTTAGATGGAGTTCTAGGGGCTGGTGGAATCAAGGGATGTGGAGAAAAGGCAGGCAGGGTTTATTGCTTTGGGGCGATCAGCCATGATCACAATGAATGGCAGGGCTGGCTCGAAGGGCCAAATGACCTCCTCCTATACCTATTTTCTATGTTTCTATGCTTCTATGTGTCTAAAACCAAAGATCTCAGAGAATACCCACTCTGGTCATGGGGAGAATCTGCAAACTCCGTAAAGACAGCACCCATAGTCAGGATCGAACCCGGGTCTCTGGCACTGAAAGCGCTGTAAGGCAGCAACTCTACCGCTGTGCCACCAGGCCGCATCGGTGTGGACAGAATAGGCTGCAGGAAACTTCACTCCATATCATAGAGTCACACAGCGCGAAAACAGTCCGTTCAGCCCATCTAGTCCATGCTGACCGAGGGTCTCTGGCGCTGTAAGCCCTGCAAGGCTGCAGCTCTACCGCTGCACCACCGTGCCGCCCAAATTAATTTAGAGAGAGTTTCACAAAGCATTAGGTACTGGAGTGTTAATGAGTTTGTTTAGTTTAGTTGAGTTTATTGTCACGTGCACCGAGTTACAGTGGAAAGCTTGTGATAGCATTTGTGGGGTCAGCCATTCAACGTTATCTTCTCTGAACAGGAGTGAATAAAATATGTGGCTCGATAAACATGATCCCAGAATGAATGTTTCAGAAGGAACTGCAGATGCTGGAAAAATCGAAGGTAGACAGAAATGATGGAGAAACTCAGCGAGTGAGGCAGCGTCTATGGAGCGAAGGAATTGGTGACGTTTCGGGTCGAGTCCCTTCTTCAGACTCTTCTTCACCAAATTAATTTAGAGAGAGTTTCACAAAGAATTATGTACTGGATTGTTAATGAGTTAGTTTAATTTAGTTTAGTTTAGCTTATTGTCACGTGCACCGATGTACAGTGAAAAGCTTGTGATAGCATTTGTGTGATCAGTAATTCAACGTTATCTTATCTGAACAGGAGTAAATAAAATACATGGCTAGAAAAACCTGATCCCAGAATTAATGAATGGTTCTTCTGAAGCCAAATAGGTGTGGCAGAACATGCTCGCAGCGAATTGAGATGATGCCTGTCTACAACCTTCAGTTCTTTCAGTGAGGCGAGAGGCAAATGGTTTCACTTTCTCCCCCACCCTCTCTGGGCCCACGTCTGGGGAACTAGTTCATGTTGTCCTGGATGTGCCATTCCTCCGAGATCAAACCATTCCTCCAATTCGACGACCTTGAAAAAAATCATCCACGCATTCATCTCCTCCTGCCTTGACTACTGCAACTCCCAAAACAAAACATGTCCCGCCTGCAATTGGTTCAAACCGCCGCAGCGAGTCTTCTGACGGGTACCCGTAAAAGGGACCACATCACCCCGATTCTGGCCTCGCTCCACTGACTCCCAGTACAACTTCAAGCTCCTCTTATTCGTATACAAAGCCCTTAACGTCAGCACCTAAACTGGAGAACAGTACCCCGCTCCTCATCAGAACTGCTCCCTCCATCGGCTCCTTTAAGTCGAGGCTCAAACCTATTTCTACTCCCTGGCGTTTTTTGAGGCCCTCTGAGGGAGCACTGTAAACAGTTTATGTATGTATTGTTAGGTCTGTGTACCATTGTATGTAGCCACATTAGTACCTGCACTGATGTACAGCACTTTGGTCAACGTGAGGTGTTTTGAAATGTGCTATACAAATAAAATTGAATGATTATTGACTGATTTATTGAGTAAGCATTACAGCAGCTCTGTGCTGGAGGAACATAAAATGATGAGAGGTGCAGATACAGAGATGCAGGTACAGAGATACAGGGCGGAAGCAGGCCTTTGGGCCCACTGAGTCCGCATCGACCAGCGATCCTCGCACACTAACACTATCCTGCACACGCCAGGGACAATTTACATTTGTACCAAGCCAATTAACCTACAAACCTGTACGTCTTTTGGTTTGCGGGAGGAAACCGAAGATCTCGGAGAAAACCCACGTTGGTCACGGGGAGAACGTGCAACCTCCGTACAAACAGCACCCGTAGTCGGGATCAAACCCAGATCTCTGGCTCTAAAAGCAGTGTAATGGGCCTGTCCCACTTAGGTGATTTTTTAGACGACTGCCAGCGGCTCAGACGATGGAATTCACAGAAGTCACTTGGCGACAACCTACGACAACACCTACGACAACCTATGACAGCCTACGACAGCCCAAATTGTCGCAACTGTCGTCGAAAAATTTTCAACGTGTTGAAAATTTTGCGGGACTTGCCTGTAGTCGCCTAAAAACCCGCCTAAGTGGGATAGGCCCATAAGGCAGCAACTCTTCCACTGCGCCACTGTTCCACCCCAGTGCGGACAGAAAATGGGCTGCAGGAAACAGAACGAAAACAGGCTGTTTTCAAGAGAGAGTTAGATATAGCTCTTAGGGCTAATGGATATGGGGAGAAAGCAGGAACGGGATAGTGATTTTGGATGATCAGCCATGATCATATTGAATGGCATTGGTGGCTCGCAGGCCAAATGGCCGATTCCTGCACCTACTTTCTATGTTTCTATATTACTATGACCTGAAAAGTCCATCGTGTCTCTAAACTAAACTAAACGATGATAGATGATAGAAGGTAGAAGATGATTGATGATTGATGATTGATGATTGATGATTCGTGATTGGTGATTGATGATTGATGATTTGTGATTGGTGATTGATGATTGACGATTGACGATTGGTGATTGATGATAGAAGAGGACATGGGGGATTGTGGTGGTCCTTGACGATGGAATCCACCTTCTTGAGGCATCGACTGGTGTAGTTGTCCTCGCTGTAGAGGAGGGCTGTGCCCGTGATGGACCGGGCTGAGTACACCACTCTCTGCAGCCTCTTGCATTCCTGGGTTTTGGAATTGGCCGAGCGGCCCATGACACGACCAGTCCCACTTCCCTGAATAACTCTGCAGCAGTTTGTTGGAATCTGCGGTGACGCGCCAAATCTTGTCAAGCTTCCGAGGAAGCTGACGCACTGTTACATGATCACGCTGGGCCAAGGCCCGATCACCAGACATTTCGGTACCCAGGAATTGACAACAAATAAATTGTATTGTATTGAATTGTGAAGTCACTCAGGTGTCAAGTGTCAAGAGTGATGTTAATGTTATAGTTGCCAAAACAGAACTATGACATTCTTACTTGCAGCAGCCCAACAGAATATGTAAGCAAAGTTTACTCCACAAAAAGTATAATAAACGGGAAAGAGGTTCAGCGCGTGTATATACACGCACACACATGCACACACACATGCATACACGCACACACACATACGCTTGCACACACATTTACACACGCGTGCAAGCACACACACGCTAACTCACACACGCTAACTCTCACACACTCACTCACTCGCCCATTCACTCACTCGCATACACACACTCTCACTTACTCACACACTCACTCACTCACTCACATACACACTCTCTCACTCACTCGCACACACTCACTCACTTTAGTCAGAGGATGGTAAATCTGCAGGATTCATTGCCACAGATGGCTGTGGAGGCCAAGTCATTGGGTATTTTTAATTTGGGGATTTTACGGGTTCTTGAAGTTACATTTGCAATTTTCTAATCCTGACTCTCGTGATTCTATTTTTAAGGCAGAATTTTTAAGGGTATTTTTAAGGCATAGATAGATTCTTGATAAGTCCGGGTGTCAGGGGTTATGGGGAGAATTGAATTATGATTAAATGGCGGAGTAGACTCGATGGGCCGAATGGCCTAATTCTGTTCGTGTCACATGAATTTATGATCATGTATATGATCATATATAAATCATGTATAGTCTTTCCGCCGACTGGTTGGCACGCAAGAGAAGCTATTCAATGTTCCTCGGTACACGTGGCAATAAAACAAAACTAAAACTAAACTAAACTAAGCCAAAATGAACTAAACTAAACTGAACTATCCTACCCTGAGGAAAACACCATAGTTATTCTCTTTAGTTTCTTCTTAGTTTTTCAGAGAGACAGTGTGGAAACAGGCGCTTCGGCCACTGAGTCCACGCCGACCAGCGATCATCCACACATTAGTTCTATCCTGCACATACTAGGAAATATTTACAGAAGCCAATTAACCTACAGACCTGCACGTATTTGGAAAGTGGGAGGAAACCGGAACACCTGGAGAAAACCCACGCGTTCACAGGGAGAACGTACAAACTCTGTATAGACAACACCCGTAGTCAGGTTCGAACCCGGGTCTCTGGCGTTGTAAAGCAACAACTCTACCGCTGCACCACCGAGCCGCCCTTATCTCATATCTCTTATTTTTAGTTCACTTTAGAGTTACGGCACAGAACCAGGCCCTTCAGCCCACCGAGTCCGCGCTGACCAGCGATCCTCGCATGTTAACGGGATTCCACACACACTAGGGACAATTTACAAATTTACCAAGCTAATTAACCTACAAACCTTTGGAGGGTGAGAGGAAACTGGTGATCCCGGGGAATACCCACACAGGTGACGGGGAGAACGTACAAACTCCGTATAGAAAAGCTCCTGTAGTCGGGATCGAACCCGGCTCTCTGTCGCTGTAAGGCAGCAACTATACCGCTGCGCCACCGTGCCGCCATTATTTTCCCTTGTCTCTGTACTTCATGATTTCATAAACCTTCATTGCCACTCCTAATTCCAAGGTAGAAAGGCCTGGTCAGCTTCCATTGAAAATCATTCAGCAATGCAGTAGCATTGAAGATACAGACCGTTGTTCCAATTCCAGGAATAAGGTCAAAGTTAAATTCTCCCACAGACACTGATTAATGTCAGAAAAATCGTATTCATAGTCGCTCTTCATGAAATTTTGCCTACTTTCCAAAATATGTGCTTTAGGAAAAATAATTTGTTCATAGTAGTTTAGTTTTGATATACGGCGATGAACCAGATGCTTCGGCCCACCAAGTCTGCGCTGTCCAGCGATCCCCGCACACTCACACTATCCTGCACACACCAGGGACAATTTACATCGATACCAAGCCAATTCACCTACAAACCTGTAAATCTTTGGAGTGTGGGAGAAAACCAAAGATCTCGGAGAAAACCCATGCTGTTCATGGGGAGAACGTGCAAACTCCGTAAAGACAGCACCCGTAGTCAGGATCGAACCCGGGTCTCTGGCAGTGCAGGCGTTAACACTAAGGAGGCCCTGAATGCTCTTTATTGTTCCATTAGTGACCTACAATCTACACATCCAGATGGTGTCTTCATTGTTGCTGGGGATTTTAACCAGGCCAACATGAAGACTGTTCTCCCACATTACTACCAGCATGTAGACTTTGCAACCAGGGGAATCAATACACTGGACCTAGCCTACACTAACATCAAGAAGGCATTCAAGGCAGTCCCCTGCCCCCACCTTGGCTCCTCAGACCATATCTCTGTGATGCTAATTCCTGCTTACAGGCCCCTGCTTACCAGAGAAAAACCTACTGTGAAGCAGGTTAGGGTCTGGCCAGAGGGAGCTATGACAACACTACAGGATTGTTTTGAATGCACGGACTGGGACATGTTCAAGAAGCCTGCAACTGTCAGCCAACACATCAACCTGGAGGAGTATGCTGCGTCCGTGTCTGCTTACATGGAGAAGTGCATAGAGGATGTCTGTGTCACCAAGACCATCACTGTACTGGCCAACCAGAAACCCTGGATGACCACAGAGGAACGTGGAATGCTGAGAGCACGTAATGCCGCGTTTAAATCCGGTGACGTGGTGGCACTCAGATCCGCAAGAGCCAACCTGAACCGAGTCATCAGGCTGGCCAAGCGTGCCCATGGTCAGAAAATCCAGAGCTTCTTCCATGACCCCAAGAACACCAGGCGCATGTGGCAGGGAATCAAATCAATCACGGACTATAAGACCGCTTCACCACCCTGTGATGACAACATTGAGTTCCTCAATGAACTCAACAACTATTTTGGTCGGTTCGAGGCATTAAATAACACACCTGCAAGCAAAGGTATTCCTCATTGTGAAGAAAAGGCACTCAGTCTTGACATAGTGGATGTTCGGAGGACCTTAAAAGGAGTGAACGCACGAAAGGCGGCAGGCCCTGATAACATACCAGGGCGGGTGCTCAGGGAATGTGCTGATCAGCTGGCACATGTCTTAACGGACATATTTAACACCTCGCTGAACTAGGCTGTCGTCCCATTATGTTTCAAGACTGCCACCATCATACCAGTGCCAAAAAAATCCAACATACAATGTCTCAATGACTACCGCCCTGTAGCACTCACCCCCATAATGATGAAGTGCTTCGAGAGGCTGGTCAGGGACCACATTACCTCCAGACTCCCCTCCACACTCGACCCATACCAGTTTGCTTACAGGCCAAACCGCTCCACAGAGGACGCTATATCCTCCGTACTCCATCTGAGCCTGGAACATTTAGAGGAGAAAAACACCTATGTGCGAATGCTGTTCGTGGATTTCAGTTCAGCATTCAACACCATTATCCCCCAGCACCTGATAAGCAAACTGGTTCCATTGGGCCTCGGCACCCCCATGTGTAACTGGCTACTGGACTTCCTCACTGACAGACCCCAGTCTGTGAGGGTTGGAAATAACACCACCAACACCATCTCTCTGAGCACCGGCTCCCCTCAGGGCTGTGTCCTGAGTCCACTGCTGTTCACCCTGATGACTCACGACTGTTGTGCCAGGTTTGGTACAAACCACATCATGAAGTACGCAGATGACACAACAGTGATGGGCCTCATCAGGGACGACAATGAGCTGGCTTACAGGGAGGAGGTGAAACAACTGGTGGACTGGTGCAATACGAACAACCTGATCCTGAATGTCGAAAAAACAAAGGAGGTTATCGTCGACTTCAGGAAAACCCGGCACAGTCCCATACCACTTCACATCAACGACAGCGATGTGGAGGTGGTCAGTAGCACAAAGTTCCTGGGGGTGCAGATCAATAACAGTCTGACCTGGTCGAATAATATCTCATCAACAGTTAAGAGAGCGCAGCAGCGGTTGCACTTTCTGCGCCGGATGAGAAGAGCTCATCTCCCCCATCCCATCCTCACTACTTTCTACAGGGGCACCATAGAGAGTATTCTGACCAGCTGTATCTCTGTCTGGTTTGGGGACTGTAGAGCCTCCGACTGGAAGTCTGTGCAGAGAGTGGTGAGGACAGCGGAAAGAATCATCGGGACCTCTCTCCCCTCAATCGGGGATATTGCGACCAAACGTTGCGTGTCTAAGGCCAGCAGTATTATAAAAGACCCCACACACCTCCATCACGGTCTGTTCACTCTGCTGCCCTCGGGAAAAAGATATCGTAGCATAAGGAGCAGAACATCAAGGTTCTGCAACAGCTTCTTCCCACGAGCCATCAGACTCCTGAATGCCATGTAATGGGCTGCCACCATTGTCTATTTATCCTTTTATCCTTTTTATCCATGCCTATCCTTCTGTTAATTTATCGTGTTGCACAGGGAGCCAAATGCAACGTAATTTCGTTTGGAACTGCATATATCAATGTATTTCTAAATGACAATAAAGTTTGTTTGACTTTTGTTTGACTTGGTTTTAAGGCAGCAGCTCTACTGCTGTGCCACCAGGCCGCATCGGTGCGGACAGAATAGGCTGCATGAAACTTCACTCCTTATCATAGAGTCACAGAGCACGAAAACAGACCGTTCGGCCCATCTAGTCCATGCTGACCGAGGGTCTCTGGCGCTGCAAGCCCTGCAAAGCAGCAACTCTACCGCTGCACCACCATGCCGCCCAAATTAATTTAGAGAGAGTTTCACAAAGAATTAGGTACTGGAGTGTTAATGAGTTAGTTTAGTTTAGTTTAGTTTAGTTGAGTTTATTGTCACGTGCACCGAGGTACAGTGAAAAGCTTGTGATAGCATTTGTGGGGTCAGTAATTCAACGTTATCTTCTCTGAACAGGAGTAAATAAAATACGTGGCTAGAAAAGCCTAATCCCAGAATTAATGATTCTTTTGATGCTAAATAGGTGTGGCAGAACATGCTCGCAGCGAAATGAGATGATGTCTGTCTATAACCTGGTTTTGTCTCTTTCAGTTCTTTCAGGGAGGCGAGAAGCAAATGCTTTCACTTTCTCCCCCACCCTCTCTGGGCCACATCTGCGGATTTAGTTCATGTTGTCCTGGATGTGCCATTTATTTCATTTATTTATTTATTTATTTATTTTTAATTAGAAGCAATTGTACAATGATAAGACGATCGGCATAACAATTATACAATTATTGTACAGCTTCATTTTTAACCTTATAACCTAAAGAAAAAAAAAAGAAAAAAGAAAACAAAAGGAAAACAAAGAAAGAAGAAAAAGAATGAAGAAAAAAGAAATAAAATACAAAAGAGCAGAAAACAGACCCCTAAGCTTCCAAAGCAGTGCAGAAGAAGAGAAAAGATGGAGATATACCTCCCTCCCCCCCTTCCCCCCACCCATCCCCAGAGTCCGATTTAAATTTAAATTTGTGTTTAACCATTCTGTTATTGCAGAAATTCAATAAAAGGTAACCATGTGTTAAGAAATTGCCAAGACAAGTCTAATGTTTTCCAAATGTAGCGTCTCAGACATATCCGTAATCCACATCTTCACTGTAGGGACTGTTGTCTGTTTCCAAAATTTGAGTGTTAATTTTTTCGTTGTTATTAGGCCATAATAGTGGAAACGTCTTTGAAATATCGTTACCTTAGAGCAGGCCTCTGACATACTTAATGTGATCAGTTTTGTGTCTGGTTCCAATTTAATTTTAAGTATTTTGGAGAAGATATCAAATATTCCCCTCCAGAAGTTTTGTAACTTTATACAGGAAGCGAAAGAATGGTCGCTTCTTGGAGGAGACATTTATCACAAATAGGAGAGACGTTTGGGAAGATCGTGTTCAAATTGGACTTTGAATAGTAGAGTTTGTACAGTATTTTAAATTGTATCAGGGAGTGCCTAACATTTAGAGAGCAGTAATGTATGTATAGAAGTCTTTCCTCCCAGCTATATTTTGAGATTAATAAACCCAATTCATCTTCCCATGCTCGCCTAAGCATTTCTGAAGATGGGATGTGTGCAGTTAAAAGGGTATTGCAAATGTAGGATATTAACTTACTTGTATCCGCCTGCCTATTCATGCATTCGTCTAATATATCTGGTCCCATAGAATGACAGTCCTGTGTATGTGTTTTCACATAGTCTCGATTTGAAGATATCTAAAAAAATGACTTACTTTCAAATGGTATTCCTCCTGTATTTCTTGAAACAAGAGGAAAATCCCCTTCTCGTAAAGATCTCCCAGCGTTTTAATTCCTGAGTTTTTCCATTGTGCAAACGCCTTATCTAAAGTAGGTTTAACTGAGGGATTGTTAGCGATTGGTAAAAGGAGAGAGAGATTTCTCAGTTTGAGGCTTGATTTCAACTGTTTCCAAATTCGTAGGGTGCTATGTGTTATCGGATTTTGCTCATATATTGATTTATTCAGATATATTGGAGAAAGAAGAATTGTGCCTATATTAAAAGGCGAGCAGTCTTCCCTCTCCATTTTTAACCAGTTTCCCTATTGACATGTATCATCCATCCAGTCGATTAAGTTTTTAATATTAGTCGCCCAGTAATAGAAAAGAAAATTGGGGAGTGCTAATCCTACATTTTCTTTAGATTTACATAAATGTTGTTTGTGAATTCTATGGGTATTGAAAATGAAATTTGTGATAACAGAATCAAGTTTTTAAAAAAACTTTTAGGGAGATAAATCAGTATTGATTGGAAATGGGGGTACACAAAAAGCTGGAGAAACTCAGCGGGTGCAGCAGCATCTAAGGAGCGAAGGAGATAGGCAATGTTTCGGGCCGAAACCCTTCTTCAGACTGATGGGAGGTTGGGGGGGGGGGGGGGCGGGGAGAAGAAAGGAAAAAGGAGGAGGAGGAGCCCGAGGGCTGGGGGAGAGGTGGGAAGGGGAGGAGACAGCAAGGGTTAACAGAACTGAGAAAATTCAATGTTCAAGCCCAGAGGGTGCCGACTCCCCAAGCGGAATATAAGGTGCTGTTCCTCCAACTTGCGGTGTTGCTGACTCTGGCCATGGAGGAGGCCCAGGACAGAGAGGTTGGATACGGAATGAGAGGGGGAGTTGAAGTGCTGAGCCACCGGGAGGTCGGGTTGGTTATTGCAGACCGAGCGGAGGTGTTCGGCGAAACGATCGCCAAGCCTCCGCTTGGTCTCACCGATATAGATCAGCTAGCATCTAGAGCAACGGATGCAGTAGATGAGGTTGGAGCAGGTGCAGGTGAACCTCTGTCGGACCTGGAAGGACTGCTTGCGTCCCTGAAAGGAGTGGAGAGGGGAGGTAAAGGGACAAGTGTAGCATCTCTTGCGGTTGCAAGGGAAAGTGCCCGGGGAAGGGCTGGAGCGGGAGGAAAGGGTAGAATTGACAAGGGAGTTGCGGAGGGGGCGGTCTTTGCAGAAGGCAGACGGGGGGGAGGTGGGAAGATGAGGTGAGTGGTGTGGTCACGTTGGAGGTGGCGAAACTGGCGGAGGACTATGTGTTGTATGTGCCGGCTGGTGGGGTGAAAGGTGAGGACCAGGGGGACTCTGCCCTTGTTGCGAGTGGGGGAATGGGGAGAGAGGGCAGTGTTGCGGGGTATGGAGGAGACCCTGGTGCGAGCCTCATCTATAGTGGGGGAGGGGAATCCACGTTCTCTGAAGAATGAGAACATTTGTGATGACCTGGTGTGGAACACCTCATCCTGGGAGCAGATGCGGCGTAGACGGAGGAATTGGGAATAGGGGACTAGGGAGTGTTTTCCAAAATTGAATGAGGGCATTTAATTTAATAATTAATGGTGGAAAATTAGCTTGAAATAGATAGGTATATTTTCTAGTCACATAGACTCCAAGGTATGTACATTTTTCAGTGACAATTCTGAAGGGAAATTTTTGGAGATGTGATGGGTCTTGAGCTTTTAGTGGCATAATTTCATTTTTATTCCATTTTATTCCATACCCTGCGAAGGAACCAAATTGTTCTATAAGGTCTAATATATTTGAGATACTGACTTGAGAGTTGGTAATATATAAAAGTGCATGGTATGTTTAGTATTATAGCCGTGAATGCCCGGAGGTACTCTTATGCTTTCTGCTAAGGGTTCTACGGCTAAGGCAAATAACATTGGTAAGAGAGCACATCCTTGTCTATTACTCCTGGATAATTGAAATTTAGGTGACAGAATTTGATTAATCAATATTCTGGCAGTCGGATTGTTATATAACAACTTTATCCATGAGATAAAATTTTCTCCTAGTTGGAATTGTTCCAACACTGTAAAGAGATAGGCTCATTCTACTTGGTCAAATGCTTTTTCTGCGTCTAAAGAAATAATTGTTAAGTCTTCATTTATCGTTCTGTGTGAATACATTATATTGAACAGGCGTCTCAAATTATGAAATGAATGTCGCTTAGATGTAAACCCAGATTGGTCTGAGTGTAACAGTTTACTAATGTACGAACTTTTACTGTAATCTCAGCTCCTAATTCTTCTTGTTCCACCTCATGGCCGTTGCAATTGTCAAGAAAGCATTTGATCTTTGCGGTGTTGGCTGAAGTATTGGATGCATATAAATTTTGATAGAATTTTAGTAATCTTTCGTTACTATCTTTAGGAAGTGTAAGCATCTCACCTTTTTCTGATCTGATTTTTTGAACAGTGCGATTTTTTTCTATTTTTCTCAGCTGGCGTTCCAGAAATTTATGCAGTTTATCACCAAATTCAAAATTATTCTGCTTAGTGTATTGAAATAACTTAACTTTTGTGGAGAGGATTTGATTTAACTTGAATTTTAATGCTGCTATCTTATTATGTTTAACTGTAGATGGATCAATCGCATTTTCTGAATTAAGCTGTTTAATCTGTTTTTCTAATTCCAATGGTTCCGACCTGTTTTTTTTGTTTTGATAAGCTTGATAGGAAACAATGGAGCCTCTGATAAAGGCCTTAAAAGATTCCCACAATAAAGTAGCCAAAATACCAGGTGAGTCATTTGTCTCATGAAATAATTCCATCTGTTGCTTCAGGTAATCACAGAAACCTGGCTCAGTTAATAGTTGTGGATTAAATCTACAAAAGGTTTTTTTATTGAACATTCCTTCTAGTTTTAAGGAGAAGGTTAATGAACAATGGTCAGAAATTATGTTATTATGATATTTAGGATTGATTGTAAAAAGGATCAGTTTTGATTCCACCAGAAAATAATCAATTTGTGTATGTTTTGTGAACAGCTGAATAAAAAGAGTATTCTCTTCCGGATGGGTTGGCAATCCTCCATACATCGGTTATGTTTGTGTTTTTTATGTAGGTATTTAAAAGTTCTTTGGATTTTGATGTTGTAGTTTTTCACATTTGCTGTGAAGATTTATCCAAATATGGCCATTTATTGAGTAAGCATTACAACAGCTCTGTGCTGGAGGCACATAAAATGATGAGAGGTGCAGATACAGAGGTGCAGCGCAGAAACAGGTCCTTCCGCCCACCGAGTCTGCACCGACCAGCAATCCTCGCACACTAACACTATCCCACACACACCTGGGACAATTTACATTTGCACCAAGCCAATTAACCTACAAACCTCTGCGTCTTTGGAGTGCGGGAGGAAACCAAAGATCTCGGAGAAAACCCACGCAATTGTACAAGGATAAGACGACGGCATAACAATTATACAATTATTGTACAGCTTCATTTTTAACCTTGTAACCTAAATCGAAAAGAAAGAAAAAATAAAATACAAAAGAGCAGAAAATAGACCCCTAAGCTTCCAAAGCAGTGCAGAAGAAAAGAAAAGATGGAGATATACCTTCCCCCCCCACCCCCCCGAAATATCCGTAATCCACATCTTCACTGTGCGGGCTGTTGTCTGCTTCTAAAATTTGAGTATTCATTTTTTTGCCATTATTAGGCCATAATTGTGGAAATGTCTTTGAAATATCGTTAGCTTAGAGCAGGCCTCTGACATGCCTAATGTGATCAGTTTTATAACTTGTTCCAATTTAATTTTACTTATTTTGGAGAATATATCAAATATTCCCCTCCAGAAGTTTTGTAACTTTATACAGGAAGGGAAAGAATGGGTTGTAGTCGCTTCTTGGAGGAGACATTTATCACAAATAGGAGAGACGTTTGGGAAGATCTTGTTCAATTTGGACTTTGAATAGTAGAGTCTGTGCAGTATTTTACATTGTATCAGGGAGTGCCTAACATTAAGAGAGCAGTAATGTACGTACAGAAGGCTTTCGTCCCAGCTATCCTTTGAGATTAATAAACCCAATTCATCTTCCCATGCTCGCCTAAGCATTTCAGAAGATGGGATGTGTGCAGTTAAAAGGGTATTGTAAATGTAGGATATTAACTTACTTGTATCTGCCTGCCTATTCATGCATTCATCTAATATATCTGGGCCCATAGAATGACAGTCTTGTGTATGTGTTTTCACATAGTCTCGGATTTGAAGATATCTAAAAAAATTACTTGCTCCCAGCGAAATGAGATGATGCCTGTATAAACCTCTTTTTGTCACATAGTTCTTTCAGTGAGGCGAGAAGCAAATGCTTTCACTTTCTCCCTCACCCTCTCTGGACCCACGTCTGGGGAATTAGTTCATGTTGTCCTGAGTGTGCCATTCCTCCGAGATCAAACCATTCCTCCAATTTGACGAAAAAGCCCTGGGACAGGAATGGACAATGGGACTTCACCGAAGTCAGCACCGGCGACAACCTACGTCACCTGTCGACAACCTACGACAGCCCAAACTGTCGCCACTGATGTCGAAACATTTCCAACATGTTAAAAAAATTTCGGCAGTCGCCTGTAGTCGCCTAACAAAATCGCCTAAAAAAATCACTTAAGTGGGATAGGCCCAAAGGCAGCAACTCTTCCACTGCGGCACTGTTCCGCCCCGGTGCAGAGAGAAAATGGGCTGCAGGAAACAGCGCAAAAACAGGCCGTTTTCAAGAGAGAGTTAGCTCTAGCTCTTAGGGCTAATGGATATGGGGAGAAAGCAGGAACGGGATAGTAATTTAAGATGATCAGCCATGATCATATTGAATGGCATTGGTGGCTCAAAGAGCCTAATGGCCTATTCCTGCACCTACTTTCTATGTTTCTATGTTTCTATGTCCTGAAAAGTCCACTGTATCTGTAAACTAAACTAAACTAAACGATGGTAGATGATAGAAGGTAGAAGATGATTGATGATTGATGAATGGTGATTGATGATTGATGATAGAAGTGGACATGGGGGATCGTGGTGGTCCTTGACGATGGAATCCACCTTCTTGAGGCATCGACTGGTGTAGATGTCGTCGCTGGAGAGGAGGGCTGTGCCGTGATGGACCGGGCTGAGCCCACCACTCTCTGCAGCCTCTTGCATTCCTGGGTTTTGGAATTGGCCGAGCGGCCCATGACACGACCAGTCCCACTTCCCTGAATAACTCTGCAGCAGTTTGTTGGAATCTTCCGTGACGTGCCAAATTTTGTTAAGTTTCCAAGGAAGCTAACGCACTGTTACATAATCGCGCTGGGCCAAGGCCCGATCACCAGACATGTCCATACCCAGGAATTGTGAAGCCACTAATGCTCTCAAGTGTCAAGAATCAAGAGTGATATTATTGTTATAGTTGCCAAAACGGCACAATGACGTTCTTACTTGCAGCAGCCCAACAGAATATGTAAACAAAGTTTACTCCGTAACAAATGTAGTAAACGGGAAAGAAGTTCAGCGCGTGTATATACACGCACACACATGCACACACACACACACACACACATGCACACACACATACGCTTGCACTCACACTTACACACGCTTGAACGCACACACACGCTCACTCACACACACGCACACACTCACTCGCCCACTCACTCGCCCGCTCACTCTCTCACTCGCTCTCTCACTCTCTCACTTTAGTCAGAGGATGGTAAATCTGCAGGATTCATTGCCACAGATGGCTGTGCAGGCCAAGTCATTGGGTATTTTTAATTTGGGGATTTGATGGGTTCTTGAAGTAACATTTGCAATTTTCCAATCCTGACTCTCGTGATTCTATTTTTAAAGCAGAATTTTTAAAGGTATTTTTATGGCAGAGATAGATAGCTTCTTGATTAGTCCGGGTGTCAGGGGTTATGGGGAGAAGGCAGGAGAATGGGGTTAGGGTTATCTACCCATTTCCTTGTTCCCCATAATAAATTCACCTTTTTCGGTCTTCAAGGGTCCAAATTTGGTCTTAACTAATTTTTTCCTCATTACATACCTATAGAAGCTTTTATTATCCTGCTTTATATTCTTGGCTAGCTTACCTTCGTACCTCATCTTTTCTCCCCGTATTGTTTTTTTTGGTTATCTTCTGCTGTTCTTTAAACATTACCCAATTCTCTTGCTTCCCGCTCATCTTTGCTATGTTGTACTTCTTCGCTTTAATTGTTACACTGTTCTAGATGTCCTTCGTCAGCCATGGTCGTCCCTTTCTCCCCTTGGAATCTTTCTTCCTCTTAGGAATGAACTGATCCTGCACCTTCTGTATTATTCCCAGAAATACCTGCCATTTTTGTTCCACTGTCATCCCTGCTAGTGTATCTTTCCAGTCAACTTTGGCCAGCTCCTCCCTCATGGCCCCATAGCCCCCTTTATTCAACTGCAACACTGACACCTCTGATCTACCCTTCTCCCTCTCCAATTATAGATTTTACTTCGGATGTCACGTGAGTGACTACGGGAAGAAGGCCCGCCAGAGAGCCTGCGCGTCGTTACGTCCGACGCGTTTGGCGCACCGACAGGCTGGAGCGCGCAGCTCCACCATCGGTAAGTAAGACACACGCAGGTAAATGTTTTAAACATTCTGCGGTTTACTAGGTCCCGTAAGGCTGGTTACAGGAGCCAGCAGGGACATTTTCATAAGGGGAAAAAATTAAAATAATGAAAATAAGGCGAGTATATCGCCTATAGAGTAAACCTACCTGTGGTCAGCCCGCATGGGGAGGTGGATAGGGGTCGGACAGAACGCATCCCGGTCTGTTCTGCTGCTACACAGCCTGCATGTAATGCAAGGATGGGAAGCAAGCTGACGGAGCAAGGGTTCACTGTATCTCCTCAACAACAGATGAGAGATGTCCCCGCTAGCCATCTGCTCCACCCCGCATCCACAAACACTGAGCATTATTCTTTGCTCACCAAGGGATTTATTTCATTTTTAAAACTGCTGTACAAATGTAAGAAAAGGACATTCCATGCAGAATTATTCCACAACTCCCAAGCTATAACTGGGAGCCTGGTTCAAAAAACTGGAGGCGGTGTTGGAGCAATTAGGAGGGTGTGTGGATGGTGCAAGGAACCCAGTCCAGACATCAAAAGGCGGTCCCCTCTTGAAAAATTCCGCACAAAAATTCCCAGTATTTACCCATGCCAGGGTCATCGTAATGTCGAGGCATTTAACGAAATAACAGCTGATTAAGGCTGAGGTTGTGGCGGATGGAGTTCTGCCAGCCTTGCTTGATCTCAAAAGAAGGGTAAAAACCCTCTTGATGAACTCGTAGCTGCAGTCAGCAGATGACGACGGCTTTGGAGACGCCGACTTTAGAGCCACCGGCAGTTCAGCCAGCAGCAGTAATTCTGGTGCTTTAAAGCACTGTGGCCATTCCTGTCGGGAGGCAGGCCAAGAGTAAGTTGTCCAGGGTTACACAAAAAGCTGGAGAAACTCAGCGGGTGCAGCAGCATCTAAGGAGCGAAGGAGATAGGCGATGTTTCGGGTCGAGACCCTTCTTCAGACTGGTCAGGGATCAGGGAAACGAGAGATATAGACAGTGATGTGGAGAGATAAAGAACAATGAATGAAAGATATGCAAAAAAGTATTGATGATAAAGGAAACAGGCCATTGTAAGCTGTTTGTAGTGTGAAAATGAGAAGCTAGTGCGACTTGGGTGGGGGGGGGGGGAGATGGAGAAGGAATGTCAGGGCCCGAGGGCTGAGGGAGAGGTGGGGAGGGGGAGGGGGCCGTCTGGGTTAACAGAATTGAGAACATTCAATGTTTAAGCCCAGAGGATGCAGACTCCCCAAGCGGAATATGAGGTGCTGTTCCTCCAACTTGCGGTGTTGCTCACTCTGGCCGTGGAGGAGGCCCAGGACCGAGAGGTCGGATACTGAATGGGAGGGGGAGTTGAAGTGCAGAGCCACCGGAAGGTCGGGTTGGTTATTGGGGACCGAGCGGAGGTGTTCGACGAAACGATCGCCCAGCCTCCGCTTGGTCTCACCGACGTAGATCAGCTAGTCCAGGTCTGTCCAGGTCTGTCAACTGATGAGTGAGGCCAGAAGACTTTTCCAAAAATGAACATTGGGGATGTCTGGACGATGTGGAACACCTCATTGCCAAAATAATACAACCAGGAGGAGTTCTAGCTGGGGTTATACCCCAGGGTCCCCAGCGGCTTTCAGCAGCAACCTCTAGCAGAGGTCCGTTATGCAGAAGAGCTGTACACAGATGAAGCATAATAGGCCTACGAGTCTGCATGGGGACCCAGCACAGCAGCACCTTGTTTAGGGCTGTGTGTGTGACCTCCTGTGAGCAGGAGCCGGGAGAGCCAGGGCAGTATGAATCTGACCCTGAAGTGGTGACCTCCCGTGAGCATTAGCCGGGAGAACCAGGACATGGGGACCCAGCACAGCAGCACCTTGTTAGAGCTGTGTATGTGACTTCCCGTGAGCATGACCCGGGAGAGCCAGGGCAGTATGAATCTGACCGTGAAGTTTTGTTTCACTGCTTATGTGCGTACACCAAAGCACATGAGCCATGCTCCGGGTGTGCCGGATGTGGTCAGCAATTTGCAATACCGGCGGGAACTGGTGAAGCCAGGGATGACAATCTGGCCAGCAAGTTAATGGCCTCTCACCAGTTCCAGGACTCCATGATGGAGAAAATGTCGCAAGACATATCAAACACTTGTTAACTGTGCATCGCTCCAAAGGAGCGCATCATGAGGACACATGAGTTAAGCCTGCAGAAGTCCTAAAAAACTGGTTGGAGCAGGAACAATGGCGTTTGGGCAAATGGCAAGGCCACTAACTAAACACAGCAGGATATGGACCCTGCTGTGTAATGCCCATTTTTTAGAATTTAATATTCACGAATAACTATCCAGCCTACGCTCAACCCACGGTTCACAGCCTTGCGCAGATCCTCTAATATCCAGGGAAAGACCTGGACGATGAGACAAAAACTGAGACCAGGATGCCACCTCAAATACCATACCCTTCCAGATTAGGAAGGGGGAATTGAATATTGGACTGTATCCGGGGATCTCGACTAGGTATCTCGGAAGTACATCCACCCGTACAAAATACACCTAGTTGGGTATTGGGGTTTTCAATACCACTAACTCTGCAGGTGAATGATGCATATCAGCCTTAACAATTTGTGTCCAATATTCCCCAGCCATAAGAACGATGGTGGGTGTCGAGTCATTCTGGGCCTAATCATACGGACCAGTATAAACGGTTTAAGGTCCAGTATAAACGGTTTAAAATAAAAAATGTCAGTATTGTAACTGGGATCAAAAGGGTGTTATATGGCAGCCATAGATCTAAAAGATGCATAAATGCAGCTACCAAACACCTGTTGAGAGGTTAGGTTCCTCACCCATCTAATTAAATTCAGATTAGTACCACTTAGAATGATTGGCTATTTGATGTACATCATTGATTAATTGGCAGTACTTTGCCTACGGCCAAAACTGTAACTAATGTCTTGCGATGTACTAGAGACATTCTGACTCAATAACCTTTAGTTTACAAACTGATGTGAGTGCTTCAGGATGAGGAGCCACTGATATCGAGTCTGGCTGCAGCGGCAGATAGAATGTGAAAGAAGCATTAGTCCGGCATGGGGTAACTACGTAGAATTGCTGGGTGCATTCTATGGCCTAAAGCATTCTGTTCAACAATGCATGATTTGCATGTGCAGCTTCAGATTGATAAGACCACAGCTGTTACATATCAATCACATGGGTGGAATGAGGTCATTATTCTGTGACAATCTGCCTAACCTCATCTGGCACTGGTGCATTACGAGAAACATCTGGGTCTCAGATATTTACCTACCAGGTAGAGATAATGTGAAATGGATGATGAATTCAAAAGTTTCAAAATGATTGTTAGCCGGTATGGATTGCCAGACATAGGTCTGTTGCATCCGGGTTAAATCACCAGTTACCTAAATACGGCATGGGAACCAGATCTAGGGGCAGTAGCGGAGGATGCATTCTCGCTACGTTGGGGACGTACGTTCTTACGCTTTCCCCAGTCTGCCTCATTTAATCAATGTCTCACCAAAATAGAGCACGACTACGCTTAGGCGTTTGGTAGTTCCTAACTGGTCCACACAGCCATGGTCCCATTGGTTCTGAGACCGATGACAGCATTCATGATTATCCCAATTACAGCAACTTGTTGGTTCACATTGGGACAGGAGGGGAGTTCCCCTTTACATGAGCGTATTAATCTGTTGATTTGTATCTTCTGACCAGACAGTTCCAGGGACTCGGATTATCGAGTAGGACCATGATTACGATGGCCTGGAGAGATAGTACTAAAAAACGATATGTATCTCATATTAAGAAATGGGAGATGTTCTGTTTACAGTCAAATATATCTTATCATAAGTAGCAGGCATACCGGATGTATTGGAGTTCCTGGCTACATTGCATTTTGACGAGCAATTAAGCTATAGCACCATTTATAGTGCTCAAAGTGCTTTGTCCTCCTATTTAGGGCAAGGGTCCGGACAATACTCTGCCGGATCTCATCTATTGGTGGCCCGATTCATAAGAGGTATTTTAACAAAACCCTCCCAGACATAGATATTCGGAAATCTGGGATGTGAGCATAGTTCTCACACTGCTTTGGCAATGGGCTCCAATTACATCTCTGCCTTTCTAGAAGTTAATGCTCAAAGTGGTCATGTCCATGGTGCTATTGGCAGCACTATGGGTCCAGATATTGCAAACGTTACGACTTGACAGCATACATTCTTCTGTAGATAATATTACATTTTATGCACATGATCTAATCAAACAGAGCAGGCCAGGGATGGCTGGAACCAAAATAGTGTAGTTACTGTGATATCACGCCGCTGCTTTGAAGTATGACGCGCAGGCACTCTGGCGGGCCTTCTTCACGTAATCCCTCATCGTAACTCCTCATAAAATAAAGATCAAACTTCAAACTGGTAAGTTCTAGTTTAATCTTACTACTAAACCTGACCATGTTATGGTCACTGCCTCCTAATGGCTCATTAACCTCAAGGTCCTTTTTCAAATCTGGTTCATTACATAATATTAAATCCAGAATTGCCTTCTCCCTGGTAGGCTCCATAACAAGCTGTTCTAAGAATCCATCACAAAGGCACTCTACAAAGTCCGTTTCTTGGGGTCCAGTACCAACCTGATTTTCCCAGTCTACCTGCAGGTTCAAATCTCCCATAACAACCACAGCATTACTTTTGCTACATGCTAATTTTAACTCCTGATTCACCTTGTGCCCTATATCCAGGCTACTGTTTGGGGGCCTGTAGATTAGTCACATTGGGGTATTTTTACCCTTACAATTCCTTAGTTCTATCCATACCAACTCCACATCTCCTGTTTCAATGTCACCCCTTGCAAGGGACGGAATTTCATTCCTCACCAACAGAGCAACCCCACCCTCTCTGCCCATCTGTCTGTCTTTTCGATTTGAGGTATACCCTTGAATATTCAGTTCCCAGCCCTGGCCCTCGTGCAGCCATGTCTCAGTAATTCCCACAACATCATAGTTGCCAGTTTCTAACTGAGCCTCAAGCTCGTCCACTTTATTCCTTCTACTTTGCGGATTCATATAAGCACTTTGACCTCCGTATTCATGTCCCCCCTCACACCGCTCGCAATTGGCCTTGACCTTACTCCGTTGTCCCTTCTCGAGCTTTCCTTCCCATTAATTCGAGAATCTTTTGTAATTTTTCCTGTGGCCACTTCCCCTTCAACTCCATCTTTATACTCCCAATTTGTCAATCCCTCCCCCCCACTATTTAGTTTAAACCCATAAGTGTAGCCTTAGCAAACCTGCCTGCCAGAATGTCGGTCCCCCTCTAGTTAAGGTGTAACCCGTCCCTTTTGTATAGGTCACCCCTATAAATCTATAAATCTAAATCCTTGTTCCCTGCACCAGACCCTCAGCCACACATTCAGATCCCCCATCTCCCTGTTCCTGTCCTCACTAGCACGAGGTACTGGAAGCAATCCAGAGATAACCACCCTAGAAGTCCTGCTTTTCAGTCTTCTTCCCAACTATCGGACGTCATGTTGGAGAACCTCCTTCCTCTTCTTCCCGATGTTGTTTGTGTCTACGTGTACAACTACTGCCGGCCGTTCACCTTCTCTCTCGAGGATGTTCTGAATTTGGCTCGTGACATCCTGAACCCTGGCACCAGGGAGGCAACAGACCATCCTCGCATCTCATCTGCCGCCACAGAATCTCCTGTCCGCTCCTCGGACAATGGAGTCACCCACCACTAGGGCTCTGCCCAACGCCGGTCGAGTCCCATCTCTAGGATTGGGGCCACCGACGTGTCCGCCGCTTGGACTGGAAACAGCGCTTTTTCCTGCTTCTCTTTGCTGCTGTTTCTTCAAAATCCACGGAAGCTCTGAGTTAAGTCTGTCTGTGTTTTGCAGCTCTTTTTAAACTATTTTCCCCCTCTGACTCACTTCTAACTCCTCCCACACGGGTTTGAGCCAATCAGTGTTGTTTCCTGCTTCTCTTTGCTGCTGTTTCTTCAAAATCCATGGAAGCTCCAAGTTAACAGGGAGGTAGACTGGGGAAATCAGGTTGGTTCAGGACCCCAAGAAAGAGAGTTTGTAGAGTGCCTCCGAGATGGATTCTGAGAACAGCTTGTAATGGAGCCGAGCAGAGAAGATGCAATCTGGATTTAGTGTCGTGCAATGAACCAGATTTGATAAGAGAACTCAAGGTAAAGGAACCGCTTGTAGGTAGTGATCATAATATGATTAGTTTTAATCTGGAATTTGAGAAGGAGAAGGTTACATCGGAAGTGTCAGTACTGCAGTTGAACAAAGGGGACTATGAAGGCATGAGAGAGGAGCTGGCCAAGGTAGACTGGAAAGGGATCCTAGCAGGAATGACGGTGGAACAACAATGGCAGGAATTTCTGGGCATAATCCGGAAAACGCAGGAACATTTCATTCCAAAAAGGAAGAAAGATTCTAAGGGCTGTAGGAGGCAACGGTGGCTGACAAGAGAAGTTAGGGATAGAATAAAATTAAAAGAAAAGATGTATAACACTGCAAAGAGTAGCCGGAAGCCAGAGGACTGGGAAACTTTCATAGGAAACAGAAAGAAACAAAACGGGCAATACGGGCTGAAAAGATGAAGCACGAGGGGAAGCTGGCCAGGAATATAAAGAAGGACAGTAAAAGCTTCTTTAGATATGTTAAGGGAAAAAAAGTCAAATGTGGGTCCCTTGAAGGCAGACACGGGTGAAATTATTATGGGTAACAAGGAAATTGCAGAAGAGTTGAACAGGTACTTCGGATCTGGCTTCACTAAGAAAGACACAACCAATCTCCCAGAACTACTGGAGGACAGAGGATCTATGGGGGTAGAGGAACTGAAAGACATTTTCATTAGGCGAGAAATAGTATTGGGTAGGCTAATGGGATTGAAGGATGATAAATCCCCTGGGCCAGATGGTCTGCATCCCAGGGTCCTCACAGAGGTGGCTCTAGAAATAGTGGACGCATTGGTGATCATTTTCCAATGTTCAATAGATTCAGGATCAGTTCCTGTGGATTGGAGGGTAGCTAATGTTATCCCACTTTTCAAGAAAGGAGCGAGAGAGAGAGAGAAAACAGGGAAAACGGGGAATTACAGACCAGTGGCCTCCTCCTGCACCTATTTTCTATGTTTCTATGTGTCTAAAACCAAAGATCTCGGAGAATACCCACGCTGGTCATGGGGAGAACGTGCAAACTCCGTAAAGACAGCACATGTAGTCAGGATCGAACCCGGGTCTCTGGCACTGAAAGCGCTGTAAGGCAGCAACTCTGCCGCTGTGCCACCGTGCTGCATCGGTGCGGACAGAATAGGTTGCAGGAAACTTCACTCCATATCATAGGGTCACACAGCGCGAAAACAGGTCGATCAGCCCATCTAGTCCATGCTGACCGAGGGTATCTGGCGCTGTAAGCCCTGCACGGCAGCAACTCTACCGCTGCACCACCGTGCCGCCCAAATTAATTTAGAGAGAGTTTCACAAAGAATTAGGTACTGGAGTGTTAATGAGTTTGTTTAGTTTAGTTTGGTTTAGTTTAGTTTAGTTTAGTTTATTGTCACGTGCACCGAGGTACAGTGAAAAGCTTGTGATAGCATTTGTGGGGTCAGTCATTCAACCTTATCATCTCTGAAAAGGAGTAAATAAAATACGTGGCTAGAAAAACCTGATCCCAGAATTAATGCTTCTTTTGAAGCCAAATGGGTGTGGGAGAAGTTGCACGCAGTGAAATGAGACAATGCCTGTCCACAACCTGTTTTGCAGTTCTTTCAGTGAGGCAAGAAGCAAATGGTTTCACTTTCTCCCCCACCCTCTCTGGGCCCACGTCTGGGGAATTAGTTCATGTTGTCCTGGATGTGCCATTAATTGAGTAAGCATTACAACAGCTCTGTGCTGGAGGAACATAAGAGATGCAGATACAGAGATACAGCGCGGAAACAGGTCCACACCGACCAGCGATCCGCGCACACTAACACTATCCTGCACACACTAGGGACAATTTACATTTGTACCAAGCCAATTAACCTACAAACCTGCACGTCTTTGGTTAGCGGGAGGAAACCGAAGATCTCGGAGAAAACCCACGCTGGTCACGGGGAGAACGTGCAACCTCCGTGCAGACAGCACCCATAGTCGGGATCAAACCCAAATCTCTGGCTCCAAAAGCGCTGTAATGGGCCTGTCCCACTTAGGTGAATTTTTTAGGCGACTGCCAGCGGCTGGGACAATGGAATTCACCGAAGTCAGCACCGGCGACAACCCACATCACCTGGCGACAACCTACGTTAACCTGGCGACAACCTATGACAGCACCTACGACAACCTACGACAGCTCAAATTGTTGCCACTGTCGCCTAAAAAATGGCCTAAGTGGGATAGGCCCATAAGGCAGCAACTCTTCCGCTGCGCCACCGTTCCGCCCCAGTGCGGACAGAGAATGGGCTGCAGGAAACAGCGCGAAAACAGGCCGTTTGGCCCATCTAGTCCGTGCTGACCGAGTGCCTTTCATCGGAAAGATGCCGTTTAACTTGGAAAGAGTGCAGGGAAGATTTAGACTTCAGACTTTAGAGGCACAGTGTGGAAACAGGCTCTTCGGCCCACCGAGTCCTCGCTGACCAGCTATCATCCCGTACACTAGCACAATCCTGCACACTGGAGACTACTTACAATTTACAGAAACCCGTTTGCGTGAGGCCTCTCTCTGGCAATCGAGGCGGCCTAGGAGAGAAGGTTCCGTCTGCGAATGGGAAGGAGAGGGACAATGGGTATTAACGGACTGAGCGCGTGTGTTCGGTAAAACGGTTGCCAAGTCTACGCTTGGTTCCGCCGATGTACAGGAGGATGTTTCCACTGGTGGGAGAGTCTAGGACCAGAGGTCATAGCTTCAGAATTAAAGGACGTCCCTTTAGGAAGGAGATGAGGAAGAATTTCTTTAGTCAGAGGGTGGTGAATCTGTGGAATTCATTGCCACAGGAGTCTGTGTAGGCCAAGTCAATGGGTATTTTTAAGGCAGAGATAGATAGATTCTGGTTTAGTACAGGTGTGAGGGGGGGGGAGAGGGGGAAGGGGGGGCTCCCTTTTTTCTTCTTTGTAGTTAGTGTTTAGACTTAATTCGTGTTTTCTCTTAATTAGTGTGTAAGCATTAGAGAAACAGCCCGGAAACAGGCCCTGCAACGTGATTGCAATCAAACCAGAAACAGCTACAAAAACTAGAATGAAGAGAAAGACACGAGGGTACAGACAATATTGCATTTGTCAATCAATTAAAAAAACACAGAAAATCTGACATACAAATAGATAAGACTGGAAATTTTCCGTGTGTCAGAAATATTGTTTGGGGAGTTAACGTTTCAGGGAAATTACTCTACTGGCAAATACGTTACATTTTTACGCACAATTCAATTTCAAATCAGCACAGATCTTTACAATGGGTCTGTCAATGGGTAAAGATGTGAGGTGACAACAGGAAACATCATTGAAGCAGGAAGGAGCGATGTTTAACTTTAATGCTGCAAGTTGGGGTGTCACAATAACATTTCAAAGTACTTGCACCTCCTCCAACCTCCTCTACTGTATCTGCCGCTCCTGGTGTGGGCTCTTATATGTCGGCGAGGCCAGGCGTAGACTTGGCGACCGTTTCGCTGAAGACCCATACGTTCAGGCCACCTTGGCCTACGCAATCTCCCGGTTTAGTTTAGTTTAGAGATACAGCGCGGAAACAGGCCCTTCGGCCCACACCGTCCAGTCCACAACGTCCAGCGATCCCCGCACACTAACACTGCCCCTACACTCACTGGGGACAATTTATGCTCATACCAAGTCTATTAACCTACGTCTTCGGAGTGTGGGGGGAAACTGAAGATCTCGGGGAAAAAACCCACGTAGGTCACGGGGAGAACGTACAAACTCCGTACAGGCGGCACCCGTAGTCGGGATCAAAACTGGTTCTCAGCCGCTGAAGGTGTTGTAAGGCAGAAACTCTACCGCTGCACCACCGTGCCAAGCTGGTTGCCAAACATTTTAACTCCCCCTCCCATTTCCACACTGACCTTTGTGTCCTGGGACTCCCCCACTGTCAGAATGAGGCCCAGCGCAAATTGGAGGAACAGCACCTCATATTTCACTTGGGCAGCTTACACCCCAGCGGTATGAACGTTGATTTCTCTAATTTCAAGTAAGTCCGACATTTCTCCCTCCCCCCTCTCTCATCTTTCCTTCCCCACTCTAGTCTATCCATCTATCCATCACAAGGCCTCCCATGTGACAGGGACCTGACGGGTCCTACTTGGTCTTGTCATCCTACTAGTTCCACTGTTCACATCCTTCTATTCCGGTCGTCAGCACATCTTCCCCAGCCAACAATGGGCCATTGTGGGCTCCACCCGTCCTGAGGTCATCTGTTGCCGGCCTCGATTTGTTCTGGCCTTCCCCATCTTTCGGTCCGAAGAAGGGTTCCGACCCGAAACGTCACCTATTTCTTTTCTCCATTGATGCTGCCTGACCCGCTGAGTTACTCCAGCATTTTGTGACTAGCTTCAGTGTAAAGCAGCATCTGCAGTTCCTTCCCACACAATATTTCAAAGTACACGTGAAGCAATTGCAAATATCTTTAGTATAGTTTATTGTCACACGTACCATGATACAGTGAAAAGGTTTTGTCGCCTGCTATCCAGTCAGCGGAAAGACAATACATGATTACAATCGAGCCATTTACACCGTATAGACACATGATAAAGGGAAAGGTAAAGCCAGCAAAATCCGAACAGGGATAGTCCGAGGGTCACCAATGAGGTAGATAGTAGTTCAACACTGCTCTCTGGTTGTGGTAGGATGACTCAGTTGGCTGATCATAGCTTGGAAGAAACTGGCCCTGAATCTGGTGGTGTGCGTTTTCACACTTCTTTACCCGTTGCCTGATGGGAGAGGGGAGAAGAGGGAGTGGCCGGGGTGCGACTCGTCCTTGATTATGCTGCTGGCCTTGCCGAGGCAGCTTGAGGTGTAGATGGAGTCAATGGAAGGAAGGTCGGTTTTGTGTGATGGTCTGGGCTATGTCCACAATTCTCTGCAATATCCCTACAATGAATTATATGGTAATTCGTATTTCACTGTAAGTTAATAGGTACATGATTTAGCTGATTACAAAACAGACTAAATGTGGGAGAAAGTGCCTTGCCTGTTTTACATTGTGAAACAAAGAACAATGTTTCAATGTTTTGCTAGAATGATTCCAGGAATGAGTGGGTTAGCATATGATGAGCGTTTGACAGTACTGGGCCTCTACTCGCTGGAGTTTAGAAGGTTGAGGGGGTGACTTCCTTGAAACTTACAGATAGAGTGGGTGTGGAAAAGATGTTTCTACTGGTGGGAGAGTCTAGGACCAGAGGTCACAGCCTCAGAATGAAAGGGTGCTCTTTTAGAAAGGATGTGAGGAGGAACTTCTTTAGTCAGAGGGCAGTTAATCTGTGGAACTCATTGCCACAGAGGGCAGTGGAGGCCAAGTCAGTGGATATTTTTAAGGCAAGTTCTTAATTAGAACGGGTGTCAAGGGTTATGGGGAGAAGGCAGGAAAATGGGAATAGAAGGCAGAGATGAGCCGTGATTAAATTGCGGTGTAGACTTGATGGGCCGAATGGCCTAATTCTACCCCTATAATTTGTGTATGATATGTGCATCAAATCAGGCAAGAAATACTCATAATACTAATTTCCAAATACTCATTTCAATGGACAAGAGCGTTTATTTGTTTTATGCACTGACAATGGAACAATGAATATAGATTACTCATAAATTGAAATGTTACTGAAGCACTTGGTGTCTTTTCTGGGAATGTTAAGTACGTCAAGGATCATGAGCAATGAACAATCCGCATACATGGGCAAAATAAGTTCATAATGTCACAGGAGCAGATTTAGGCCATTCGGCCCATTGAGTCGACTGCCTTCCAATCATGGCTGATCTATCTCTCCCTCTCAACCCCATTCTCCTGCCTGCTCCCCATAACCCTTGACACCCGCACTAATGAACAACCTGCCAATCTCTGCCTTAAAAATACCAAACGACAGCCGTCTGTAGCAATGAATTCCACAGATTCACCGCCCTCTGGCTAAAGAAACTTCCTCTTGGTTTAATGTAGTTTAGTTCAGTTTTACTTTAGTTTAGTTTGGAGATGCAGCGCAGAAACAGGCCCTTCGGCCCACTGAGTCTGTGGTGACCAGCGATCACACCGCACTAGGGACCATTGACATTTGTACAATTTTTTACCGAAGCCAATTCACATAAAAACCTGCACGTCTTTGGATTGTGGGAGGAAACTGGAGTACCCTGGGAAAAGCCACATGGTCACGGGGAGTACGTACAAACCTCCAGTTTAAATTCCACTTGGAACACAGAATTGAACCCCAATACGGAACCGATTACCTTCGGATCAATGGACGTAAATTAACTACGTTCCAAGAAGCTCTCTTTAATTATGGTTTAATAACAGCAAAAAAACTTATACTTAAAATTTGGAAAAACGCAACCACGCCAACGTTCAAAATGTGGATTTCAAATATGTCGGAAACGCTACATCTTGAAGAGATGAGATTCCTCCTACTAGGCAAAGTTGACCAATTAAAGATTTGGTCTCCTTTTATCGACTTCTTACAAGCATATGGTACAACATAACATAACCTTAAAAATTAAATGGTTCAGAACCGGGTGACGGATGGGTAAAGATACTACATAGGTAGATCTCTCCTAATTTCTTTTCTTTCTATTCTCTCTTTTTTTTCTCAATCTCCTTAGCTTCTTATCTCTGCTCTCTGTCTCTCTCGCGATCTGTTTCTACCCGCATGTCTATCTATCTCGACACCCTTTATTTCCCTTTTTCTATCACTGCTCTTTTATTATTAAATTAAAAATAAGAAGTTGTACAAGAATGGTAATGTGTATGTATGTATCAGGTACCTGGGTACCACATCACTGCTTTTACGTCTAACAAAAATTAAAAAATTAAAAAATTAAAATTCCACTTGGAATATTTTGGAGGACCAAGAAACCAAGAACCAAGAACTCCGTACAGACGGTACCCGTAGTCAGGATCGAACCGAGGTTCCTCGTGCTGTGAAGGCAGCAACTGGACCACTGCGCCACCCTGCCACCCTTCTCCTTACTCCTTCTGCTTGGTAAAGATATATCTATAATAGTTCACATATTTATGTGTTAAAGAAGGAACTGCAGATGCTGGAGAATCGAGGGAATCGAGGGTTCTGAAGAAGGGTCTCGACCCGAAACGTCGCCTATCTCCTTCCCTCCTTAGATGCTGCTGCACCCGCTGAGTTTCTCCAGCTTTTTGTGTAACCCACATATTTATGTGTATTACCTATGTATATTATTACAAACACATCGATACCACATAATCAACAAACTTTAAATAAATTAATAACTTCAAATACTAGTCGAAGAATCTAAACCTTTGTGAAGCTAGGTTTCCGTCCATAGAAGTTCATAGTTAAGGCTATTAGAGGCGATGTAGTGTTCAAGAGCCTGATGGTTATTGGGAAGAAGCTGTTCCTGAACCTGGACGTGACAGTTTTCAGGCTCCTGTACCTTCTTCCCGATGGCAGTGATGAAATGAGAGTGCGGCCAGGGTGCTGTGGGTCTCTGATGATGCCGGCTGCCTTGTTGAGGCAGAAAAAGGACTCAAAGTGCTGGAGTAACTCAGCGGGTCAGGCACCATCTCTGGAGAACATGGAAAGGCGACGTTTCGGCTCGAGACGCTGCTTCATACTTTCCGAGGCAGCGACTCCTGTAGATCCCTTCGATGGTGGGGAAGTCAGCGTCCGTGATGGACCGGGCAGTGTTCACCACTCGTCCTAAAAAATCGCCGAAGAAACCGGAGATCTAGGAAAAACAAAATCAGAAATAGATAAGACTGGACATTTTCCGTGTTTCAGAAATATTATTTGGGGAGTTAACGTTTCAGGGAAATTACTCTATTGGCAAATACGTAACATTTTTACGCACAATTCAATTTCAAATCAGCACAGATCTTTACAATGGGTCTGTCAATGGGTAAAGATGTGAGGTGACAACAGGAAACATCATTGAAGCAGGAAGGAGCGATGTTTAACTTTAATGCTGCAAGTTGGGGTGTCACAATAACATTTCAAAGAATTTGCACCTCCTCCAACCTCCTCTACTGTATCTGCCGCTCCTGGTGTGGGCTCTTATATGTCGGCGAGGCCAGGCGTAGACTTGGCGACGCATTTCGCTGAAGACCCACACGTTCAGGCCAACTTGGCCTACGCAATCTCCCGGTTTAGTTTAGTTTAGAGATACAGCGCGGAAACAGGCCCTTCGGCCCACACCGTCCAGTCCACAACGTCCAGCGATCCCCGCACACTAACACCGCCCCCACACTCACTGGGGACAATTTACGCTCATACCAAGTCTATTAACCTACGTCTTCGGAGTGTGGGGGGAAACCGAAGATCTCGGGGAGAAAAACCCACGCAGGTCACGGGGAGAGCGTACAAACTCCGTACAGATGGCACCCGAGGTTGGGATTGAAACTGGTTCTTAGCCGCTGAAGGTGTTGTAAGGCGGCAACTCTACCGCTGCACCACCGTGCCGTGCTGGTTGCCAACCATTTTAACTCCCCCTCCCATTTTCACACTGACCTTTGTGTCCTGGGACTCCCCCACGGTCAGAGGAATTGGAGGAACAGCACCTCATATTTCACTTGGGCAGCTTACACCCCAGCGGTATGAACGTTGATTTCTCTAATTTCAAGTAAGTCCGACATTCCTCCCCCCCTCTCTCATCCTCCCTTCCCCACTCTAGTCTATCCATCAATCCATCTATCCATCACAAGGCCTCCCGTGTGATAGGGACCTGACGGGTCCCACTTGGTCTAGTCATCCTACCGGTTCCACTGTTCGCATCCTTCTATTCCTGTCGTTAGCACATCTTCCCCAGCCAACAATGGGCCATTGTGGGCTCCATCCTTCCTGAGGTTATCCGTTGCCGGCCCCGTTTTGTTCTGGCCTTCCCCATCTTTCGGTCCAAAGAAGGATTCCAACCCGAAACGTCACCTATTTCTTTTCTCCATTGATGCTGTCTGACCCGCTGAGTTACTCCAGCATTTTGTGACTAGCTTCAGTGGAAAGCAGCATCTGCAATTCCTTCCCACACAATATTTCAAAGCACATGTAAAGCAATTTCAAATGTCTTTAGTTTAGTTTATTAGTTTACCTTAATAGGTGCATGATTTAGCTGAGTACAAAACAGACTAAATCTGGGAGAAAATGCCTTGCCTGTTTTACATTGTGAAACAAAGAAATGATCAACGTTTTGCTGGAATGATTCCAGGAATGAGTGGGTTAGCATATGCTGAGCGTCAGACAGCACTGGGCCTCTACTCGCTGGAGTTTAGAAGGTTGAGGGGGGGACTTCATTGAAACTTACAGAATAATGAAAGGCATCGATAGAGTGGATGTGGAAATGATGTTTCCACTGGTGGGAGAGTCTAGGACCAGAGCTCACGGCCTCAGAATTAATGGGCGCTCTTTTAGAAAGGAGATGAGGAGGAACATCTTTAGTGAAAGGGTAGTTAATCTGTGGAATTTATTGCCACAGAGGGCAGTGGAGGCCAAGTCAGAGGATATTTTTAAGGCAGAGATAGACAAGTTCTTGATTAAAATGGGGGTCAAGGGTTATGGTGAGAGGAGAAAAAGCAGAGATCAGCCGTAATTAAATGGCAGAGCAGCCTTGATGGGCCGAATGGCTTAATTCTACTTCTATAACTTGTGCACGATATCTGGCAAGCAATACTTGTGCAGCAAATCAGGCAAGCAATACTCATAATATTCATTTCCAAATACTCATTTCAATGGACAAGAGTGTTTATTTGTTTTATGCACTGACAATGGAACAATGAATATAGATTATTCATAAATTGCGATGTTACTGCAGCACTTGGTGTCTTTTTCTGGGAATGTTAAGTACGTCAAGAATCATGTGTACTGAACAATTCGCTTACATGGGGGAAATAAGTTCATAAGTTCATGTCACAGGAGCAGAATTAGGCCATTCGGCCCATTGAGTCGACTCTGCCTTCCAATCATGGCTGATCTATCTCTCCCTCTCAACCCCATTCTGCTGCCTGCTCCCCATAACCCTTGACACCCGCACTAATGATCAACCTGCCAATCTCTGCCTTAAAAATACCCGACGACAGCCGTCTGTGGCAATGAATTCCACAGATTCACCGCCCTCTGGCTAAAGAAACCTTTTCTCTTGTTTTAATTTAGTTTAGTTCAGTTTTACTTTAGTTTAGTTTGGAGATGCAGCGCAGAAACAGGCCCTTCGGCCCACTGAGTCTGTGGTGACCAGCGATCACCCCGCATTAGGGACAATTGACATTTTTACAATTTTTTACCAAAGCCAATTCACGTAAAAATCTGCACGTCTTTGGATTGTGGGAGGAAACTGGAGTACCCTGGGAAAACCCACACGGGGAGTACGTACAAACCTCCAGTTTAAATTCCACTTGGAATATTTTGGACCAAGAAACAAAGAACCAAGAGCTCCGTACAGATGGTACCCATAGTCAGGATCGAACCGAGGTTCCTGGTGCTGTGAAGGCAGCAACTCTACTACGGCGCCACCCTGCCACCCTTCTCCTTACTCCTTCTGCTTGGTAAAGGTTTATCTATAATATTTCACATATATATGTGTATTGCCTATGTATATTATTACAAACACATTGATAGCACATAATCAACAAACTTTAAATAAATTAATAACCCCAAATACTAGTCGAAAAATCTAAAACTAAGCTCAGTCCATAGAAGTTAAGGCTATTAGAGGAGATGTAGTGGGGTGGAAGATTGCAACCTTCACGTGGTCCGCCCTGTTTCGACTAATGCAATCAACTCGACGTGCACAAACGGAAGATCAAATAGAACAAGTTGTCCAACAACTTTAGGCTGTGCACGCCACATGAAAGAAGAAGAAGAAGCAGGCGATGTAGTGTTCAAGAGCCTGATGGTTGTTGGGAAGAGGCTATTCCTGAACCTGGACGTTACAGTTTTCAGGCTCCTGTATTTTCTTCCCGATGGCGTGGGTGAAATGAGAGCGTGGCCAGGGTGCTGTGGGTCTCTGATGATGCCGGCTGCCTTGTTGTGGCAGCAAAAGGACTCAGAGTGCTGGAGTAAAGGGCCTGTCCTACAAGCATGCAACTCTATGCGATTAGCGCGACCTAACGTGGTCGCTTGAGCTGTCCGGCGTCGCGGGCCGGTCTCACTTCGATCGCCGGAGCTGTGCGGAATTGTGCGGAGTTCGTCCCGACATCGCGCGGGGCTCCGAAAAACTGACTATGTTCAAAAATTCTGCGCGGCAACGGCTTGTCGGCTCGCAGTCGCCTCGACGCATTACACACTGCCCCGACATCGTGCCTCTGTGAACCTATCTGTAGGTGCCTCCGTGACCCTCTATGTGTGTGGCTCCGTGGCCCTCTGTGTGTGTGTGCCTCTGTGCCCCTCTATGTGTGCCCTTCTCTGTCCTGGCGAACTTACCTTAGACTTCGCTCCAAGTTCGCCTCACTTTGCGCCGCGTTGCGCCACTCACCCGACCTCCGCGCGGCCCCTGCTGCCGGTTTGGTCGCGCTTGCCGCATGCAGGCGCATGCTGGTGGGAACGGCCCTGTACAGGGGATCACCCGACCTCCGCGCGGCCCCCGCTTCTAGTTTGATCGCATTCATCGCATAGAGTTGCATGCTTGTAGGACAGGCCCTTAACTCAGCGGGTCAGGCACCATCTCTGGAGAACATGGATTAGTAACGTTTCAGTTCGAGATGCTGCTTCAGACTTTTTGAGGCAGCGACTCCTGGAGATCCCTTCGATGGTGGGGAGGTCAGTACCCATGATAGACCGGGCAGCGTTCACCACTTTTTGAAGTCTCCTCCATTCCTGGGCGTTCGAGTTGTCGAACCAGGCCGCGATGCAGCCTGTTTAGTTTAGTTTAGTTTAGAGATACGGAGTGGAAACAGGCCCTTCGAGTCCGCGCCGACCAGCGATCCCCGCATGGTAACACTATCCTGCACACACACTAGGGCCAATTGACATATGCACCAAGCCAATTAACTTACAAACCTGTACGTCTTTGGAATGTGGAAGGAAACCAAAGATCTCGGAGAAAACACACGCGGGCCGCGGGGAGAACGTACAAACTCTGCACACCTGTAGAAGTTCAAAAGAATATTCATCGACATACCGAGCCTTCTCAACCATTGGCGGCACGGTGGTGCAGCTGTAGAGTTGCTGCCTTACAGCCCTTACAGCGCCGGAGACCCGGGTTCGATCCTGACCGCGGGTGATGTCTGCACGGAGTTTGTACGTTCTCCCTGTTGTCCAAGATTGTCGGTTTTCTCCCACACTCCAAGACATACAGTCATGTAGGTTAAGGAATTCTGAGCTTGTACCGATTAGGAATATACAGCTTTAGGGGAAACACGTTCAACTTGCAAGATGCAAATTCCTAGTAACTGCTCTTTGAAAACATTATATTTTCTTTGCTGCATTTTCTAAGGGCTTTTGGAATTTTTGCAGGGAGTTTTTTGGTCGTCTATAATAGGCTTTGGGAAAATGTTTTTCTGAGTACAACAGGATTCAACTTGCCCTTTAGCATAAGGAGAAGTGTGGATGTGAAAGTCATGTTCAAATTACAGATCTCTGATTGTGAATCATTGTTTCGATAAAGAAAATAATACTTGGAATGAACTGCGGGTTCTGGGTTGCCTGCAAGACTTCATGTGTTTCTGAGATTTGGAATTCAAGGAAGCTCTTCCGCAGTTACGGCCTGTTTGTGCGGCATGGTGGTGCAGGTGCTAGAGCTACTGCCCTCCCCCACCCAAGTCGCACCAGCTTCTCATTTTCACCCATTAATCGGCCTGTTTCCTTTATCATCGTTACTTTTTCGCGTGTCCTTCACTCATTGTTTTGTAACTCTCTACATCATCGTCTATATCTCTCGTTTACCTTATCCCCAACCAGTCTGAAGGAGGGTCTCGACCTGAAACGTCACCCATTCCTTCTCTCCGGAGATGCTGCCTGCCCTGCTGAGTTGCTCCAGCTTTTTGTTTCCTGGTTTAATCCTTCAGTTTAAACCAGCATCTGCAGTTCCTTCCGATACAGAGCTACTGCCTCACAGCGCCAGAGACCCGGGTTCGATGCTGACCTCAGCTGTTGTGTGCCTGGAGTTTGCACGTTCTCACTGTGACCGTGTGGGTTTCCTCCGGGTGCTCCGGTTTCATCCCACGTCTCAAAGACGTGCGTGTTTGTAGGCTTGTTGACCCTTGTGTGTAGGGAGTGGATGAGAAAATGGGAAAACATAGACCTCGTGTGAACGGGCGAATTATTGAGCTGAATGCTCCTGTTTCCATGCTACATTTCTAAACAAAACTAAATTAAACTCGTTGAGCTCGTCGGTTTAGTTTAGTTTAGTTTGGAGACGCAGCGCAGACACAGGCCGTTCAGCCCACCGAGTCCGCACCGACCAGCGATCCCCGCGCACTAACACTATCCTAAACACACACTAGGGACAATTGACACAAGTACCATGACACATGTACAATTGACACATTAACCCGCAAACCTGTACGTCTTTGGAGCGTGGGAGGAAACTGAAGATCTCGGAGAAAAGCCGCGCAGGTCACGGAGAAAACGTACAAACTCCGTACAGACAGCACCCACAGTCAGGATCGAACCCGGGGTCTCCGGCGATGCAAGCGCTGTAAGGCAGCAACTCTACCGCCGCGCCACCGTGCCGGTTAATTGTACGAAATACAAAGTGCTGGAGTAACTCAGCAGGTCAGGCAGCATCTGTGGAGGAGATGGATAGGCCCTGGACCTGTCTCCAGACTGATTAGGTTTATTATTGTCACGTGTACCGGGGTACAGTAGAAGCTTTGTTTTGCATGCTGTCCAAACAGATCAGACATACCAGACATTGCTACAATCAGTTCAAACTGAAATCAGTGGAGGCCAACTCACTGGATGCTTTCAAGAGGGAGTTAGATTTAGCTCTTCATGCTGAGGGAATCAAGGGATAGGGGGAGAAAGCAGGAACGGATTTTGGATGATCAGCCGTGATCATATTGAATGGCGGTGCTGGCTCGAAGGGCCGAATGGCCGACTCCTACACCTATTTTCTGTTTCTATGTTTCTAAGTATTATAGGTCGAGCAAAGGGGAAGATACAGAATGCAGAATAGGGTTGTAAATTGGGGGTTACACAAAAAGCTGGAGAAACTCAGCGGGTGCAGCAGCATCTAAGGAGCGAAGGAGATAGGCGACGTTTCGGGTCGAGACCCTTCTTCAGACTGGTCAGGTTGTAAATTGTCCTGGCATGTCGGGAGTTGATGTTAACATAGAGCCAGTGTGAACGGGTGATCACTGGTCGGCACGGACCAGTGGGCCACGCGGCCTGTTTCCGCGCTGTATCTCCAAACTGAACCGAAATAATCCGCCTGAAAGACCCAGCCTCTCAGTTGATCGGGTGTGTTGGGTTTTCCAGCTGGCAAGATGCAGATCTGTGGCTTATTCCCAAGTTCTCTCTTTCTCTCAAAAACAGATTATCATTCAGGGTATTTCCCTTTTCAACATGACTTCAGCGTCTCTGTTCCTCTCCTTCTGCCGTGCTGATTAATCTCCTAAAGGTCAGACGGAGATGCAGCAGGGAGCCGACCCTCTTCCTCGTCTCCACGCCAGATTGGCCAATGCTCATCAGTTCCAGGAGCAGAATTAGGCCGTACGGCCCATCAAGTCGACTCTAGCATTCAATCGTGGCCAATCTATCTTTCCCTCTCAACCCCATTCTCCTGCCATCTCCCATGATTGAATGCCGGAGTAGACTTGATGGGCCGAATGGCCTAATTTGGGAGAAAGCAGGAACGGGGTACTGAGGTAGGATGATCAGCCATGATCATAATGAATGGCGGTGCTGGCTCGAAGGGCCGAATGGCCAACCCCTGCACCTATTTTCTATGTTTCTATTAATTCTGCTCCTAGAACATCTGAACTCATGAAAGATACAGAGTAGGGTATATATTTCTCAACATTGTAGCGCATCAGTTCCAGAGACAAAGTCCAAAGTCCACAATGGGGTAGGGGATAATCTGAGAGTACCCTCGCTTATGGAAGGACCGTTCAGAAGTCTGATTGCAGACCTATCATACCTGGGCGGCACGGTGGCGCAGTGGTAGAGCCACTGCATTGCAGCGCCAGAGGCCCGGGTTCGATCCCGACTACGGGTGCATGTGAGCAATGAGTTTGTACGTTCTCCCCGTGACCCCCCTGGGTTTTTCTCAGAGATCTCCGGTTTCCTCCCAAACTCCAAAGGCGTACAGGTTTGCAGGTGATGTGGTGAGATATAGAACAAATGAATGAAAGATATGCAAAAAAGTAATGGTGATTGCATTCAAGGGAGAGTTAGATTTAGCTCTTAGGGCTAACGGAGTCAAGGGGTATGGGGAGAAAGCAGGAACGGGGTACTGATTTTGGATTTAGCCATGATCATATTGTATGGTGGTGCAGCTCGAATGACCACAAGGGCCTACTCCTGCACCTATGTATCTATGTGTCTATGTTTCTACAAAGGAAGCAGACTATTGTCATCGTTACATTTTCATTTCCTTTGCTATTTCCTCGTTATTCATTGTTATTCCCTTTATCATCTGTCATTTTTTGCATATCTCTCTACATCACCGTCTATATCTCTCGTTTCTCTTTCCCCTGTCTCTCAGTCTGAAGAAGGGTCACGGCCCCGAAAAGTCCCCCATTCCGTCTCTCCCAGAGATGCTGCCTGACCCGCTGAGTTACTCCAGCTTTTTGTGTCTATCTTCGGTTTAAACCAGCATCAGCAATTTAGTTATTTCGTTTAGTTTAGAGATAGAGCGAGGAACCAGGCCCTTCGGCCCACTGAGTCCGCACCGACCGGCGATCCCCGCACATTAACACACGCCTACACACACCAGGGACAATTTACACTTATACAAGTATTACAAGTATACAAACCCAAGCCGATTAACCTACACACCTCTGCGTCTTTGGAGTGTGGGAGGAAACCGAAGATCTCGGAGAAAACCCACGAGGTTCACGGGGAGAACGTACAAACTCCGTAAGAACAAAGCACCCGTAGCCGGGATAGAACCGGGTCTCCGGCGCTGCAGGCAGCAACTCTACCGCTGCGCCACTGCTCCTTTCATACAGAAACATAGAAACATAGAAACAAGGTGCAGGAGTAGGCCATTCGGCCCTTCGAGCCTGCACCGACATTCAATATGATCATGGCTGATCATCCAACTCAGTATCCCGTACCTGCCTTCTCTCCATACCCCCTGATCCCTTTCGCCACAAGGGCCACAAATAACTCCCTCTTAAATATAACCAACGAACTGGCCTCAACTACCTTCTGTGGCAGAGAATTCCAGAGACTCACCACTCTCTGTGTGAAAAATGTTTTCCTCATCTCGGTCCTAAAGGAATTCCCCCTTATCCTTAGACTGTGACCCCTTGTTCTGGACCTCCCCAACATCGGAAACAATCTTCCTGCATCTAGCTTGTCCAACCCCTTAAGAATTTTGTACGTTTTTTATAAGAGCCCCCCTCAGTCTTCTAAATTCTAGCGAGTACATCCCGAGTCTATCCAGTCTTTCCTCATATGAAAGTCCTGACATCCCAGGAATCAGTCTGGTGAACCTTCTCTGTACCCCCTCTATGGCAAGAATGTCTTTCCTCAGATTTGGAGACCAGAACTGTACGCAATACTCCAGGTGTGGTCTCACCAAAACCCTGTACAACTGCAGTAGAACCTCCCTGCTCCTGTACTCAAATCCTTTCGCTATGAATGCTAACCATTGGACCAGGGGTCAGCAACCTACAGCCCCCGGGCCAAATGCGGACCCGTTATCCGAAATCATCCGGCCCGCAGTCTGATTTTTTCCCCTGTAATTATTCGCCCCCCCCCCCCCCCCCCCGAGCAGCGGCCGAGCTCTGGCTGCACCGCATCCTGCGCAAAGCCGCCGGCACGGACACACACCGCCTGTGAACACGTTTAAGAAAGAACTGCAGATGCTGGAAAAATCGAAGGTAGACAAAACTGAGTTTCTCCAGTATTTCTGTTTACCTTCTGTGATGCCTGCCATTAGGGGCGGGATGGGGCGGGATCCACGTGCACACGTGGTAGATGTGGCCCGTCATCCGCTCACAGACACGCGTCCCGGCCCCTGTGCAGAAAAAGGTTGTTGAGCCTGCATTAGACAATCTGGCAAAAGAGAAGGGGAAGAGCCTCTGGTTTTTGACAAGAGCCTCGTAGATTGTCTGACCTTTAGGAGATTAATCATCACGCCACAGGGAAAGAAACGGAGACGCTGAGATAAAATTGAAAAGGGAAATGCCCTTTTTGTGTGTGAAAGAGAGAACTTGGGAATAAGCCACAGCTGCTTCGTGTCAGCTGGAAAACCCAACACACCCCCTCAACCGAGAGAGGGTGTGTCATAGAAACACACAAAAAATATAGACACCAGGTGCAGGAGTAGGCCATTCAGCCCTTCGAGCCAGCACTGCCATTCAATATGATCATGGATGATCATCCACAATCAGTACCGCGTTCCTGCTTTCTCCCCATATCCCTTGATTCCGTTAGCCCTAAGAGCTAAATCTAACTAATGTGTCCTTTTATTCTGAGGTTGTTCCCTCTCATCCTAGACTCTCGCACTAGTGGAAACTTCCTCTCCACGTCCACTCTATCCAGGACTTTTACCAATACCAGCACGTCCTGCCTCAGATATGGGGCCCCAAACGTGCCCAAAATAATGCAATGTTCCTGAGGACTAGAATATAAAAGCAATTCTGCCCTTGTAACATATGAACTTATGAACGTCTCTGAGCACCCAGAGAGGAAACCCAGGCGGTCACAGGGAGAACGTGCAAACTCCGCATGGACAGCACCTGAGGTCAGGATCTCTAAGAGCCTCTCATTGCGGCAAGACGTCCGTGCATAAACATCACGGTGAATCCACCTTGAAAACTGATTTAATCGCTGATCAGCACCAGGCCTCATCCGTTTGCGGTGTAGTTTAGAGGTACAGCGCGGGAAACAGGCTCTTCAGCCCACCGGGCCAAGCAGACCAGCGATCCCCGCACACTGACACCGTCTGACACACACTAGGGGCAATTTACAATTTAGGGTTAGCCAATTCGCCCACAAACCTGTATGTCCTTGCAGATTGGGAGGAAACCGGAGCACCCGGAGAAAACCCACGCTGGTCAAAGGGGAAAAACGTCCAGACTCCGTACAGACAGCACCCGTAGTCAGTGAGATGAATTGCTACCCCACCAAACCTGGAAATTAGTTTCCTTCTTACAGCCATCCATTTTCCCCACCCTTTCTACCACAGCGAACGAACGTAAATTCTTTAAAACCCGATCAGCCTCCATGTGTAGACAACGATCATCTTTGTCCACTTCATATAACATTCTATCAAGTTGGTTGAGTTGAGTTTAGTTTATTGTCACGTGTACTGAGGTACAGTGAACAGCTTTTGTCACGTGCTAACCAGCCAGCAGAAAGACAATACCTGATTACAATTCGTAAAATCATAAGATAATAAGTGATAGGAGTAGAACTAGGCCATTTGGCCCATCAAGTCACCCTTTCCTTCTCTCTAGAGATGCTGCCTGTCCTGCTGAGTTACTCCAGTTTTTTGTGTCAACCTTAAGGCCAATGGCTTAAAGGGCCTGACTCACTTTCACGACCTAATTCACGACCTTTTTTACTCGTGGACATTTTTCATCATGCTAGAAAAAACGGTCTGAAGAAGGGTCTCGACCCAAAACGTCGCTTATCTCCTTCGCTCCTTAGATGCTGCTGCACCCGCTGAGTTTCTCCAGCCTTTTGTGTAGCCCCGACCTACTTGATGTCACGAGTACCTACGACTAGCATCAAGGCCTGCTACGACCTACCTACGACCTCCTACAACCTCCTACGACCTCGTGACGACCATGCTGCGAGTATGAGTCAAGGGCAAACTCGGCAGAGGTCGTGAATTAGGTCGTGAAAGTGGGACAGGCCCTTAATTCTACTCCTATCACTTATGACCTTAAGACCTTAAAACCCACTTGGTCACAGGGAGAACGTACAAAGTCCGTACCGACAGCACCCTTAGTCAGGATTGAACCTGGGTGTCTGGCGCTGTGAGGCAGCAGCTCTACCGCTGAGCCACCGTGCCGCCTTGATCATAGATTAATTATGAGACCATGGGTCATCCGCCAATTCCGAAAGTGATCGCCAGGGGAATTTTGAAGAGATCCACAGATATTAACTTCAAGGCAACAGAGTGCTGGAGTACCTCAGTGGGTCCGGCAACATCTCTGGCGAACATGGATAGGCGGAGCATCAAGTCGGGGCCCTTCTTCAGTTTGATCTGTTGACTGAGGTATTCTGGCTCATATTTCGCTTGGGCAGCTTGCAGCCCAGTGGCATGACTATAGATTTCTCTCACTTCAAGTAACCCCGGCATTCCCTCTCTCTCCGTCCCTCCCCCACCCAAGTCGCACCAGCTTCTCGTTTTCACCCAACAAACAGCTAACAATGTATCCTTTATCATCGTAACATTTTGGCATATCTTTCATTCAGTTCTTTATCTCTCTCTAAATCATTGTCCATATCTCTCGTTCCCCTCTTCCCTAACTCTCAGTCTGAAACATAGAAACATAGAAAATAGGTGCAGGAGTAGGCCATTCGGCCCTTTGAGCCTGCACCGCCATTCAATATGATCATGGCTGATCATCCAACTCAGTATCCTGTACCTGCCTTCTCTCCATACCCCCTGATCCCTTTAGCCTCAAGGGCCACATCTAACTCCCTCTTGAATATAGCCAATGAACTGGCCTCAACTACCTTCTGTGGCAGAGAATTCCAGAGACTCACCACTCTCTGTGTGAAAAATGTTTTCCTCATCTCGGTCCTAAAGGACTTCCCCCTTATCCTTAGACTGTGACCCCTTGTTCTGGACTTCCCCAACATCGGGAACAATCTTCCTGCATCTAGCCTGTCCAACCCCTTAAGAATTTTGTAAGTTTCTATAAGATCCCCCCTCAGTCTTCTAAATTCCAGCGAGTACAAGCCGAGTCTATCCAGTCTTTCCTCATAAGAAAGTCCTGACATCCCAGGACTCAGCCTGGTGAACCTTCTCTGTACCCCCTCTATGGCAAGGATGTCTTTCCTCAGATTTGAAGAAGGGTCTCGGCCCAAAATGTCACCCATCCCTTCTCTCCAGAGACGCTGCCTGTCCCGCTGAATTACTCCAGCTTTTTGTGTCTATCTTCAATTGAGGTATCAACGTTAGTCTCTGGCATGGACAGGACGTCAGCCTTACATTGTTAATTGAAAGTAATAATAATGATATCTTTTATTGTCATTACACATAAGTGCAACGAGATTTGGTTTGCAACTTCCATCCGATGTCACAACTTAAACAACTGATAAAATTTAGGTTTAGATATAGATACCCCGAGAACAAGGTTTGTGAAAAGAACATTAGAGCAGAGTATAACTGAGTATAGAAGTTGCAAGGTCATGTTGCAGTTGCATAAAGACATTGGTGGGACTGCATTTGGAATGTTGTGTTCAGTTCTGGGCACCATGTTATAGGAAAGATATTGTCAAGCTTGCAAGGGTGCAGAGAAGATTTACGAGGATGTCGCCAGGACTAGAGGGTCTGAGCTATAGGGAGAGGTTGAGCAGGCTGGGTCTCTATTCCTTGGAGCGCAGGAGGATGAGGGGTGATCTTGCAGAGGTGTGTACAATCATGAGAGGAATAGATCGGGTAGATTCACAGAGTCTCTTGCCAAGAGCAGGGGAATCGAGGACCAGAGGACATAGGTTCAAAGGGAAGGGGAAAAGATTTAATAGGAATCCGAGGGGAAACTTTTTACACAGAAGGTGGCGGGTGTGTGGAACAAGCTGCCAGAGGAGGTAGTTGAGGCAGGGACTATCCCAACGTTTAAGAGACAGTTAGACAGGTACATGGATAGGACAGGTTTGGAGGGATATGGACCAAAGGCAGGCAAGTGGGACTAGTGTAGCTGGGCCGGTGTGGGCAGGTTGGGCCGAAGGGCCTGTTTCCACACTGTATCATTCTGTAACTCTATCACTCCAAGTGAACTTTCAGTACTGAAATGTCCGTCCAGGGTTGAATTGTAAGCCACAGAAATCTATAGGCGGGAGTTTGAATACTCATTTAGTGAATGTGACAGCAGTCTAGTTCTTACACTACCTCCATTGAGGTTTAACGTGACCGCATTTTATTCCCTCCGAATAATCTGGTCACTGAGTTCAGAATATTGTTCTCGGCACGGTGGCGCAGCAGCGGAGTTGCTGCCTTGCAGCGCCAGAGACCTGGGTTCGATCCTGACCACGGGTGCCTGTCTGTACAGAGTTTGTACATTCTCCCCGTGACCTGCGTGGCCTTTCCCCCGAGTGCTCCAATATCCTGCCACAATCCAAAGACGTGCGGGTTTGTAGGTTAATTGGCTTCTGTAAATTGTCCCCAGTGCGTGGGATAGAACTAGTGTACGGGGCGGTTGTTGGTCGCCACGGACTCGGTGGGCCGAAGGGCCTGTTTCCACGCTGTATCTCTGAACTGAACTAAACAATTCCCCCTTGAATCTCTTGCCAACCTCTCGCACCAGAGACAAAATGGAGCAAATCAGCGGGCAATGGCCCTGTCCCACTTTTCGAGTTAATTCAAGAGTTCTCCTGAGTTTGCCCTGATTCGAACTCAGAGATTTACGGTAATGGCCGCTCGTAGGTACTCGGGGCTCTCGTGGACATTTTTCAACATGTGAATGAGCTCGTACAGTGGGACAGGGCCATAAGGCAGCAACTGTGGAGGACAAGGATAGGCGATGAGCACCCTTCTTCAGACTCGCAATTTAAATGTAAAAACCACAGCTATTTTTGCGATGTGGGGGAAAACCAGAACACCCAGGGGAAACCATGGGGAGAACATGCAAACTCCACACGGACTGCACCCGAGGTCATTGCTAAACCAAGCTGGCTTTCACACTATGACAACTATTTATCATCGCAACTAAATTAATGTTAAAAATCCCCCCCTCACTGTTTCATTGAAGTAGAACGATACTTTAAGCAAATTAAGAGTGAGTCAGAGAATGATAATCTGTACGTGTGGCCTGCTTTAGACTTTACTTTAGACTTTAGAAATACAGTGAAGAACAGGCCCTTCTGCCCACGTCGTACACTAGCACTATCTTACACACACTTGAGACAATTCACAATTTTACGGAAGCCAGTCAACCTACAAACCTGAGCGTCTTTGGAGTGTGGGAGGAAACCGGAGCACCCGGAGAAAACCCACGCAGTTCACGGGGAGAACGTACAAACTCCATACAGACAGCACCCGTAGTCAGGGTCGAACCCGGGTCTCTGGCGCTGTGAGGCAGCGACTCTACCGCTGCACCACCGTGCCGCCCTAAATCTTCATCCTTTCCATACCCGGCTCCAGTGACGAAACATTTGACATCTTATTTAATATTATTTTGACATGGGCATATAAAAATGTGCAATGGTTTCGCACATCAGTATCTTACCAAGATAAAAGATGCATTTGATGCAACTGGTAGAGCTGCTGCCTCACCAAGCACCAGAGACCCCGGTTCGATCCTGACCTCGAGTTGCTGTCTGTGCATGGACTGTTTACATTCTCCCCGTGCCCGCATGGCTTTCCTCCGGGTGCTCCGGTTTCCTCCCACTTCCCAAAGACGTGCGGGCTTGGAGGCTAATGGGAATCTGTAAATTGACCCCTGTGTGTAGGGCGTGGATGAGAAAATGGGGCAACATGGAACGAGTGTGAACGGGCGATCGATGGTGTGTAGACTTGGTGGGCTGAATGCGCCTGTTTTCATGCTGCATTTCTGAACAAAACTAAACGAAACTAAACTAAACTAAGAAAATGAAACAAGGAACTGCAGATGTTGGTTTACACAAATGGGCACAAAGTGCTGGAGAAAATCAGCAGGTCAGGCAGCAACTCTGGAGATCATGGACAGGTAACATTTCTGGTCAGGACCTGAAACGTCACCCATCCCTGTTCTCCAGAGATGCTGCCTGACCAGCTGAGTTACTCCAGCGCTCTGTGTCCACTGAACTAAGCCAAAGTGAAGTACATTAATCTAAACTAAATTAAAGTGAACAAAATTAAACTGAACTGAACTAAACTAATCCAAATTTAGCTAAACTTAATTAAAATAAACAAAATCAAAGTAACTTAATCTGGGATTTTAGCCAGTTTCGGAGGATGAGATAATATGATTGTAATATTTATACAAGGCAATTATTTATTTCCCTCTTTTTGATACACGGTACAGCTGTGTCTCATGCAAATGCCAAATCGGGTTCCTCGTGAAAACAAGTTAGGAAATAGTCAAAAAGACAATAAAACATCACAGGGTGTGGATTTCCGGAGAACTCTACCCGTTGCATCAAATGCATCTTTTATCTGGGCAAGATTCTGACGAGTGAAACCATTTTTGTATGCTCATGTCAACCCCAGTGGTTTGAATATTGACTTCCCTAACGTTAAGTAACCCGTGCTTTCCCTCTCTCTCCATCGCACCCCCCATCCCAGTTCTCCGACTAGTTGGACTGTCCTCTTGATTAAATTTAACTTAGTATGCCTGGTTGTCACCTTCCCCTCCAGCTCCCTGGATATTTGTACGGTGGGAAGATTGATTCTGGGTTAGTTTGGGTGTCAAGGGTTCAGGGGGAGAAGGCAGGAGATTGGGGTTGAGGGGAACAGATAGATCAGCCCAAGATTGAATGGCAGAGTACATGGGCCGAATGGCCTAATTCTGCACCTATCACTTATGACCTTATGATCCCGTTGATCTCTCGTTTTCGCATCTTACCCTTCTATGTCTCTCGTTTCCCTCTCCCCTGACTCTCAGCCTAATGAAGGGTCTCGGCCCAAAAAGTCCTTCTATCCAGTGATGCTGCCTGACCCTCTGAGTTACTCCAGCATTGTGTGTCGATCTCCTTGTGCGTAACTGCCGTCGGATGGGATCGTAGCCAGTTGTGCTCAAAAGGATTTGAGTATAGGAGCAGGGAGGTTCTACTGCAGTTGTACAGTGTCTTGGTGAGGCCACACCTGGAGTATTGCGTACAGTTTTGGTCTCCAAATCTGAGGAAAGACGTTCTTGCCATAGAGGGGGTACAGAGAAGGTTCACCAGACTGAGTCCTGGGATGTCAGGACTTTCATGTGAAGAAAGACTGGATAGACTCAGCTTGTACTCGCTAGAATTTAGAAGATTGAGGGGGGATCTTATAGAAACTTACAAAATCCTTAAGGGGTTGGACAGGCTAGATGCAGGAAGATTGTTCCCGATGTAGGGGAAGTCCAGGACAAGGGGTCACAGTTTAAGGATAAAGGGGAAATCTTTTAGGACCGAGATGAGAAAAACATTTTTCACACAGAGAGTGGTGAATCTCTGGAATTCTCTGCCACAGAAAGTAGTTGAGGCCAGTTCGTTGGCTATATTTAAGAGGGAGTTAGATGTGGCCCTTGTGGCTAAGGGGATCAGGGGGTATGGAGAGAAGGCAGGTAAGGGATACTGAGTTGGATGATCAGCCATGATCATATTGAATGGAGCTGCAGACTCAAAGGGCCGAATGGCCTACTCCTGCACCTATTTTCTATGTTTCTAAACCCATTGCTGGAGATTGACAGTGATGGGACCTCTAATAGTCATAGAGTGATGCAGCATGGAAACAGGCCCTTTGGCCCAACCTCCCCCCACCGGCCTACAATGTCCCAGCTATACTAGTCCCACCTGCCCGCGTTTGGCCTATCCCTCCAAACCCGTCCTATCCATGTGCCTGTCTAACTGCTTCTTAAACGTTGGGATAGTCCCAGCGTCAACTACCTCCTCTGGCAGCTTGTTCCATACACCCAACACCCTTTGTGTGAAAAGGTTACCCCTCAGATTCCTATTAAATATTTTCTCCTTCACCTTGAACCCATGTCCTCTGGTCCTCGATTCGCCCACTCTGGGCAAGAGACTCAGTGCGTCTAACCGGTCTATTCCTCTCATGGTGTGATACACCTCTATAAGATCACCCCTCTCTAGATGAAATATAAATTGTGCAATAAATGTAGACTTCATGGAATTCCCAATAATAAACTAATCCAAACTAATTTTCATACTTCCTTGCAGCACAGCCATTTTTACTTTTAAAGTTTCAATTTTAAGAGGCAAAGCTTAAAACTGATGTGCAGGGCAGCTTTTTTTACACAGAGGGTGGTGAGTGCCTGGTACATGCTGCCAGGGGTGGTGGTAGAGGCAGATACAATAGTGGCGTTTAAGAGGCATTTGGATAGGCATGTGGATGTGTATAGGTTGGAGGGATAAGGATCAAGTTCAAATTAATTTGTCACATGCACCATAAGGTGCAGTGAAATGAATTTACCATGCAGCGTTACAATTGAATTTACCATTGCAGCGTGCAGGCAGTTAAGAGTTGGTCTGGCATTATGTTCACCGCACACGTTGTGGGGCAAAGAACCTGTGCCTGTGCCGTGCTGTTCTATATTCTACAGTCCTGTCCCGAAACGTCACCTTGTACACTGTCCTCCAGAGGTGCTGCCTGACCCGCTGTGTTACTCCAGCACTTTGTGTCTTTTATCGTTGGAGAATCTGTTCCACTTCAGTGCACAATGCAAACATAAATTAAAATCGTTTCCACGAATTAATAGTAGTAGTTTCTTTATTGTCATTGTAACATGAACCATGTACAACGAAATTTAAAAATGTCAACCAGTCAGTGCACCATTCAAACCATAAAGGCTAACGATACATACAAGGTAAAATATTAAAAAAAGATAAACAACTAAAATAAATATGAAATATGAAAATAGCACGCATAAACACCTAACCCTACATCCTTCTGTCGATTTCACAGTGTACCAACCACAGTCCCTTAGTCCCCGCGTTCCTTGGTGGCTACATTTAGTGCCTCTATAGCAGTGGGGTAAAAAATATTTTTAAGTCTGTTCGCAACATTTCAAACAGGGAGTGTCCGGGGTGGGAAATGTCCTTTATAATATTCTGGGATTTTTTGATGCAGCGGGAACTGTGTAAGTCCTCCAAGGTAAGGAGAGGGCAGCCGACAATCCTCTGGGCGTTGTCAATGGCCCTCTGGAGCGCTTTCCTCTGAGCCGCTGTGCAGCTGGTGTACCACACGCATACACAGTATATTCGGATGCTCTCAATGAAGCACCGATAAAAGGACAGCAGCAGTCTCTGTGTGATGTTATTCTTCCTGAGCACCCTCAGGAAGTGCAGTCTCTGCTGGACCTTTTTTCAGCAGCGCAGAGGTGTTCACGCTCCACGTCAGGTCCTCCTCAATATGGATTCCCAGGAAGCGGAAATCCGCCACCCTCTCCACACAGTCCCCTCTGATGATTAGTGGTACCATGTCCGTTTTGTTCTTCCTGAAGTCTATTATTATCTCCTTGGTCTTTAAGGTGTTCAGGAGCAGGTTATTTTCTCCACACCACACTGTCAGACTATCAATAGGAGTAATAATAACAAATAGTCTGGAAACTCAGTGCGGCACGGCGGCGCAGCGGTAGAGCTACTGCCTTACAGCACCAGAGATCCAGGTGCAGTCCCGACTATGGGTGCTGTCTGTGCGGAATTTGCACGTTCTCCCCCCAGTGACCTGCGTGGGTTTTTGTCCGAGATCTTCGGTTTCCTCCCACACTCCAAAGACGCACAGGTTTGTAGGTTAATTGGCTTGGTATAAAGATAAAATGGTCCCTAGTGTGTGTAGGGTAATGTTAATGTGCGGGGATCGCTGGTCGGTACGGACTGGATGGGCCGAAAGGCCTGTTTCCGCGTTGTATCCCTAAACTAAAACAAAACTCAATCTAATATTCCGGCACTACCTAGGTAGCCCCGAGGATGCAGGATTATTGGAGTTTTACTATTTCGTCAAAAGCTGCAACGTTGCAGTAGAAACATATTTGATGTCATCGGTTGCGATAAAAATCTTTTTTGGCCTTGATGTTCCTGTTATCATCTTACCAGACAGATATCTGCCTTTTGATGCTGATGTTGCAGATCAAACAGTTGTCACAGGATCTCTCTGGTCTTTTCACATGAGATCAACATCATTCGGATCAACATCAGTTTGCATTAAGTAATTTCTCAGCACTTTCCGGCAACGCTGATAGAAAATCAGCGGGACCGTCACATGTTGATAGAATGGAGCGGCTGGGCTTGTACACTCTGCAATTTACAAGGATGAGAGGGGCTCTTATTGAAACATAAAAGATTATTAAGGGACTGGGCATGCTAGAGGCAGGAAACATGTTCCCGATGTTGGGGGAGTCCAGAACCAGGGGCCACAGTTTAAGAATAAGGGGTAAGGCAGGAACGGGGTACTGATTGTGGATGATCAACCATGATCACAGTGAATGGCAGTGCTGCCTCGAAGGGCCTAAAGGCCTACTCCTGCACCTATTGTCTATTGCCTATTGAAAACATTGCCAGAAGTTACATTTTCAGTAAAATACACGCCTTTACCCGGATCTCTGGTGCTGTACGGCAGTAGCTTTACTGCTGCACCACCGTGCCCCTCTTTGTATTGTTGAATGCGATGACTATCCTTCTAAACAATTTAATTAATCAACCTTGGATTGCTTTCAAATTATAATCTACGCACAGTTGGAAGAGGTGCTCTGGAATCGATCTATCTCTGCCTTAAAAATATCCCCTGACTTGGCCTCTACAGCTTTCTGGGGCAAATGATTTGACGGATTCACCACCCTCTGACTAAATAACATTTTCCCCATCTCCTTCCCTAGAGAACGTCCTTTAATTCTGAGGCTACGACTAAAGGCCCACTAGTGGAAACGTCCTCTCCACATCCACTCTATCCAAGCCTTTCACTATTCTGTACATTTCAAAGAAGTGCCCCCTCATTCTTCAAAACTCCAGCGAGTACAGGCCCAGTGCCAACAAATGCTCATCATATGTTAACCCACTCATTCCTGGGATCATTCTTGTAAACCTCCTCTGGACCCTCTCCAGAGCCGGCACATCCTTCCTTGGATATGGTGCCCAAAATTGCTCACAATATTCCAAATGCGGCCTTACCAGCGCCTCAGCTTTACATCGCTGACAATCCCACATTGTCATACAGTATGTGTGCACGGTGAGGACTTTATTCATAGATGTATCCCAATGATTCTCGCCTAGTTTTAAGATACCCCAGACCGTTTCTAGGTGAACAGAGCAGATGGTGCTTGGTATATCCGGAATAAAATGCAAGATGCAGGTGGAGCAGCTGAGAGAGAGGTACAGCTGAGCTCTGGAGGTATTGAGGGAATTTTTGAAAATAGACAATAGACAATAGGTGCATGAGTAGGCCATTCGGCCCTTCGAGCCAGCACCGCCATTCACTGTGATTATGGTTGATCATCCACAATCAGTACCCCGATACTGCCTTCTCACCATATCCCTTAACTCTGCTATCTTTAAGAGCCCTATCAAACTCTCTCTTGAAAGCATCCAGAGAATTGGCCTCCACTGCCTTCTGAGGCAGAGAATTCCTCAGATTCACAACTCTCTGGGTGAAAAAGTTTTTCCTCATCTCCGTTCTAAATGGTCTACTAAGGAATTCACACTTACCACGAAAGATCCCAGTGGTCTAAGAATCTAAATCCCTGCCCCCCCCCCCCCCCCCCCCCACACCAGCTCCTCAGCCACACATACAGATCCCCTGTCTCCCTGTCCCTGCCCTCACCAGCACGAGGAACTGGAAGCAAACCGGAGATAACTACCCTGGAGATCCTGCTTTTCAGCCGCCTTCCGGGCTCTCTGATGTCACGCTGCAGAAGGACTTTCCTCTTCATCCCGACGTCATTTGTGCCGACATGCACTACCACTTCCGGCTGGTCCCCTTCGCCCTTGAAGATGCCCTGCAATCCGTCCGTGACGTCCTGGATCCTAGCACCAGGGAGGCAACACAGCACCCTTGAATCCCGCCAATTGCCGCATAAACCCCTGTCTGTACCTCTCACGATGGAGTCCCCAACTACCACGGCTCTGCCTGACGTCAGTCTCTTCGGCTTTGCTTCAGCGCCACATTCTGTCCGCCGCTCAGAAAGGCAGTGTCTTCTGTCCCTTCGGCTTCCAAGAGGGTGGACCCGTTTTCAACAGATACATTCCCCGGGGTCTCCTGTACTCCAAGCTTCCTTCCCTTCCTCATCGTCACCCACCTTCTCTCTTCCAGTATCTTTGGTGCGACGATCCCGTTGTAGGTCCTGTCCAGGAAACTTTCGTTTTCCCGGATGATCCTGAGGTCATCCAGTTACCTTTCCAGTGCCCCGACATGGTCCTTCAGGATCTGAACCTAGACACACCGTCTACAGTTGTAGCAGCCAGAGGCAGCATCAGCGTCCCTGACCTCCCACACCCTGCAAACCTCACACTGAATCAGCTTACCCGTCTTGTCTTCACTGCGTCCCGTCTTCTTCTCCTCGCCGAAGACTCTCGAGCCAAAGACTCACACTTTTCTCACAAGGCACTTCCCCCGACAAGGCCGCTCCCCGACAGGCCGCGCCTTCCTTCACCTGCCAACATTTGAAGGTACGTGTTGCAGGCTGGCCCCGACTGGTTTTTAAATCAGCCGTTCCTGAAAAAACACGGGCAAACTTCCCAAGGGATTACCTCCTCAGCCAATCCCCACTCTCACTCCTTCACCTGCCGCTGCTTGCCAACCTTGTATTTCTTCAGATCGTTCATCATTATGCATCGTTATGCATTCTTCACTTGGACTTGGCGATATTGTACAGGCGACTGCCGACGTCATCGACTGACGTATCAGGGTCGCCGAAAGATTTTGAACATTTCAAAATCCAGCAGCGACAAAAAAAATGTTGCGACACTTGAGGAGACACCACGCGTCAATACGTCGTCACCGCCGCTTCACGCCCCGTCACCGCCGCATCACGCCGCAACTTTTTCGGGGACCTGATACGTCAGTCAATGATGCCGCCAGTCGCCGAAAAAATCGCCAAGTGGGACAGGCCCTTAAGTCTCTCCACCCACTGAGATGATCATTATGTCGAAGGCTGTCCTGAAGGAGCATGTCTCCATCGTGTGTATGCGTGCAGCAATAACTACACGATCATTCAAGAAGCAAACTTAAAATCTTGCTCGCGTGCTGGAGTGGGGTTATGTAAATAGTTTCCTGGAGGTGGAAAAAATAACCCTGCATTTTTTATTTGAAGCAAAACAAATGGCACTAAAGCATTCGGAAGTGATCCATCAGAGAGTCATAGTCAAAGAGTTAAACATGCACAGAAACAGGCCCTTCGGCCCAGCTTGCCCATGCTGGCCCCAAGTAAACTCATCCCATTTAATGCAACGATACAACGATTCGTCCCACCGAGTCCGCGCCGACCAGCCATCTCCGTACACTAGCACTGTCCTACACACACTTGGGACAATTTACACACACACCAAGACAATTAGCCTACAAACCTGTACGTCTTTGGAGTGTGGGAGAGAAACCGGAGATCTCGGAGAAAACCCACGCAGGCCACTGGGAGAACGTACAAACTCCGTACAGACAAGCACCCGTAGTTGGGTTCGAACCCGGGCCTCTGGCGCTGTGAGGCAGCAACTCTACCGCTGCGCCACCGTGTCGCCGTAAATCTTCATTCTTTCCCTACGCGACCCCGGTGATATTAACATCCTGATAAAAAACTACATTTGATATCTTATTTAATATTTTTTGCATGGGTATACAAAAATGTGCAATGGTTTCAATCATCAGGATCTGTCCCAGATAAAAGATGCATTTGATACCACTGGTAGAGCTGCTGCCTCACAGCACCAGAGATCCCGGTTCGATCCTGACCTCGGGTGCTATCCATGCATGGATTTTTTCACATCCTCCCTGTGACTTTTTGGGTTTCTTCTGGGTGATCCGGTTTCCTCCTACATCCCAAAGACGTGCGGGTTTGTCGGCTAATTGACCTCTGTAAATTGCCCTTTGTTTACACGGAATGGATGAGAAAATGAGATGACATAGAACTAGTGTGAACGGGCGATCGATGGCTGAAGGGCCTGTTTCCATGCTATATTTCTGCACCAAACTAAACTAAACTAAACTCCTGCACTTTGTGTCTATCTTTGGCCTTTTTCATTGATTGGTTGATTGATTGACAGATACAGCATGGAAACAGGCCCTTCGGCCCACCGAGTTCACACTAGTTCCGTGTTATTCCACTTTCTCCTCCGCTCCTTACACACCAGGGACAATTTACTGAGGCTAATTAACCGACAAACCCACACGTCTTTGGGATGGGGGAGGAAACGGGAGCTCCTGGAGGAAACTCCCACTCGCACAGGGGAGCACGTGCAAACTCCACACAGACAGCGCCTGAGGTCAGGATCAAACCCGGGTCTCTGGCACTGTGAGGCAGCACCACTACCAACTCTGCTAAGATTATGAAGAAGGGTCTCGACCCAAAACGGCGCCCATCTCCTTCGCTCCTTAGATGCTGCTGCACCCGCTGAGTTTCTCCAGCCTTTTGTGTACCCTGCTAAGATTATAATTTGAAGCAATCCAAGGTTGATAAAATAAATTGTTTAGAAGGATAGTCAGTACATGCAACATTACAGAGGGCAGCACAGCGGTAGAGCTACTGCCTTACAGCGCCAGAGCTCCGGGTTCGATCCTGTCTACAGGTGCTGTCAGTAGGGACTTAATGCGTTCTCCCGTGACCCGTGTGGGTTTTCTCCGAGATCTTCAGTTTCCTCCCACACTCCAAAGACGTTCGGGTTTGCAGGTTAATTGGCTTGGCATAAATGTAAATTACTCCGAGTGAGTGTAAGATAGTGTTAATATGCAGGGATCGCTGGTCGGCACCGACTTGATGGGCCGAAGGGCCTGTTTCCACGATGTACGTCTAAACTAATCTAAACTAAAATCAACGTAAAATTACAGCAGCAGGAAATATATTTCAACCATCAATGGTTTTCAACAGATATCATTTAGTCATAATTGAAGGTAGGTTGCTTTTGGTAAAGGCATGTATTTTACTGGAAATGTAACTTCTGGCAATATTACTTCAGATCATTCATAATTATGCATTCTTCTGTGTCTCCTCACCCAATTAGACAATCATGATGCTGAAGGCGGTCATAAAGGCGCATGTGTGTGAGTGTGTGTGTGTGCGTGCAGCAATAACTGTACAATCAATCAAGCAGTAAACTTAAATTCTTGCACACATACTGGAGTGGAGTTACGTAAACAGCTTTTTTGGGAGCGCTGTCAGTTAGAAAAAGGCCCGACAGTTTTATTTAATGTGAAAAAATTCACAGGCATACGGAAGTGATCCATCAGAGAGCCAAGTAGAGTAAAAGAGTCAAATGTGCGCTGAAACAGGCCCTTCGGCCCAGCTTGCCCGTGCTGGCCCCAAGTAAGCTCGTCCCATTTAATGCCACGGCACTCAATTGTCACGTGTGTCTAGGAACAGTGAAGTTCTTTGTTTTGCAGTCAGATACTATAAATAAGTACAAAAATGCAACGATTGTCGTTTAAGTGGAGTAGACTTCATCAAGGCAAACGAAAAAAATCGTCAGAGTTCTGGTGCTAATCTTCGGGCACATTCATAAGTTCAGGAGTGCTAGGAGCAGAATTAGGCCATTCGGCCCATCGAGTTTATTCCGCCATTCAATCATGGCTGATCTAACTCTCCCTCCAGACCCCATTCTCCTGCCATCTCCCCACAAATCAAGATTCTATCTATCTCCGCCTTAAGAATATCCACTGACTTGGTCTCCACAGCCCTCGGTGGCAATGAATTCCGCAGATTCACCACCCTCTGACTGAAGAAATTCCTCCTCGTCTCCTTGAATGTTCTTTAATTCCGAGGCTGTGACCTCTGGTCCAAAGGGAACAGCTTCAGAATAAAAGGAAGTACCTTCAGAAAGGAGATGAGGGGGAATTTCCTTAGCCAGAGCGTGGCGAATCTGTGGAATTCATTGCCACAGACGGCGGTGGAGGTCGAGTCAATGGATATTTTTAAAGCGGGGATTGGCAGGCTCTTGACTAGTACGGGTGTCAAAGGTTAAGGGGAGAAGGCAGGAGAATGGGGTCGAGAGGGAAACATGGATCGGCCATGATCGAATGGAGGAATAAACTCGATGGGCTGAATGGCCTAATTCTATTCCATTGACTTACCGCATCCAGAGAGCTGGCCTGAGATACTTTCTACCTCGTCGGGGACCCTCGGGTTATCTTTGATCGGGTTTTACTGGCTTTACCTTGCGCTAAACATTATCCCCTTATCCTGTGTCTGTACGCAGTGGACGGTCGATGATTGCCTTTCCGCTGACTGGTTAGCACGCAACAAAATCTTTTCACTATACCTCGGTACACGTGACAATAAAATAAAACAGAAACTGAAACTGAAACTTATGGCTTGTCGTGGCCTCCTGAAGGCTGGACAACATTTGCCAACGGCTGTGCAGTGAACAGGTGTAGGACAGAAACCTGGGCAGGAGGGAATAGCTGAAGGGGACAGGAGCGGAAAACCCAGTGAGGAACTACATAACTTTGTTACTGATCAACAAAACCCCAGTTCCCTATTCGTAGAGTCACAGAGTGATGCAGTGTGGAAACAGGCACTTCAGCCCAACTCGCCCACACCGGCCAAAAATGTCCCAGCTACACTAGTCCCACCTGCCTGCCTTTGGTCCATATCCCTCCAAACCTGTCCCATCCACGTAACTTTCTTAAACATTGCGATAATTCCAGCCTCAACTACCTCTTCTGGCAGCTTGTTCCATACACACTCCACTCTTTGTGTGAAAACGTCCCCTCCCCGGATTCCTATTAAATCGCCTCCCATTCACCTCAAACCCATGTCCTCTGCTCCTCGATTCCCCTACTCTGGGCAAGAAACCCTGTGCATCCACCCGATCTATTCCTCTCATGATTTTCTACACCTCGATAAGATCACCCTTCATCCTCCTGCGCTCCAAGGAACAGGGACCCAGCCTACTCAACCTCTCCCTGTAGCTCACACCCTCTAGTCCTGGCAACATCCTCATAAATCTGTGTCCCGTTTCTAGCTGGACAACATCTTTCCTATAATATGGTGTCCAGAACTGAACACAATACTCTAAATGCGGTCAATATTTTTCAATATTTCCCTTTTCCTCCTCTCTGTTACTAACCATCTGCTTTGCTATGCTGCAAAAATTTAAACTCCTACAAAAATAGCACTCGGGCAAAATTAACAAGTGATATCGCCTTTTGTGGCTGTCTTCCATATTTGATTTTGAAAGGATATGGAGAGTCTGAAGAAGAGTCTCGTCCCGAAACGTCACCGATTCCTTTTAACCAGAGATGCTGCCTGACTCGTCGAGTTACTCCAGGTTTTTGTGTCTATCTTCCACATTTGATTGATTTATTCAAGGATACAGCATGGAAACAGGCCCTTCGGCCCACCGACTCCACGCCGACCATCGATCACCCCAATCACACTAGTTCTATGCTATCCCACTTTCTCATCCACTCCTTATGGAGACCAGTCCACTTACAAAACTGCACATAGAGTCATCGATCACCACCTTCACACTAGTTCAATGCTATCCCACTTGGAAACAGGCCCTTCGGCCCAACTTCCCCATGCTGGCCAACATATCCCAGCTACGCTGGTCTCATCTGCCTGCACTTGGCCCCTATCCCTCCAAACCTGTCCTATCCATGTACCTATCTAAATGTTTCTTAAACATTGCGATAGTGCCTGCCTCAACTACCTCCTCCGACAGCTGATTTTAGAGGTGTATAAGATCACGAGGGAATAGATAGCGTAAATATTTTACCCAGAGTAGGGAAATCAAAAACTGGAAGACATAGGTTTAAGGTGATGTGGGAAAAATGTAATAGGAACTTGAGGGGCAACTTTTTTTTTCACACAAAGGGTGGTAGGTATATGGAACGAGCTGCCGGAGGAGGTAGCTGAGGCAGATAGTCTCACAACGTTTAAAAAATATTTGGATAAGTACATGCATAGGATAAGTTTAGAGGGATACAGGCCAAATGCAGGCAGGTGGGACGTGTGTAGATGGGACATGTTGGTCGAATGCTCCATGCTCCATGTCTTTAAGTCTACAATGTGCTTCATGATTCATGATTTTTTTAGACGTTTAGTTTATTGTCACGTGCACTGAGGTGCAGTGAAAAGCTTTCGTTGCGTGCTAACCAGTCAGCGGAAAGACAATGCTTGATTACAATCGAGCCATTAACACCGGAGATGCTGCCTGAACCGCTGATACATGATAAGGGAATAACGTTTAGTGCAAGGTAAAGCCAGCAAAGTCCGATCAAGGATAGTCCGAGGGTCACCAAAGAGGTAGGTAGTAGTTCAGCACTGCTCTCTGGTTGTGGTGGGATGATTCAGCTGCCTGATAACAGCTGGGAAGAAACGGTCCCTGAATCTGGAGGTGTGCGTTTTCACACTTCTGTACCTTTTTGCCTGATGGGAGAGGGGTGAAGAGGGAGTGGCCAGGGTGCGACTTGTCCTTGATTTCGCTGGTGGCCTTGCCGAGGCAGCGTGAGGTGTAAATGGAGTTAATGGAAGGGGGGTCGGTTTGTGTGATGGTCCGGGCTGCGTCCACAATTCGCTGCAATTTCTTGCGGACTTGGACGGAGCCGTTCCCAAACCAGGATGAAAAGGCCCTATATCAGGGCAGCACAGTGGCGCAGCGGTACAGTTGCTGCCTTACAGCACCAGAGACCCGGGTTCCATGCCGGCAACGGGCGCTGTCTGTGCGGCGTTTGCACCTTCTCCCCATGACCTGCGTGGGTTTTCTCCGGGAGCTCCGGTTTCCTCCCACACTCCAAAGACATCCAGGTTTGTAGGTTAATTGGCTTGGTATAAGTGTAAAATTGTCCCTAGTGTGTGTGGGACAGTGTTAATGTGCAGGGATCGCTGGTCGGTGCGGACTCGGTGGGCCGAAGGGCCTGTTTCCACGCTGTATCTCTAACCTAAACTAAACTAAAGTAAAAATCAATGACACACACGGCCTACATTGGTTGAACCGCTGACTACTAAACTGTTTCTTGAACAGATGCCCGCCCCCTCTTCCTCTTCCTCTTTCAGAATTTCAATCGCAAATGGAGGGGGATTACCGTCAAGTGTAATCATTTACAATTTTCCCTTTTTAATGCTTTTCCTGTTCCAAGAACCACTCATTAGTTCGGCAAAGAGAACAATAACATAAACCAGCAAATTCTTGGACGCAGCCCAGACCGTCACACAAAACCAACCTCCCTTCCATTGACTCCCTTTATACCTCACGCCGCCTCACTCATGGAGCAGATAGGAGCAGAGTTAGGCCATTCGGCCCATCAAGCCTACTCCGCCATTCAATCATGGCTGATCTATCTCTCCCCATTCTCCTGCATTCTACCCGTAACATCTGTACTAATCAAGAATCTATCTATCTCTGTCTTAAAATTATCCACAGACTTCTATGGCAAAGAATTCCACAGATTCACCACCCTCTGACTGAAGAAATGTCTCCTCGTCTCCTTCCTAAAAGAACGTCCTTTAATTCTGGGGCTATGACAGCTAGTCGGGCCTTTGATTTCACGCCTCTTCTAAACACAGTAGAACACCTTCTGGGCTTCCTCCATGGCCAGAGTGAGGCCCACCCTAAATTGCAGGAACAGCACTACATATTTCGCTTGGGTAGTTTACACCCCATTTACTGCTCCAATTTCAGGTAGTCCCTGCTTTCTCCCTCTTTCCCCTCCCCTTCCCAGCTCCCCCACAGCCCACTGTCTCTGCCTCTTCCTTTCTTCTTCCCGCCCCCCACCCGCACATCAGTCTAAAGAAGGGTCTCGACCCGAAACGTTGCCCATTTCCTTCGCTTCATAGATGCTGCCTCACCTGCTGAGTTTCTCCAGCATTCTTGTCCACCTAAACCCGGTACTGTCACTTCAGCTTTCCATTCAGCTTTCTATTCAGCTTTCGATTGCGTGAAAAGGAATATAAAACCACAGCCCAGAAACTCATGAAAGCATGTCTGACGTTCCAAAGCGTGGTTTCCTTACCCTGACAAACCCTATGTACAGGAAGGAACTGCAGATGCAGGCTTACACCGAAGGTAAACACAAAAGGCTGGAGTAACTCAGCGGGGTAGGCACCACCTCTGGAGAAAACATCACCTATTCCTTTTCTCCAGAGATGCTGCCTGACCTGCTGAGTTGTTCCAGCACTCTCTTTCTCTCATTTATATGTTTGTTTTCCTAAATCACTGGACAATACTATTCCAAAAAAACAGTGGGCGGCACGGTGGCACAGCGGCAGAGCTACCGCCTTTCAGCGCCAGAGACCCGGGTTCGATCCTGGCCACAGGTGCTTGTCTGCACGGATGTTTGTACGTTCTCCCCGTGACCTATGTGGGTTTTCTCCGAGATCTTCGGTTTCCTCCCACACTCCAAAGACGTATAGGTTTGTAGGTTAATCGCCTTGCTCTGAATGCAAATCGTCCCAAGTGTGCGTAGGATAGTGTTAGTGCGCGGGTATCACAGGCTGGGTGGGCCGAAGGGCCTGTTTCTCCAAACTAAACTAAACTAAACTAAACATATTGAGCAGCTGCATCACGGCCCGGTTTGACAACTAGAATGCCCGGGAGTAGAAGGAGATGACAACAAGTGGTGTACACTGTCCAGTCCATCGCAGGTACGGACCTGAACTGCAGATGCTGGTTTAAAACGAAGATAGACACAAAAAGCTGGGGTAACATAGAAACATAGAAAATAGGTGCAGGAGGAGGCCATTCGGCCCTTCGAGCCAGCACCGCCATTCATTGCGATCATGGCTGATCGTCCCCAATCAATATCTCGTGCCTGCCTGCTCCCCATATCCCTTGATTCCACCAGCCCCTGGAGCTCTCTTAAATCCATCCAGTGATTTGGCCTCCACTGCCCTCTGTGGCAGGGAATTCCACAAATTCACCAACTCTCTGGGTGAAAAAGTTATTCCTCACCTCAGTCGTTAATGGCCCCCCCTTTATTCTAAGACTGTGGCCCCCGGTTCCGGATTTCTACGACTGTGGCCCCTGGTTCTGAGTCTCAGTCTGAAGTAGGCACTTGACCTGAAACGTCGCCTGTTCCTTTTCTCCAGAGTTGCTGCCAGACCCGCTGAGTTACTCCAGCGTTTCGTGTCTGTGCCCTGTCATACATTAGCTGTTCCGAGAGTGACCTGGGGCCACACAGGCAAGCTGCGCCTCACAACCAAACATTCCAACACATTTACTCTTCACTTTGTCATAACATGTTATGCATATTTTTATTGATGCAATGTTTCACCCACTATTGCTCACTGCCTTCCACACACTGTTGATTCAATCCCCCGCCAGAATCTCACCCAATTTAACATTTCCCTTCAGACTTTTATTTTTGATTGATCGACTTTCACCTGCCGTTGTGCCGGGAAAGTTTCACCCAACAAACAGCTCGCAGTGGCCTGTTTCCGCTATCATCATCATCAGCTTTTTGCATATCTTCCATCCATTGTTCTTGATCTCTCTGCATCATCATCGATATCTCTCGTTTCCCTTTTTCCCTGACCAGGGTGAAGAAAGGTCTCGACCCGAAACGTCACCCATTCCTTCTCTCCAGAGTCACTGCCTGACCCTGCTGAGTTACTCCAGCTTTTTGTGTCTATCTGCAGTTCCTTGCTTCAGCATCTCTTTGTCTCTTAACAGACAGACTCACTCGGTGTGTGTGGGTGGCTTTCCGTAAGTTATATCAGCCTGGATGATTAAATTGACATTTAGCATCACAATGAGTGGAAGATAATTGTTCTGACGAAATGTGCAAGTCAGAGGTTTTTTTTTAAACCAAGGGTGTCAGGAGATTCCAGGACAATATTGCCGTGGAAGTCACGGTAGCGCAGCGGTAGAGTTGCTGTCTTCTAGCGCTTGCAGCGCTGGAGACCCGGGCTCGATCCCGACCACGGGTGCTGTCTGCACCGACTTTGTACGTTCTCTCTTGTTTCCCCTATTCCCTGAGTCATCTAAAGAAGGGTCTCGGCCCGAAAACGTCACCCGTTCCCTTCATCTCCAGGGATGCTGCCTGTCCCACTGAGTAACTCCGGCTTTTTGTGTCTATCTGCTGCAAACATATTCAGGATTTCTCTGAAGTCTGAAGAAGGGTCCCGACTCGAAACATCACTTTTAAGGGACTGGTGGTGAGGGGGGGGGGGGGGGGGGTTAGTTAGGGTTAGAACAAAGGAGGGCCTGTCATGGGACACTTTGTAATTTTCGGTGGTGCCCATTATGTCACAGTCATAGAGACGTTACGTATCCAATTTCATCCAGAGATGCTGCCTGGCCTCCAGCACTTGATGTCTATATTTGGAAAAGTTGAAAATAAACTAAAATTATATGTTAAGGATTCAAATAGGACCCGTAATCATAATCGTGCTTTATTAGCCAAGTATGTTTTGCAACATACTAGGAAATTGATTTGCCTTACAGTCACTCCAATAGAACACACAAGTACATTTTAGCATGAAAATCCACCACAGTGACTCCTCCACCATTCCTCACAGTGATGGAAGGAGAAAATAAGGTACCATCTCTTCCCCTCTTTGTCCTCCCGCTGTCGAGGGCCTCGAGCCTTCCGTTGCTGGGCGATCTTGGCTCCCGTCGATCAAGCTCCCGCATCGGGGGGGTGGATCTCAGCTCCGCTGCGTCAGGAGATCGAACCCCGGGTCGGGACTAGTCGAACCCTCCTGCAACTTAGGAGCTTCCCGACATCGGTCTCTACCCGAGACTGCGAGCTCCTCAATGTTGAAATCCGCAGGCCGCGGTTGGAACGTCGATCCCAGGCAAGGGACCGCAGGCTCCGATGGTAAGTCCACGGCCTCGCGGTGGGGCTCAAAGTCAGTCTCGAGCAAGGCCGCCAGCTCCATGATGTTAGGCCGCAGAGCGACCGGAGATACGACCCGGAAAACAATCGCATCTCCGGCAAGGTAAGAGATTGAAAGGTAAGATAGAGGCATAGAGTGATGCAGTGGGGGAAACTGGCCCTTCAGCCCAACTTACCCGCACCAGCCAACATGTCCCAGTTACACTAGTCCCACCTGCCCACATTTGGCCCGTATCCCTCCAGACCTGTCCTATCAATGTACCTGTCTAACTGTTTCTTAAACGTTGGGATGGTCCCAGCCTCAACTACCTCCTCTGGCAGCTTGTTCCATACACTCACCCTTTGTGTGAAAATGTCACCCCTCAGATTCCTATTAAACCTTTTCCCCTTCACCTTAATCCTATGTCCTCTGGTCCTCGATTCCCCTACTCTGGGCACGAGACTCTGTGCGTCTAGCGACTCTTTGCTTCGCTTGTATCTGTACACTGTGGACAGCGTGATTGTAGACATGGATAGCTGTCCTCTGCATCTCGGTACACGTGACAGTAATAAACTACGCTAAAACAAACTGATCAGAATCCCTCTGAAGTCCATAAGTTCATAGGTTCTTGGAGCAGACTTAGGCCATTCGGCCCATCAAGTCTACTCCGCCATTCAATCAAGGCTGATCTAACTTTCCCTCTCAATCCTATTCTCCTGCCTTCTCCGCGTAACCTTCTCCGCGCTAATCCAGAATTTGTCATTCTCCGCCTTAAAGATTCCACTGACTTGGCCGCCACAGCCATCTGTGGCAACGAATTCCACAGATTCACCACCCTCTGACTAAAGAAACTCCTCCTCATCTCCTTTGTAAAGGTGTGTCTTTTTATTCTGAGCCTAGACTCTCACATCAGCGTCTAAAGAAGGGTTGCGATCTGAAAGGTCACCTATCCATGCTCTGCAGAGATGCTGCTGCCTGACCGGCTGGGTTACGCGAGCACTTTCTGTCTTTCTTTGGTTCTCAACCATAAAGGTTTCAGTTTTGTGCTCTAATAATATGCGTCGGTGGGAGCTGTGACTAATTTCACATGGAGAGTAAAAGCAGAAGAAGGGTTCTGCTCCAGGCGTGTGTCCATGAGAGATGACTCACTGTAAATTAATGTATTTATATTGTGCCATTGATTTGACTCATTTTCCCAACATTTGCACTGAGCTCCACTGTGTCGGTCTCAGAGTTGCTACTTTGAAAAACCATCAGTCCAAAGAAGGGTCCCGACACGAAACGTCCACCATCCAAGATCTCCACAGATGCTGCTCGGCCCGCTGAGTTACTCAAGTCAAGTCAAGAGTCAAGAGAGTTTTATTGTCGGGGCCTGTCGTACAAGCATGCAACTCTATGCGATGAACGCAATCAAACTAGAAGCGGGGAGGTCGGGTGATCCCCTGTACAGGGCGTTCCCACCAGCATGCGCCCGCATGCGGCAAGCACGACCAAACCGGCAGCAGGGGCCGCGCGGAGGTCGGGTGAGTGGCGCAACGCGGCGCAAAGTGAGGCGAACTTGGAGCGAAGTCTAAGGTAAGTTCGCCAGGACAGAGAGGGGCACAAAGAGAGGGGCACAGAGGCACACACACACACACACAGAGGGCCACGGAGCCACACACATAGAGGGTCACGGAGGCACCTACAGATAGGTTCACGGAGGCACGATGTCGAGGCAGTGTGTAATGCGTCGAGGCGACTGCGAGCCGACAAGCCGTTGCCGTGCGGAATTTTTGAACATAGTCAGTTTTTCAAAGCCCCGCGCGATGTCGGGACGAACTCCGCACAATTCCGCACGGCTCCGGCGATCGAAGTGGGACCAGCCCCGCGACGCCAGACGGCTCAAGCGACCACGTTAGGTCGCGCTAATCGCATAGAGTTGCATGCTTGTAGGACGGCCCTTCATGTGTCCCAGATAGGACAATGGAATTCTTGCTTGCTGCAGCACAACAGAATATGTAAGCATAATACAGAACAGCAGATAAAAGTCCAGTGTGTCTAAATACCATAGACCATATATATGCACACAATAAATAAAGTGCATTAGGCTGTTATTGTTCAGAGTTTGTTTGATGGCGAGTTTAATAGCCTGATGGCTGTAGGGAAGAAGCTGTTCCTGAACCTAGATATTCCAGATTTCAAGCTCCTGTACCTTCTTCCCGATGGCAATGGAGAGATGAGCGTGTGTCCAGGATGGTGTGGATCTTTGATGATTTCATTTCGGAGTCACGTGAGTCGCGAAGACCCCGCCAGCACGCATGCGCGACATATCGTCGCTCGCAGTTGCAGTCGACGGCTGGAGGAGGAGTGCACTCCACCACCAGCCCTTCATAAGAACCACTCAGGTAAGGGGAACTAACCTTGAGCTGGTTGGTTTCTGTGCGCTAAACTTGTTTATTTCCACAGGAATCGATGGACAGGAGTAAAAATATTTCAGGTAGCAGAACTTCTGAAAGAAGTCTTTCTTTCCAGAAAGCTGCCTTTTTGACCAGACACTTTGTGTCTTTCCTTGGTAAACCTTCTTGTTTCGACATCGTTTTTTGTTGCTGATTGTTCCCAGTTGAGTTTAAAATTCAACGCCCAATGTCATCTGTAACGCATTATGGAAAATAAAAATGATAGTTTGCAGTTGAGTTTGTTGTTACATGTACCGAGGTACAGTGAAAAGCTTTTGTTGCGTGCTGTCCAGTTAGCAGGACAATACATGATTACAATCGATCCATTTACAGTGTATAGCTATATACATGTGCTTAGTGCAAGACAAAGCCAGTAAAGTTAGTCCGAGGGTCTCCCATGCAGTAGATAGCAGCTCAGGACTGCCCTCTACTTGTTGGTAGTCAAGCCATCTGCAGTGTGCAGATACAGAATCAAGGGAATAACCTTCAGTGCATGATAAAGTTCAGTAAAGTCCAATTAAAGATAGTCCGAGGGTCTTCAAGATGTTCAGGACCGCTCTCCGGTTGGTGATAGGTGCAGGAGTAGGCCATTCGGCCCTTCAAGCCAGCACCGCCATTCAATGTGATCATGGCTCATCATCCACAATCAGTACCCCGTTCCTGCCTTCTCCCCATATCCCCTGATTCCGCTATCTTCAAGAGCCCCATCTAGCTCTCTCTTGAAAGCATCCAGAGAACCATCCTCCACCGCCCTCTGAGGCAGAGAATTCCACAGATTCACAACTCTCTGTGTGAGAAAGTGTTTCCTCATCTCCGTTCTAAATGGCTTACCCCTTATACTTAAACTGTGGCCCCTGGTTCCGGACTCCCCCAACATCGGGAACATGTTTCCTGCCCCTAGCGTGTCCAAACCCTGAACAATCTTACATGTTTCAATATGATCCCCTCTCATCCTTCCAAAGCCCAGCCGTTCCATTCTCACAGCATATGATAGTCCCGCCATCAGTTGCCTGATACTAGCTGGGAAGAAACTGTCCCTGAATCTGGAGGTGTGCGTTTTCACACTTCTGTGCCTGTGGCCCGATGGGAGAGGGGAGAAGAGGGAGTGGCCAGGGTGCGACTTGTCCTTGATTATGCTGCTGGCCTTGCCGATGCAGCATGAGGTGTAAATAGAGTCAATGGTTGGCTGTGGGCTTAGTTTGTGTCAGGTTAGAGATACGGTGGCTCGATTGTAATCATGTCTTGTCTTTCTGCTGACTGGCTAGCGCATGCCAAAAGCTTTTCACTCTGCCTCATTACACGTGACAGTAGACTAAGCTCAGACTCGCAGCGTGGAAACTTACGGCCTATCGAGTCCACGCCGACCAGCGATCGCCCGTACACTAGTTCTATCCCTCACCCTAGGGGCAATTTACGGAAGCCAATCGGTCTACAAACCTGCATGTCTTTAAAACCTGCATGTCTTTAAAAGAAACCGGAGCACCCGGAGGAAACCCACGGGGTCACGGGGAGAACGTGCAAACTCCGCGCAGACAGCACCCGTGGGCAGGATCGAACCCGGGTGTCTGGCGCTGTGAGGCAGCAACTCTACCGTTGCGTCATGGTGCCGCCTTCCATAAAACAAATGGGACAATCGCTACATTTGCAATTGTGGCTATAATTCAAAGGTGGCTGAGTTACTCCGGCATGTTGTTAGTCTTCTGCAAACCAGCACCTGCTAATTCTCCTTCCCATTCCCACACTGACCTTTCATTCCCAGTTCTCCTCCCTTGTCAGAGTGAGGCTAAATGCAAATTGGAGGAACAGCTTCTCATATTTCGCTTGAGCAGCTTACAGCCCAGCGGTGGGAGTATTGATTTCTCTAACTCCAGATAGCCCTGGGATTCCCTCTCTCTCTCTCTCTCTCTCTATCCCTCCCCCACACAGGTGTCTACCTGCAGTTCCTTGTTTCTGCACATCTCTGTCTCTGAGCAGACAGACTCACCAGGTGTGTATGGGAAAGGGGTGGGTGGCCTTCTGTAAGTCATCTATCTGCCTGGATGATGCAATTGTCATTATCTTTACTGCAGGAGTACGTGCTGAGGGACGCACTGAAGCTCGGCGCAGCCAACGCCAAGGCTCAGTGGGGAAGAACCACAGACTAGGGTCCTTCCGACGCTGGACATGGGGGGCACGGTATGGTGGAGGCGCCCCTCAAAATAAGGGAAGGTATCCCACGCCAGGGGGCCACATAAGTGGCACAGGTGGGGCACAGATTTGAGAAATGTATAGACTATTAAACTATTTGTACAGCCTCCGAAAATGTCGGATGAATTTTTTGCACAGTTTACGTATTGTATATATTTATTACTTGAATAAAGTCTATTTTCAAATTTAAAAAAATAAATAAATAATTTAGCTTTACAACTGGAAGACGGCTCAGGTGATCCCTGTGGCGTAGGAAGGGGGTGAGGGGGGGCCACACTTGCGCCAAGCACAGCAGCCCCGAGAGCACCTCGCACCCAATTTATTTCCCCATTATGCAGAGGCTTAGCCTATCCGCTCCAGCCAGTTTTTGTCATGCACCTACGCCCCCCCCCCAAATCAGATCCCCCGCACCTTCAAGAAGTCAGGTTTGATGGTGAAGGGGACGGAAGATCGGTCGGGCCAGTTGCCAAAGAGCATGGCCTCGCTCTTCCTGCCAGTCAGCTGGACATTGCCACACCATCCGTCGTTCGTGGAAAGGTTCTTCCGGACCAACACCTTTGACCACAAGTCCATCGGGCAGTGGTCAGCATGGAACGTCCTGCAGGCACTGCGGGGAAAGGACTCCATGGATCCTGCGGCGTGGTTCCCAGAGGAGACTGCACAGCTTGTCTGGCAAAATGCCTCATCGCCAGAACTCACCAACAAGCACCAAGACATAGAAACATAGAAAATAGGTGCAGGAGTAGGCCATTCGGCCCTTCGAGCCTGCACCGCCATTCAATATGATCATGGCTGATCATCCAACTCAGTATCCTGTACCTGCCTTCTCTCCATACCCCCACGATTCACCAAGAGAGTCTGGAGAGATTTGCAAGGGTCCCTGTCACGATTTATTCCGAACAGCTCTGTCTGGGAGGACTCTGTGATTTACGGATTGTTCCCAGGGACGCATTCAGAGACAGACATCGAGTGCTGCTCTTTGGTCTGCCCGAGCGTTGTTCACCACCCAGCAGAGCGAGATGTCCGTCAGGGAATGTTGCCGACTGACCCGTTACAGACTGCAGGAGTACGTGCTGAGGAACGCACTGAAGCTCGGTGCAGCCAACACCAAGGCTCGGTGGGGGAGAACCACAGTCTAGGTTCCTTCCGCTGCTGGACATGGGGGACAGGATGTGGGGGAGAAGCCCCTCAAAATAAGGGAAGGGATTCCATGCCAGTGGGCCACAGGCGTGGCAAGGTCGGGGATAAATTTGTGTAATTGGTGTAAACAGTAATGAATGTATGTACAGCCTTCGAGAATGTCGGACGGAGTCTTGTAAGGATCATGTATTGGATATATTCATTTCTTGAATAATGTATATTTTGAAAAACAATTAAATGTAGCTTTACAACTAGTGGGAGATAATTGTTCTAACAAAAAGTGCAAGGTTTTTAAATCAAGGGCTCTGGAGATCCCAGGGAAATCATGGAAAACTTTGCGGTCTGAACGGAATTTCGTTGCTTGCAGTCATAAATAACAAAACACACAATAAACACCTATTTAACATCCACCACAGAGAGTTCACCAGACACCCCCTCACTGTGATGGAAGGCAAAAATCTTGTCTTTGTCTCTTCCCTTCTTGTTCTTCCTTCTTCCTCTGCGCTGAGACGACCCGGGCCTCCGATGTTGTGACCGCACCGGGTGATGTAACTAAGTCCCGCGGGTGAACCGCGCTCCGCGAGCGGGCCGGTTCAACTCTGCGGCCCGGGGCGGTCGAAGCTGCCAAAGCTGCCGCCCTCCAGTGCAGCGGACGCAGCTGTTGCCGCGGGAGCTCCGGAAAAACAGGTCACCAACCTGTGACCTGCGAGCTCCCGACGATGTCGTCCACTGGGCCCGCGGCCGAACCTCCGAAGTCGCTGCCGCCGCCACCGCCACCGGAAAGCCGCCACAGCTCCGAGTCGGACTGCCGGAACGCCGGTATGCCTGAACCCGCAGCAGCCCCGAAGTCGGCCAGCCTCGCGCTGGTAAGTCCTGGCTGGCTCTGCCTCCGGAGCCTTGAGGTCGGTCGCAGTTGGAGGCTGTCAGCTCCGCCATTAGGCCTCAGCGCAGACGGAGACGGAGATGGGGGATACGACAAGAAAAGTCGCGTCCCCCCCAAAAGGAAGAGACTAAAAACGTTTCTCCCACTCCTCCCCCACACATACACTCTTTGCCTGCAGATTTTGTTTTGATTACATGACTAAACGTTAAATATATAAGGAAGGCAACCACAATGTTTATTTTGTTTCGTAACTGAGAAATAAAATGATTTAATCTCTGAGAGGAGTTATATAAAACACCATAACGCACCTTAATAGGTGATTGCGTATTAGAGAAAGAATGTTAACACAGGCATCAAGATAATTATCTGCGAGACCTTGCACTTGTTAAACAGTGACAACATCAGGCGGGGGAGTTTTTGCTCCTGATTAAAAGGACAGACAACGTCTGGGGCTGTTTGGCATTGGGCACCACCGAAGCAATGCAGTCCCAAGCAAAACACATTTGCCACTCTTGTGCCTGAAGCTGAAAATCAATACCATTCATAGAGACATGGAGTCTCAGAGTGATACAGTGTGGAAATAGGCCCTTCGGCCCAACTGGCCCAGCATGTCCCATCTACTCTAGTCCCACCTGCCCGCATTTGGTCCATATCCCTCCAAACCTGTCCTGCCCACGTACCTGTGTAGGAAGGGACTGCGGATGCCTGTTTAAACCGAAGATAGACACAAAAAGCTGGAGTAACTCAGCGGGATGGGCAGCATTTCTGAAGCGAAGGAATGGGTGATGTTTCTGATCGAGACCAAGTCACGGGAAAGGGGAACGAGAGATTTAGACGATGATGTAGAGAGACATAGAACAATGAATGAAAGATAGGCAAAACAATGTACCTGATAAATCAGAGTATAGAAGTGAGATCGACCGACTGACCAAGTGGTGCCAGCACAACAACCTGGCTCTCAACATCAGTAAGACCAAGGAACTGATTGTGGACTTTAGTAGGGGAAGGATGAGGACCCACAATCCTGTTTATATCAACGGGATGATGGTGGAAAGGGTCAAATACTTCAAATTCCTGGGCGTGCAAATTCCTGGACCCAGCACACCGTTGCAATTGTAAAGAAGGCACATCAGCGACTCTACTTCCTGGGAAGATTACGGAGATTCGGCATGTCGAAGCGGATTCTCCTAAACTTCTACAGGTGCACGGTAGAGAAGGTACAGGAGCCTGAAGACTGTAACATCCAGGTTCAGGAACAGCTTCTTCCCCACAGCCATCGGGCTATTAAACACAATGAATAAGCTATGAGCTCTGAACAGCAAAAGACGATATTATTATTTGTTATTTGTTGAACTTTTTCTTTTTTTTCCCGTTCTATACAATGCTTACATATTCACATATTCGGTGGTGCTGCAGCAAGTAAGAATTTCATTGTCCCATCCGGGACATATGCCAATAAAACACTCTTGACTCATGATTCTTGAAACCCATATAAGAGGAACCATTTTACGAGTCATACAGAACGGAAACAGGCCCTTCCGCCCAACTTGCCCTCTGCCAACGTGTCCCATCTACAGGAGTCCCACCTGCCTGCTTTTGGCTCATATCCCTCTAAACCTGTCCTATCTATGTACCTGCCTAATTGTTTCTTAAACCTTGGGATAGTCCCAACGTCAACCACCTCCTGTGGCAGCTCGTTCCTTACACCCACCACCCTCTGTGTGAAAAATCTACCCCTCAGATTCCAATTAAATCTTTTCCCCTTCAGCTTAAACGATCAGCCATGATCATAATGAATGGCGGTGCTGGCTTGAAGGGCCAAATGCCAACTCGGCCTACTCCTGCACCTGTTTTCTATGTTTCTATGTTTCTAAACCCATGTCCTCTGGTCCCCGATTCCCCTGCCCTGGGCAAGAGACTCTGTGCATCTTCCGAAATCTATTCCTCTCATGATTTTGTACACCTCTATAAGATCACCCCTCATCCTCCTGCGCTCCAAGGAATAGAGTCCCAGCCTACCCAACCTCTCCCTGTAGCTCACACACTCCAGCCCTGGCAACATCCTGGTAAATCTTCTCAGTACCCTTTCCAGCTCATTCAAAGGTTGCCTGGTATTCCCCGAAAACACAAATGTACAAATGTGTAGGAAGGAACTGCAGATGCTGGCTTATACCGAAGATAATGTATGAATATGGATGTGAAGCGACATAAAAATTAGCACCTTTAAGTTGCGTTTTGCGTCGGGACCCTTAGAAAACATAGACATAGAAAACAGAGAAAATAGATGCAGGAGTAGGCCTTTCGGCCCTTCGAGCCAGCACCACTATCCAATATGATCATGGCTGATCATCCAGAATCAGTACCACGTTCCTGCTTTCTTTCTATATCCCTTGATTCCGTTAGCCCTAAGAACTACATCTAACTCTATCTGGAATACATCAGAGATATAGAGAGATATAGATCAAATGAAGGGAAGCTGGGCAAAAATGTGACGATAATCAAGGAAAAGTGGAGCTCACAATGGTCCATTGTTGGCTGTGGGCTAGTGATAACGAGTTATACGGACAACGAAACTCAACAGGACGATAGTGAAACTAGTACGACGACTAGGGTGGGGGAGGGACGGAGAGAGAGGGGATGCAAGGGCTACTTGAAGTTAGGTAAATTCATATTCATACCGCTGGGTTGCAAGGGGATATGCTGTCTTAAACAATGAGAGGGGTGTAGGGAGAGGTGGCACGGTGGTGCAGTGGTAGAGCTTGCTGCCTCACAGGGCCAGAGACCCAGGTTCGATCCTGAACACGGATGCTGTCTGGATGGAGTTCGTATGACCGCGTGGATTTTTTTCGGGTGCTCCGGTTTCCTCCCACACTCCAAAGACGCACAGGTTTGTAGGTTAATTGGCTTTGGTAAGTTGTAAAATTGTCCGCAGTATGTAAGATAGTGCTAGTGTTTCGCACGGTAGGTGATCGCTGGTAGTTGCGAACACGGTGGGCCGAAGGGCCTGTTTCCTAGCTGCATCTCTAAAGATCTACTGTATCTACAACAATCGACCTCATTGGAGACCCTCGGACTATCTTTGATCAGACTTCTATCTTGCACTGTGGACGGCTCGATTGTAATTTTGTGTTGTCTTTCCGCTGACTGGTTAGCACGCAACAAAAGCTTTTCACTGTTCCTCGGTACACTTGGCAATAAGCCAAACTCAACTCAACTAAGCTAAGAGAGAGGAGAGACCATAACCACGGGGAGACCCCCAGCAGTGAGGGGGAGGGGGACCCCACGCCTGCCTCTGCAGTGAGGGGGAGGGGGACCCCACACCTGCCCCTGCAGTGAGGGGGAGGGAGACCCCACACCTGCCCCTGCAGTGAGGGGGAGGGAAACCCCACACCTGCCCCTGGAGTGAGGGGGAGGGGGACCCCACACCTGCCCCTGCAGTGAGGGGGAGGGGGACCCCACGCCTGCCTCTGCAGTGAGGGGGAGGGGGACCCCACGCCTGCCTCTGCAGTGAGGGGGAGGGGGACCCCACACCTGCCCCTGCAGTGAGGGGGAGGGAGACCCCACACCTGCCCCTGGAGTGAGGGTGAAGGAAACCCCACACCTGCCCCTGCAGTGAGGGGGAGGGGGACCCCACACCTGCCCCTGCAGTGAGGGGGAGTGAGACCCCACACCTGCCCCTGCAGTGAGGGGAAGGGAGACCCCACACCTGCCCCTGCAGTGATGGGGAGGGAGACCCCGTCATGGCGAGTAAAACTTGTGTCAACACCAATTTTCTTCTCTGCCCCTTCAGGGAAGAAAAGGGGGAATGAATATTGTCCCTGAAGAGAGGAAGCGGGGGGGGGGGGGGGGGGGGGGGGGAATTGTGCCTCTGCGGAGAGGAAGAGGAAGGAGAATGTTGCCTCGACAGAAAAGGGTGGCGGGGAGATTGAGTCGCTGAGGAGAGGGAGGAGATTGCACTGGAGGTTTTTAAATGCTCCGCTTCCTCTCTGGAGGGGTTCAGATGGTGGTGAATTTTCCGACGTATCAACAACCCCAGACGAAGGCTTCCTCTGCTGCTTTTCGCCCGCCAGGTTCGAGGTCAGGACCTCGTACCGGAAACGCACTGTTCTCCTGTGGTAACCTCTCGGCCTCTGATGCAAACGGGAACCTGATGCAAACAGTCTCATCACGGAAAATTGCGCAAGGGTGAGGGAGAGGAACCTGCGCAACAGTTCCATGGGCTGGAGTACATGCCTCCATACACGTTCTTCCTTGCTCAGTGCTTATCCCCGTCACCTGCCCTATTACGCCAGGTTTACAACCCAGCGGAATGAATATTAATTTAGTTATTTTGGGTTAGGTTTATTGTTGCGTGTGCTGAGGAACAGCGAAAATCTTTTGTGGTGTGCTAACCAGCCAGCGGAAAGACAATACATGTACAATCGAGCCATTCACAGTGTACAGATAAAACCATGGAAAAATAGGTGCAGGAGTAGGCCATTCGGCCCTTCGAGCCAGCACCGCCATTCAATATGATCATGGCTGATCATCCAGAATCAGTACCCCGTTCCTGCTTTCTCCCCATATCCCTTGATTCCGTCAGCCCTAAGAGTTCTATCTAACTCTCTCTTGTAAACATCAAGTAAATTGGCCACCACTGATTTCTGTGGCAGTGAATTTCACAGATTCACAACTCTGGGTGAAAATGTCTTTTCTCATCTCAGTCCTAAATGGTTTACCCCTTATTCTTAAACTGTGACCCCTGGTTCTGGACTCCCCCAACATCGGGAACATTTTTCCTGCATCTAGCCTGTCCAATCCTTTAAAAATTGAACATGTTTCTATAAGATCCCCTCCTCATTCTTCTAAATTCCAGTGAATACAAGCCCAGTCGACCCATTCTTTCAAAATATGGGGAATAACGTGACTAACGTTTAGTGCAAGATAAAAATCCAATCGAAGATAGTCCGAGGGTCTCCAATGAGGTAGACTGTAGTAGGTGCAGAGGTCTTTGGAGATGCAGTGTGGAACCAGCCCCTTCGGCCCACTGAGTTTACACCGACCAGCCATAACCCCGTACACTAGCACTATCTTACACACTAAGGACAACTTTACAACTTAGCGAAGCCAATTAACCTACAATCCTGTACGTCTTTGGCGTGTGGGAGTAAATCGGAGCACCCAGAGAAAACCCTCACGATCACTACTGCTGTGCCACTCTAAATACTTAGATATAATTTATATACATATTTATATACAAATTCAGAGGACATATACAAACACATATGTGAACCCTCACTTTTTGAATTGGCATTGACCAAAAGATGCTCCAGTTTCCTCCCACACTCCAAAGACGTGCAGATTTGTAGGTTAATTGGCTTGGTATATATGTAAACAATTGTCCCTGGTGTGGGCAAGGTAGTGTTAATGCACGGGGTGATCGCTGGTCGGCGCTGATGCAAAGGGCTTCTTTCCGAGCTGTACCTGCAAACTAAACTAGACACAGAAATGGAAACTGCAAGGTATGAAAGAATGAATCGTCAGATGTTTAATTTGGAAACGTCATCGCAATTGTTGGCTTCAGTGAAATTATAAATTGTCCCCAGTGTGTGTAGGTTGGTGCTAGCGCTGGTCGGCGTGGACTCGAAGGGCCTGTTTCCGCGCTGTATCTCTAAAACCTAGTCTGAAGTAAAGTCATCTGCTTATCAGACCCCCTCCCTTGCCTTTGTCCTTCACCTCTTCTAGCTTTCTTCTCCCCCCCCCCCTACGATCAGCCTGAAGAAGGGTCCCGACCCGAACAGTCACCTACCCATGTTCTCCAGAGATGCTGCCTGACCTGCCGAGTTACCGCAGCACTCTGTGTCCTGTTGCAACAGCTCGAATCTGATGTTAAAACAGATGTGGCAGGGGATATCATATTCTGTGTGACCGGCTCCAGAGTTATGATACCAACAGAGGGTTTCCTGATTGAAGTAGTTAGAAAGACAGGGCGGTCCGTTGCCGCGGGAAATATGATGTAGAAATTGAACCGCACAGAAGAACATTGAAAACGCCCGACAGGCGACAGACACAAAAAGCTGGAGTAACTCAACGGGTCAGGCAGCATCTCTGGGGAAAAAGTACAGGTGAGGTCTCGGGTCGAGAGCCTTCTTCAGGGGAGAGGGAAACGAGAGATATAGACGGTGATGTCAAGAGATATCGAACAAATGAATGAAAGATAAGCAAAAAAAGTAACGATGATAAAGGAGACAGGCCATTGTTAGCCGTGGGATAGGTGAAAACGAGTGACAGACAATGAGACTCAACAAAACGACTTTGAAGCTGGCACTAGGACTTGAGGTGGGGAAGGGATGGAGAGAGCGAGAGAGGGGATGCAAGGGGCGGTAGAGCTGGTCTTCACTCTTAATGAAGTGGAGCCGGTCCTCATTCTTAACGACACTCTCCTCCGCCTAGCAGAGCTGGTCCTCACACTTATCACTTGCTACACCAGACAGGACCTACACAGTGAATGGTAGGGCTCCTGGGAGTGTTGTAGAGCAGAGGGATCTAGGAGTGCAGGTACATAGTTCCTTGAAAGTTGCATCGCAGGTAGGTCATGTGGTCAAATAGGCTTTCAACACTTCAGTCGATATCAGTCAGAGTGTTGATTTGGAATGTCATGTTGCAGTTTTATTAAGTTCCTGGTAAATATCATCTCCAAGGGCCTTAAAGGGCGGGCTACCATCGACTCCACAGTCAAAAAGGCACAACCAGAGGATGTACGTCCTATGGCAGCTGAGGAAGCACAATCTGCCACAGGCAATGATGGTCCAACTCTACACGGCCATCGTAGAGTCTGTTCTCACCTTCTCCATCATGGTCTGGTTTGGCTCAGCCACCAAGCACGACACCTGGAGGCTGCAGCGAATCGTCCGATCAGCAGAGAAGGTTATTGGCTGCAACCTTCCCTCCATTGATGAACTGTACACTGCAAGGGCCAGGAGGCGAGCGGACAAGATCACCTCTGACCCCTCTCACCCTGGCCACAAACTTTTTGAATCACTTCCCTCTGGAAGGCGACTCCGGATTGTCAAAGCTGCCACAGCCAGACATTAAAACACTTTTAATCCATGAGTAGTTGCTCTACTCAACAGCCAGAAATCTGTAGCCTCCCTTTGATCTGGTATCAATGGTGTTTTATCATTAATGTTTTACTATTATTAATGTTTAGTGTTTTCTGAGTCATTCGTAACTGTCACTGTATGTCATGTCGTTACTTGTGGGCGGGGCACCAAGGCAAATTCCTTGTATGTGAATACTTGGCCAATAAACTTACTTACTTACGTATTAGATGTTCGTGAGGCCACATTTAAAGTATTGCGTTCAATTTTGGGCACCGTGTAATAGGAAAGATGTTGTCAAGCTGGAAAGGGTGCAGATACGATTTATGAGGATGTTGCCAGGACTCGAGGGGCTGAGCTACAGGGAGGTTGAGCAGGCTGGGACTCTATTTCTTGGAGCGCAGGAGAATGAGGAGTGATCTTATAGAAGGGTACAAAATGGTGAGTGGAATAGATCGGGTAGACGCACAGAATCTCCTGGCCAGAGTAGGTGAATCCAGGACCAGAGGAAATAGGTTTAAGGTGAGAGGGGGGGAAAGATTTAAATTGAGGGGATTTTTTTGCACAAAGTATGGGTGAATGTATGGGTTAAGACAGAGACTATTGCAGCGTTTAAGAAACATTTAGACAGGTACATGGATGGGACAGGTTTGGAGGGATATGGGCCAAACGCAGGCATGTGGGACTAATGTAGACGGGAAATGTTGGCCAGTGCGGACAAGTTGGGCCGATGGGCCTGTTTCCCACCACATCTGCGCCGACCAGCGATCCCCGTTCACGAGTTCTATCCTACGCATACTAGGGACAAATCACAGAAGCCAATTAGCCGACAAACATGCACGTCTTTGGGATGCAGGAAGAAACCGGAGCTCCTGGAAGAAACCCACGCGGTCACGGTGAGAGCGTGCAAACTCCGTACAGACAGCAGCACCCCCCGAGGTCAGGATCTGACCCGGGTCTCTGGCTCTGTGAGGCAGCGGCTTTAGCTTTCTTCTTCCCAGCTCTCAGGCAATGAGTCTGAAGAAGGGTCCTGACTCGGAACGTCACCTGGCCATGTTCGCCGGAGATGCTGCCCAACCAAGCAAGTTACTCCAGCACTTTGTGTCCTATTGCAACAGGTCTAATCTGTTTAAAATGGATAACATTCGGCAGGGGATATCGTATTCCGTGTGACTGCTCCACAGTTATGGGAACAACGGAGGAATTCCGGATTGAAGTAATTAGAGAGGCAATTGAGAGCGACAGGTCACTGAGCTGAAAATATCACAAAGGAATTGAAGTGCAAATGAGAAAATACTGTTTAAAACACCTAACTGGACGCGAGTGAACCTAACTCAGCGACTGAACATGTGTCTGTGCCTTAGATACATTCTCCCGAAGGTAGACACAAAATGCTGGACTAACTCAGCGGGTCAGGCAGCATCTCTGGAGTAAAGGAATGGGTGACGTTTCGTGTTGAGACCCTTCTTCAGACCCAGGGGAGAGGGAAACTAGAGATGGGAAACTAGGGCGGCACGGTGGTGC